>CM021103.1:496004795-496158084 GCA_007115665.2 Sequoiadendron giganteum
TTTTATGGAGTTGGATGCTGAGCGTGCTCGTGAATGGGATCAATAGTTGTACTTGTTCATCATCTATATTGTATTCACTCATGATGATAACATGAGGCTTTTTTGTATTATGATATTGAAGTATCGGGATTTGTCACAATCTCGTTTGGTATATCTTGAACTTGTAACTTACATTATATGACTATGAATGGGTTTATTCATTGGTGATACAACATATTCTTATGGTTCATGTTATGGGTGTTTGATGTGTTATTCTTCTTGTATTTGTTTTAGTAGCATTGTTGTGGAACCCTGGGATCACTTGTGTATATGTTACTTGTCACATGTTGTTATTGAATGTTTAAAAAAAAAAATGTTCGATTATTTAGTTGCATTATGTGTTGTTCTCTGGGTTCCATGACGGGGTGTTATATTTGCTGCTTACCCTTAGGGGTATCAAGCAACTTTACCACTTCAAATTCTTTAGCATAATCAAAAATTAAAAGGATAAGCCCCATATGAAGAACAAGATTCTTTGGGTTTTTCTTATGATCCATGAGGCCGACATCCAGAGAAGCCAAAAGATAATAGGGAAAATAAATGTTTTTCTTGTATCAGAAGTGATTAAGTAAAACAAAATGGTAGGAATTTACCGCAGAGAAGTGACCTTCAAGGGAAATGAACCACATGAGCTCCTTTGCAACATCCCCCCACAACACCTTAATAGATTTCCTTTGATACCTGCCTCTCCTTACTGTCCACAACACTTGAGCTTCATCACCTTTGAAAAATATTTGCATTGTAGTTTGTGCTTCCTTTTTATCTCTGAAAATTTTCTTTTCCTCCGTCGACAATCCAGTGATATTGGCTATGAAATCTTCATTCACATCAAACTCCGTTCCTCCCAGCTTGAGAACCCTATTGTTCCAACCTTTAGTGAACAATGCAGTAGTTTGTGGGTTGTTTGCATGTAACCTCTCTAAGTATGGAGTCAACCCTCCCTTCTCTAAGATTTTCCAGACCTTTGACTTTTTCTTGACCGCATCACACGAGAAGGGTTCAACGTGGTTCCTATCTTCTCCCATGGTTTCTAGACTTGCACAATTGAGAATTTTGATAACCTTGAAAACAATGAGAAAAAATATCGAAAGAGCTATGCAAAGAGTGCCCACAATTCGTGTGAAAAAGGAATAATGGCAGGAGTGATTAATGATCCTAGTGTTCTGTTCCCTATGGATATCAGCCCTTGTACATTCATCTCGATCCAAATATTTCTTACTACCCTTCATCATCATAACCTGACACATGATGAAAGTCATGCATGCCCCAAACCTTATTAAATCATCATTCACATTAAATTTGGCCATCATAGTTAATAGTTGCAATAACTTCTATAGGTAGGGGGTTGTTCAATCCCCATTCCCTAACACCTTTAACTCCAAGATTAGCAAATATATCAGCAAGTCCATTTCCCTCTCTCAATATATGAGAAATATAATAATCATCAAAGGACTTAAGAATATCAATAGAGTCTCTAATCAAATTTTCAATTGTCCATGAGGTGACAACACAATTCTTCAAATTGTTAATGATATTTAGAGAATCCCCCTCAAGCCAAACTTTCTTGTACCTTTAATTTGTGTCAATTTGAGACCATGCTAGGCTACAACCGATGTGCCAACAAGTTGACCCTAGGTAAGTATTTATTATTTATAACTCCAATTTTAAAATATTTACTAAACACATTCTTATCACACTAATGCCACTAATTTCATTGTGTTTTATGATGAATATGCTATCTTGTGCCATATTTCATTCCATATTATCATAGTTATACTCATAGTTTAATTACACCTCTTGTAAAAGGTCCTTTGAGTGTTCACTAAAGGAGGCCTTATACACACATTTTATCACACTAATATCACTAATTTCCTTGTGTATTATCATGGATTTAATATCCTACTACATTTCCTTCCATATTACCATAGTTATAGTTTAATTATGCCTCTTGTAAAGTATCTTTTGAGTGTTCATTAAGGGAGGGATTATATGTTTCACTACTAAGAGGATGATTTAATCTATATCAAGTCTAGATTTAAGTTATTCTAGTTGAAAAAATTAATATTTTTTAAAAAGATCTTATAAAATGGTATTATAATTGATTTATCTTAAAAGAGATATAAATAGTTGTTAAACGAGATTTGAAAAGATTTGAAATATTAGACTAATTTAGAAATTCCTTTTTTAATGGTGTATTTGTTAGAGTAAAGGTTTTAACTTAATTGTGTTGATTAAGTTACTTTTATTCCTTTCTTAAGATTTCACGTTAGTTTGCATAAAGTGACATTTAATAATTATATTAATTATTAAATGTTTTCCTATTAGGGCTTTTTTTAGGGTTTCTTTAGGGTTTGCATGATCTCCTTTTATAAGGATTGATCCATTGTATATTTTATATCAATTCCCTTTTGTTTTGATAAGATAATTTCTCCTTTTTTCAGAGCATCAAACCCTTGTTTGTTTTTTCCATCCATTCTCTTCCTTGTGACAGGTACCCATTTGCATGCAGGTGATCTTGGAGTCTGAAGTTGGATTTCTCAACTCCTACATGGAATCAGAGCTTTCCTGCTGCATGTCTGTTCTTGTATGAAGAATTTGGAGCTATTTGGAGCTACAAGGTTGGATCAGGCATTCACAGTTTTGGGGTTTGCATTTTTTGATCAAGGGATTCACCTATAATTTCAAAGCATTTTGAGTCCAAATGGACCCCACCATTGCATCTGCAACGGTCCAAAACCCCTAAATTGACTGTTCATTCGTCCATTTTAGACAAAGTTGATTTTAGGGGCAATTTTTTTTTAGTCGTGTGGTCGTATGACCGTTTGACTACGCGCGGATCAGAGATGAAAACCCTAGTAAATTATTTTTTATTTCTGCATTTTCATCAGAATTTTTTTTTATTATAAAAAAAAATAAAATATAGTTTGTAAATGCATTTTTGATATATTATTTTTTAAAATCAAATAAAAAAATAGGCAAAAAAGAAAAGCCTTTTTAAGGCTTGCTTAGGCCTGCTAGGTACTGCTTGCATAGGCAGGGATGGTACCCAAGGGTACCGCCACCTACCATTATGGCAGGTGGTGGCCCCTTGGATGCCGCCCCCTTAGGCCGACGGTATCGCATGGGTACCGCCTTGCCACCTTGGCAGGTGGCGACCCCATGCTATCCCCCTAGTTTTTTTATTAATTTAAAAAAAATAAAAAATTAAACACTATTTTTTTTATTAATTTTTTTAAAAAATAATAATTATTAACTCCTTTTTTTATTGTTTATTTTTTATATAAAAAACATTTTTTTATGTAATAAGCCCAATCATGCTTTTGCGGTGATGGTCGTTTGGCTGTCAAATTTAAGCCCGTATTTTTGCTATGATGGCCATATGACCGTCAAATTTAATGCAGCACTAGCTTTTTTCCCCTTTGGAGCTATTTTCTTCCAAAGGCTGCAACTTGGGCATATGATATCATTTTTCGGCAAACGAGATATCGTCGGAAAACTAGTTCTGTCAACTTTCCAATGGTGTGGGTTTCATCGCTTCATTTTTTTATTGGTACATTCTACAACCAGTTGAAGTCAAAAGAGCTGCTTTCAATCCCAAGCTCATATCTTTTGATCCATTGCTTCGATTTTCGCGATCTCAACGGCGTTGGAACCATATTTCAGAGCTCTTCAGTTCCATCCATGCACTTTTTCCAGATTTCACTCTAGGTATATTTTATTCAATTTTTCGTGTTTTCACACTTTGGTGAATTACCTGGATATTTTCATTCTTGGGAACTTCTCATTTGCAAGGATGCTTTGTTTTTGGTTGTTTTTCATGTATTTCCAATTTTTTGTCCTTTGTGGGAATTTTGAGCATCATTTGTAAGCAATATTTACTGTAAACGTACTGAGATAAAGTGCCACACTATTGTACCTATTTTTTTAGGGATTTTGCACATAAGGTTGTGCCATATTTTGTACTCGCACTGTATTATAAAGTGCCATGGGGGGTTGTGTAGTGCCTTTGTTTTTCCATTACACCTTTTTTTGGTGAGTGTCCCTCCACAACGATAGTGGATCCATATGATTCTAGCCTCATGCATGTGTGCTTTGTTTTGCACACCACTTTTTCAGTTGTAGTTGCTTTCTTGCGCACTTTCAGATGTTGTTTCTTCTCCTTCATGCACTACAGGGTGTTACACACCATTTCAGTAGATTTGTCAGGCTCTCCCAGTTCAACATTATGGGGGGGTCTTATATTGTTCGTGCTAATGCTTCCTTGGTTTCGCCTTGGAAGGGATCTTCCATTCTCAATTGATCGGTGTTTCAGACTATTGGTACTTGTGCCATTTGTATCTTCATTCCAGGTGTTTGCCTTTGTTTTCCATTTGATTCGAGTAGTGTCATTTGGGGCACTCATGCAGATTGTTGTCTTCTTGATCCTGATCATCTTATCTTTAGCAGAGGTTCTTCAACACCATAGTAGTCATCTTTCGATAGTTGTTTGCAGCTTCTTCTGCTTTAGTGATGTTCTTCTTGGCTTTCTGCATCTCTTTTTGGAGTAGAGCTTTTCCCATGAGGTTTTTTCTATTTCTCCATTTTACAGAGATTTGGTTGTATTTGGGTACCTGATCTGGCCTAGTTGCCGGGACCCATGTTTGCCTTCTTGCATTGTAGTTAGCTTTGCTTTCTTGCACTTGTTTGTAACTGCAGTGTTGCTCATCTTAAGGGGGGGGGGGTGTTAGAGTAAAGGTTTTAACTTAATTGTGTTGATTAAGTTACCTTTATTCCTTTCTTAAGATTTCACGTTAGTTTGCATAAGGTGACATTTAATAATTATATTAATTATTAAATATTTTCCTATTAGGGCTTCTTTTAGGGTTTTTCCTATTAGGGTTTCTTTAGGGTTTGCATGATCTCCTTTTATAAGGATTGATCCATTGTATATTTTATATCAATTCCCTTTTGTTCTGATAAGATAATTTCTCCTTTTTTCAGAGTATCAAACCCTTGTTTGTTTTCTCCATCCATTTTCTTCCTTGTGATAGATATCCATTTGCATGCAGGTGATCTTAGAGTTTGAAGTTGGATTTCTCAACTCCTACAGTATTATGTCCTCCTTAGATTAGGACCATGAAATATGAAAAAAATAATAGTTTTAATTTTAATTTTGTTATCTTCTTTCTAATCTTTTTTAAATCAAGAATATAGATGGAGTAAACCCTTTTGAATTAATAGAGGTATTTCTGATGTAAGTAGGGAATGATAGGACATATTTCTTAAATATGGCTTAATTTAGGTGTGGTACATAAATTTGAAAAATTTATGTTTATATAAATATTTCCATAAAGTCTTTTATCAAAAAAAAAAAAATTCCATAAGTTTAAGAGATCATTTAAATAAATCATGAATATCAAGAAAAATATCATTTTTAGATTCAAACATTTTTATAAGAAGTGTGTATTTTTTCCACCTTAATGTGATATATACCATATAAACAAAAGATCAATAAACACTATTAAATAAAATTTATATATAACACATTTAAAAAAAATAAAATTATATAAATAATTCAAGAATTTATACATAATAATAAATTACTATCAATAATAATGAGATATTTTTAAACATGTATTTCAACTAATCACTTAGGAAAAAAAATACAAAGATAGAAATATTTTTCGTATTATAAAATATCATCTTAATTTGAAATTTTGAAGTAAATGTATTTCTAAACTATGCAAGATAAAAACCATTTCTTTTAAAGAATCATATATATTTTTTCATTGAGAAGCATAAATTTTAATTCTTTTATTATTACACATGTTAAATATTTTTTAATATATCATAAACTAAACTATTTTGTCATACAATTTTAAAATTTCTTAACAATGATGCTTCTACTAATACATTGTCTTTTATATTTGAATTTGTTCACCATGAGAAGAAAAAGAATCATTAGATTTTTAAAATTTCTTAACAATGGTGGTTCCACTACTATGCTACCTCTCTATTAATTTTTGTATCACCATGGGAAGAATAAAAACCCATCTTTTAAACTTATGTTTGTAAATGTATTTGCTTAAACAATCTTAAATATTTTAACAATCATTTCCTTATTAATCATTTGTGATGTAAAATTATTTTAAAAGTAACTAAATATTATTGAATTTTTTAGCAATATTAGGAATATAATTGATTTCATTTCAATTATGTGTGTGTTTTTTTTATCTTGTGAGTGTGTTTATGTAATGTGTGTATTTCAAAATTTCTTTAAGTGAAATTGTTTTGTCATGTGTGTTATTGATAAATGATTTATGTATACAAATTTTTTAATGTATTTGAGTATGATTCTATACATAAATTTGGTACAATAAAAAAATATAATCCAATTCTTGATGATAAGAATGCCTTTATATACAATATAGCTAACATAAAATTACATCTTGTATTCTTTGATATTTATATCACATATCAATGGATCTTGCATCCCTCATATTCGTCAAGGCCAACATAGTTCCATTATCCAGCAGCAACATAATGCCTCCAAACTATATCAAATCCCATTCATATATTTATAGAAAATCAATATTAAAACAAACATTTACTGTTTGCGTAGTTATAATAGCTAATATTCTAACATATAAAAAAATTTAATTCTCTAAAAAATATTTATTTATTACAAAAAAATAAATCATTAACAATTGAAATTGTTTAAATATGACCAACTCAATAATACTTTAATATTAAAAGTAATGCTAGAGATAAAAATATTATAGAAATAAGATATCCTTTAAAATATTTTTTTCTATAATTTATTTTAAACTTAGTAAGATTTGACTAATTAGATGCCTTAAACCTAAATGGTTTATATAGCAATACCCTCTAATAAATAATATCCATTCTAATAATTAAGACCTATTTTTTATTAAAGTTTAAAATAATTTAATGGAGGTACATCGTCTCATTTTCATGGTTCCCTACATGTAAATTTACTTTTATAAAAATCTTACATAAAATAATAATATAAAAACAACCCAATCAAAAGTTGAACATTTTCTATATAGTACAACCATCTTTCATTTTTTTTTTATAATAACTCAAAATGCTATAATAGATAAATAAACAAAGTAAACTCACATATTGAGTGATATTACTATTTATCAATTATGTTCTTGTTATTTATATAATTTATGTTTAATATATGAAAAGAGTAGGTAGGTTAGAATCCATAATTAAATATAGGATTGCTAAACTAAATTAGTGATCAACCTTTTGTGCAATGATCTAGATAATGTCACTTTCCATATTTCATAAAAAGGTGTAAGTTAAATTTTAATAACACTAGTTTGATGGTTGTTCTTACAAGAGATTGTATTGGTTTCATGTTGATGTTTGTATGAGTCAAATATTTATAGATGATTAAAAATATACAATAAATAACACTAGTTTCATTATTAAGAAATATCGAGCTTTGATTTTAATAGACTGTAGTTAGATCTTTATGAAATATAGTTAAAAATAATATAATATAATATTCTTACTATTAGACATGGTAAGAAACCTAATTATAACATTCCTAAGGAAGGATGTACAATGATTTTTCATTACATTTTATATTTTAATATTTTTGATCTTGTTTCACAAATATATAATTTTTCAAAAAATAGAAGCATTTAAAAGGACTAGATATTTTTAGCCTTGTAATGCATGTGATAAGTTAGAAAGGTAGTAGTAATCATCGGTCTTTCCATTTCAAAGATCTAATTTCCTAAAATATTTTCAATCCAAACTAGATTATGATAATGCAAAGGAATGAGGTATTTGGTATCCTCTATAGGAGAGCATGTACAAGATAATAGAATATAGATTAATTCATGATCAAGTTTTAAAATTCAATCAATTTTAATAGTATAGATGCGGTCATGAAAGATTGCAACCATTCCACCATTATAATCATAAATTTAGGAAGTTTTATACACTTGGGGTAGATATTTTTATATTATAATTTAAAATTGGATATCCCATACCTTCTTGAGGGAGTAATCCTACACAATCAATAAGACATTAATTTTCATTAATAATTTGGAGTGTTTATTCTTTGTTGCCTTGTACAAATAAGAGCCTTGGTTGCACTACAAAGAAAAGAGGGATTTACAAATCCATGCTTTGAGAGCCTTGTATGCAAAGATTTATCTTAATCTTTTCATTTACAATGGCCTCAATTTATGTGTTCAAAAATTGTGCTAGTCTTTCATAACATGTAATAATGCTTGAACATTAAGTATCTAATATAAGTGGTTAATATTTTCTATAGCCTTATGTTTTATTATTTATGGATGCATTATTTTATTTTATGCTACTATAATTATGCTATACTATTTTATTATTTTGGCTATAAATTTTTGTGTTGGCAAGTTTTATATAAGTGAGAAGTGGTCTACTTTTCCTTTTCTAAAGTCCCCTTTCAATAATTTATCTATCTCATTTATCTATTAAAGTAAGATTAGCTAGAATAGAAGAAATGGACCTAATCTAAAGATTTTTATGATGGATAAATCCCACATTAAATAAAATTTCCATGTTCTCACAAATTGTGGGTATAGAGGTTGTTTAGTGATAAGCCTAATTGGGGAAATTTTGTGAGAAATAGTTTTTGACACATTTGGTGGAATGAAAACTACATCAAACTTTAGAATTTAGGTAAAAACCTTAATATATCTACTATCTAAAGATTATCATCCGTTCACTTGGAATCTCTATTTTAAAATAGCCTAAGGGTGTATGAGCGAAAATATTGTAACACTAGTTACAAGTATTAATCAAGAAGAGATATTTTTTGAATCTCTAAACTTATCTCCAAAAAAAGGGTTTAGCCTCCTCAATACCAACCTCAACCTCAAGTTGTGATTATGAGTCAAACTATAAATTAAATTTTAAATCAAACCACAATTCAAACTATAAATTCAACATTTCATTTTATTTTTGTTAGCTTAGCCTTCCTCCCTAAAATCTAGTTCCACCATTTGTTTCATCCTTGGTGGCTCAAAGAATCCATATTTTTGTCACATGGAATAATGGTATACCTTTAATAGCACATGCACACACTTTTTAATAGAAACCATTCAAAAAATTTATCTAAATGATTTCTCCTATTATATTAGGGAAAAATTTGTTAGTCCTATTTCAAACACATATATGATTTGGCTAACTTATGTGTTGTACATGATATAAATAAGGTGATATGTATCTTAGCCTACTTGCAACATCATTTAAGGGATAATATCTTGGTACAAATTCATGAATCTAAAATACATTAAAAACTAGGATAAGTGGGACCTACTCTATGTTATCAATTTGTATGATCATGTGCTAGATCATAGGGTAAGCTCCTAGACTACTAGTATATTAGCATATCTCCAAGTATCACAAAAAGTGCATTGATTACTTTACCATTTTATCAACCACAAAGTAAATATTTAATTATACATAGTTATATAAAATAACATAGAAAGGAACAACTCTTTTACTAATTGATTTTTTCTCATATATTGGACCATTATTTTCTTTTATATCGATCATTTTATCTCACATGACATATCTTTCCTACCTCTTTCTATTAAAATATTAAGGGAATATATGGTTCAATTCCCATAATGCTACATAGGTGGATGCATAGGTTTTCTTAGATAAATTAGTTGATGCCTTTATTGAGGCCTCATCCTTGAAGCATGACACAAATTTATTCAATATTTCAATTGAAGACCAAGTTTAATACATATTATAGCTAATACTATACTCAAAACCATAATAAAATAGTACAAAAACTAAAAGAAGAATGAATAAAAAAGGTACAAGTGATAGACTATGCTTGCAAACAAATATAAAATATAGCATCATGTTACAACACCTTCAAACAAATCACCACCTCTCTTGATTAGCTATAACTTCCTCTTCATAAAACACATATTCCCCCACCGACACAAGCATCCATAGAGAACCATGTATTATCACATTGATTTGGCATACCAAAGCCTAAGTGTTCACAATATCACACATGATGAATTCAAATCCCATTAAAATACTACAATGGAAAAGTTTCTCTTTCATTCTACACAATCAGTCTGATGATTGATTGCAAACTTTCCAAAACCTTTATAATATCATAAAATAGGCCCATATAATATCTATCTTGTGGTGAAGCTCCTCCAATTATTCATGCCTATGTATTCAAGCTATTTCACCTTCTCTTACTTGTTTGATTCCTTCTTCTTATCTCCCTTGGGTTCCATTAAAAACTTCATAACCTCTATGCCACCAAATTTATTTGGTAGTAATATTTTCAAGAAGAAGGCCATTAGTTTTCTCTCAAGAACAACATGTGCTGAAACTGTCAAAAAATTCCATTTAGTGCTTCTTTCAACCTATTTCCTAAATCTAATCCATTCTCTCCTAATTTTTTTTAAACAAAACCTACAATTTCTTCCCCCCACAATAAAATATGCACTATATATGGTGAAATAAAACTACACCACATTGATAAAATAAATTTCCTTCTTTTTGCAAGTTGTTGTAAATACCCAAAAATATTTCCCGCTAATGATACTTAACCACCAAAAAGAGTGAGAACCAAGCTTTCATTATACCAAAATATAATTAACTTTATATAGAGACAAAAAAGATTTGGATACTAGAAGGGCATTTAATTCCCACACATAATTATAGTATATACTCTCTTACCCTATTGATTCCTTCTACTTATCTCTTGGGTTCCTTTACAAATTTCACAACCACCATGTCACCAAATTGATTTGGTAGGAAAATTTTCAACAAAAAAACATGTAGTTTTATCTCTTGAACAAAATTTAAAATTTTTGTAAAAAAACTTCCATATAGTGCTACTTTCACCCTATTTCCTACCTCCAACCCCTTCTTTCTTGAGACTCTTTGAACAAACCCTAGAGATAACTCACCCTCAATAAATAGGCATCGTAGATAGTGAGATGAAAATACACCACAATGCTAAAATATTTTGAACCTTTTTTTGTACTTTAGTGCAAATAAACCTTTGCCACTTGTGATAAATACACCAAAGATAAAAAGAAACCAAACCTATATTGTGCCAAAATATATCTAATACTATATGGAGGAAAATATGCATGAATACCAAAAGAAACTTTAATTCCCATATGTAACCATAGTACGCCCTATCAAGGCTAAAATAGGTTCCAATCAACTAAAAATTTATAAAATTCATGATTACTATGCTTTCAATTTGTATTGAATAAAACATCACTGAGCTTTTCTAATTAATGATACATTCACATTTTCAATAAGCAAAGTATTGATGTAGGAGCATCTGGGGGTATTAGCAATCAACATCACCAAAAATATTATTTTTTCTTTATTTAATTTTCAATAAGGGATATTATGTGGGAAAATAATTGTTTAATTTGAAAAATATGTAATTTTCCCCTTTGATGATTTATAATTGTAATTTTGGAGGCAAATTAACTTTAGTAAGAGTTGCAAAAGCATCTCGGAGGAAATATTCTAGCCTAGGCATCTTTTTCAAGGTGGGGATCACTTTTCCATGCATGTTCTCGCATGGAGTCATCAGAGCCATTAGAGATTAAAGAAAAATCCAATTTGACCAAATTTGATTGGTTGAAGTTTAGGTGCCCATGTGAAGGCTCTGTGAGCATTTAGAATATTTTATTATTTTATGAATTTTCCTCAAATTGGGATGTGATTTTTCTAAGGTGGTAATTGCATGTTGTTTTGGGAAACCGAAGTGGTTTTCTCATTCAAATTTTTTTATATATTGAGGCCTTTTTCATTTTGAGAAGTTGGATTTAGAGGAGTTACAGGTTTACATAACTAGATGTTGTCGGATTGAGCATAGGATTGAAGAATCCAAGTGTTGCAAATTTTTGTATGTAGAAAGCCCATGTTGTAAGGGAGCTTATGAGGTTCCACATATTGTAATCCTAGTTCATATTTGTTGCAATTAAATATAGCTTTTTCCTTCTTGCATATGTTGTGCTATTTTGAATTGTGTTACGAGTTTTGAAATTTGTAATGGGAGTCCCCTTCATCAAGTATTAATCCAAATTTTTAAAGTAGTGGATACTTAGAATCTACATCCTAAATTTTAAATTACATGGTAGGATCACAATAGGGGATGATGTATATATATTTTTAAGTCTTAAAAAATATAATCATCAAGATTATACTCCATCATAAGAGGATTGTACTTTATCCCCACATTACCTAAGCAATTTATTCTTACATTTTTACTTCTTAATTGATACCTACAACTAATAGTAGATAAATTATTTTTCACAGTTGCCTTTACTAACACATTTTTAAATTATGATATATTTATATATTGATCCATAATATTAATACCTACCATTCACCTCCATATTAGTTTTATTTACAAAGAATAAATATCCACCATCTAGGAAATTCCCATCAAAATCTCAAGTGGATATAATTAGAATTTTCTCTATTTGACTAATACCACTAACTGGTTAAATTTTTTTATTGATAACATCTATGTATCTTCGTTAATTATATTAGAGGTGGGTGATCCCACAATAGTGGTTTACAATTTTTGGTCAAATTGGACATTGCAATTATTATTTTTAACTAAATCTTCATATTTGGGCACCTATAGCGGCTAAACCGTGAGGAATTTGGAGATGTTGCAAACTAGAGTCTCATCACATTTTGTTTGTAGATTCTAAAAATATTTTTTTCAATTTTTTTGAAATCAGATTGCACTTTTTTTCCCATCTCCCACGAAAACTGGTTTTTTTCAAAAAACAACATTTTTAAAAAGTGACGCTCACCGTATACAACATAACTTTTTTTGTATGAATGATAAAATTCTAAGTTTTTCAAATTTAGATTTGTAACTATGATATCTAGCACTTGCATTTGGTCTCATAGTTTTTTATTGAATATTTTTTCCTTAATCAAGTTTCGAAGTCAAACCAATTGCAATTCAGACATAGGCGGATTGTATACAACATAACTTTTTTTTTATGTATTGAAATTGAATTTTTTTTTTTTAATGGATCAAGGACATCAATACCTAGCCTCAACGTATTTTTTATTTTTTTATTTTGATAATCTGCTATTTTTCCACATGTGCAAAACAAAGAGCTTGACTTTCGGTGAAAAACCTATGTTTACTAAAACTAAAAAAACACATACATAATAAAACCAAAACACTTTAAAATTATATTCGTTGGATAGCTTGTTCTGAGGACTACCTGATTCTAGTTGGGTTTGTGAAGATTCCTCCATTTTCATCCTCAACTCGAGCTTCGAAGTACCAATTTTTTTATTTTTTTTGTGCCTGAGATGGGGAATGAGGGATAAGGGGGTTCGTTCGAACCCATAGGGGTTCGAGCGAACCTCTAGGGGTTTGCTCGAACCCCTTTGCTATGCATTGCATTGGATTTTTTGGCGGAAAAGATGCAAAGGGGTACGCTCGAACCCTGATTCGAGCAAACCCCTTTTTGGTTCGGTCGAACCCCTAAAATCACTTTTTTTTCTTTGGGGTCATTTTTTGTGAGTTTTCCTTCCTCACTTGAATTGTAAACCACTATTGTGGCTTCACCCAGGTTTAATCTAAACCTCTTCACTAGATAAGAAGTTTGATTGAAGCTACTTAAATGAGCCCCTTTCAATAGTACTTCAATTCAAACTACTTATGTGTGCTCTTATGACAACATGTTATTCTCCTATCTATATATTGTATTTTCTAATTTAAAATAGCTAACATCATGTTATATGTGTGGGGTTCAAATGATATTACCCATACATAAAATATTGTGTACATATATCCCTCAAAATTAATTTAAAAAAAATATATTCTTTATTATTATTATTTATTTTATTTTATAAGTAAAAAAATAAAGATCCATATCTAAGACAATAAAAAATATAACAAATTAGGTAAAAAAATAAAATGCATTGTACTCCATTTCAATATCCTTGTTTCAACAAAAAAAGAATACTAATAACTAGATAAAGAAAAAAATATTAAGTAAAATGTAGGTCTAAATTTTTTTGTTAGTACCAATTAAAAATTAAATTATTCTATTTATTTAAAAATTACCAAAGAATATCAGTTGTACTAGATATTGAAACTTTAGTGATAATATTACTAAAATATCATTCACTATAAATAATAGATAAATAAAAAGTTTTGATTAAGTTAAAGACGGATAAGAACCAAATCATAGATTTTGTTATAAATTTTAAAAAATATTATAAATTAGATATAAAAAAATGATACAAACCATTAATTTATATTATTTCTAAACTCTTGATAAATTTTTCAATATAATTGACAAAATATAATAAATACTAAATATACTGATTTTTAATTCAATAATATTAAAAAATAAAACACACTATTATATTTCACCCAACAACATTTAAACAAATTAAAAATAAAACTATTTAAGCACTCATATGACTCCCCTCATATAAAAGATATTTTCAATAAGATCTCAAAATAAAGTGTATTAAAACAACTTTTAAACCATAAAAGTCAAAGAGATCGGTTCCAAGAAAGATTGTAGAGAACCTTTCATAGATTTTGAGGTTTTTAAAGTTGTTTATTCATATTGGAATATCTAGTCACTCTATTGTACAAAGATCAAGGAACATGTAGCATAGTTAGTATTAATAAGATATTACTTATTTTAAAAAGTTTCTAATAGATATTATATTAAAAAATTAAATAAAAGTCTTGATAAAGTTTTGAAATTAATAAAATGTTTGGTTTTTTAAGATTTTGGGTGTGTTGTTTTTGACAAGGTGTTGTTAAACGTTATTAAATTGTGTTTCAAGTTTGGATTATGAGTGTAAAGAATTGAATACAATATCTTTTTATAGGTTTGCATTCATTGTCATAAAGTTAAGCCTTCTCTCATTCATGTCAAAATATCAAGAAGAAGCACCACATTCTGACAAGAAGTATCATATCATCTCCCAATCATAAAAAATATGTTTGAAACATTAAGGAGATTTAGAGATGAAAGAACACTCTACAATGAAGATGGATGTATAGGAGTCTTCCACTCATGACAAGAGGAAATCAGATTCACTTGTAGAGCCCATAAATTGCCTTCTAGTTGAGCCTTGACCCTCTTCAGAAAAAGGTAGGATTGTTTCCTATATGGGTCAGGCTTTGGTTCCAATTTAGATTTCTTTGGAAAAGCTTGCATTCGATTCTCCATAATTGTAATGGTTCTTTCTGTCTCTTTGATGTGAGTTTGTTGTTTCATTGTTTGCTCTTTGTGAGATCTTTTATGAGTTTAAGGTTTATTTCTTCATAGATTTTTGTCTCTTGTTTTTTTATTAGGTAAGCAGGGTTTTGAAAGGGTCCTGACCCTTGTACAAAGAGAAAGATAGAGCTTTACGCATCACAAAACAGCAAGGAACAGTCAAAAGACACAAGACTTTTGTCTCTTGTTGTGGTTTATGTTTGATCTTGATATACAAAATTTTGATGCTCTTTCAAAACCCTCTTCAATTCCATATTTATATCCAAAAACATTTATCTAATATAACCCAATTTTTTTTTAGTGAAATCAAGTTCTTTGAAAATGAAGATTTTATTTTATATTTTTAGACTGTATCATATAAGTTTTCTGTTTTTAATCACCGTACCTTGTATTTTGATTATCATCTTCTTAACTTGATAGTTTTGCTGTTGGCTCTCAACCTTTGTACAGTAAATCTCTCTAATTAATCACTGTCTATGTAATTTGAAGGACTTCACTACTATTTCCAATATAATCTCTGTACAAATGTTTGAATTTTTTTAAGAACCCCATTACCGACTAATAAAAGAACAAAAACAACTTATTTTTTTCTTCTTAAAATCCTCTGTTCATATTGTAAACTATTTTCACATAAATCTCTTCATATCTTAAAGACAAAGTATAATGTATAACCTAAAACTTAATGTAAGCCTTCTACACATTTTTTTTCCTAAATGTATTATACTCAATTTCAGACAGTGAAAACCTTGTGTTTTTAAAGAAACCATGGAACCTACATTTGTTGATGAATTGAGAACAGGGAAAGTTTCAGATGCTCATTTTTTTTTTGGGTTATACTTTTACCAAAGACATTCTTACATTCCAAGACACCTCAATAAAAAATGCAGCTTATATCTACCAAGATTTCTTAACAAGAATGTAAGAAATGAGAAGCAAAATTAACAGAGATGAGCTGAGCAATGTACTAACCAGGATTCTAGGGCAGAACGCCGACGGTTCCGAGGTGGGCATTCATAGAGATAGGGCAGAGTTGATGAGGAGGCCCGTGGAATTTCAGGTACTGGGCGTGCAGAAGAGGAGGAAGCAGAGAGAAAATCTGGAGGAGGATAATACCATCTGGTAGTGGAAGGATGAGGAAGCCATAGATATGTAACTGGTGGTGAAGAACTTTCCAAACACTTTCCCTTCATACCTGTCATGTCTTCATATATCTTATCTTTTCTTGTTTTACTGAGCTTGCAGGTTTACTTGCTCTGTGTTGAGGGCGCAGGTAGATGGTTAAGAGAGAGATCAGTACCTAACAGTCAAGCTACCCAACAACTATTAAATGAAGAAAGAGACCTTCAGTTTTGTTATTACCAATAAAAAGTATTTATTACAGGCTTCTGGAAACCCTCTGATTGTATTTCAGCTTTTGCCATATACCTAAATGCTTGTTAGAGGATTTGTAATTTTTATAAAGTAGATATTTAAAAAAGATGAGGATGCTGAGTCACTCCGGACCCGCTGATGTATGGGGTGGGTGATGATAAGGATCATATCGCGTTGTTGGTACTGTTATGGTCATTTAGTGGTCTTTTATTGTTTTCTCATGCTTTCTGCTTTTTAGAAGTTGCTCATGTGACTCTTCGGAGCGTGCCTTCTTACCACCCAACTTTTTTTTTTGAATATGTGTAATATTTATCTTTAATTATTAGATTATGACACTTATTCATAAAATAAAATAAAAAGTTTTTCAAAGAGAAGATACAAATTTCAAATTTAAATAAATTGATATTTTTTTCATCTTTTTAAATTATTGTTTTTTTAAGGGCACAAGATGTAGAACTTATAAATATAATAATATAATAAAAGAGGTACATAAGTTTGTAGATCAAAACCTATCAAATATTGATCAGTAAGACGTTCAATGTATACAAAATGAAAAAAGACTAGCAATACCCATACCATGCTAGCTTTCAAAGTTACTAATAGAACACAACCATGAACCTTTTAAAATATTGCTATATTATATGAGAACTTACTTTTTTGAATTCTTAAATGTGATTATATTAATAAAGATTTTTTTAATGAGTGATTTTTTTTACATTGTAATTTGGGAATTTTAGTTTGGTTTGAGTCAACTGAGGTCACAAATGAGGACCTCATCTTTGGCATAAACATATTGCATTAATGTGAATAGTACAATGGCACACCGACCCAATGAGGGTTTGGATCACAAAGACAACGGTTTGAATACCAACAACTTTCAATGCAAAGATTTAAGCCCACGATTACAATGGATCAACAAGGACACAAAGCCTACAATCACAGTCTAAAGATGGTTTGGACCTTGGTGGCAAGAATAACAATGTCATCAAAGTGTATCTTTTTAAAATCATAATATATTGTTATTTGTTTAGTATAAATTTGTATATTTTTAAAAATGTGTTAAAAGTATATGGTTTTTGGGTAACTACTACTACATATTAATAGATGAATTGTTATATTTTTTGATTAATCTATAGTTAATATATTTTTGACCTATAAATGTAGGTGGCATTTAAATTGGGCATGGAAGAATAAATATATTAATACAAGTTCAATTAAAACTTTGATAAATGGTTATGTTATCCATTAAAACTATAAATTTTTGTATCAGTCAATATTGTGATCACAACTTAGTTTTGATAGTTAATTTGAATAGTTTCGTGATCATAATGGAAAGGTTAAAGCTTTGGTTTGCTCGTAGTCTTGGTGTTGCTTCTGATAATTTTTCTAAGGCTATGGCCATTTTCCAAGCTCTTCTAGATATTAAGCTACATCATTTTCCTCATTATTCTGAAATCCGACTCTAAAATTTTGGTTGATCATTTCAAAAATAAGTCTTCCTCTCACTTCCACTGTGGTAGTTGAATGAATGTAAGAAACACATCAACATCATCATTCAAGATTTTAGTGATGTTTACTAGAAGTGAAGAAAATTAGGTTTTTGATATTTTGACTAAATCAATTTCAAATTGGAACAATATCAAGTTTGATACTATAAATAATTAAGATTTCTCTATATGGGATTTGAATAGAGCCTTTGGTGATTTTATGAATGCTGACTACATTGCCTCTCTAGAATCTTGGTTCTTGTTGGAGTTCTAGCTCTCAAGATGTGTTTCCTACTAACTTTGCTATTCCTTTTTTAATTGGCTTTTCTTTTGATCCACTTCCCTTAGCATAAAGATAAAAAATATTTTTAATACTCACAACATGAACAATCTTCAAGTTAACAAAGGCTTATGCCCTGTCTACGGGGTTTGGAAGGTTCCTCCACTCATACTAATTGCACATCTTTAATCCATCTAGATTTTTAGGATTTGTTCAAATTGTGTGCAAGAAGTCTTTCTTAAGATTGATAAACCCACTTTATAAATAGTTATTATGTTAATTTTTTTTCCTTTATGTTAAAATTACAATGATATTATTCCCTTAAAAATAAAAAAGATATAATTTAATAGAGTGAACATAAACATAATAATATCTTTCATAATATAATAATGTCAAAATATTTTTAAATGATATTTTTTATTTATATTTAAATTTGATAATAATAAATTGTGATTAAATTCTAAATCATTCTTTTAATTAATTAATTATTCAATAAAATACTAGTTAATTAAAATCAAATAACCCTTTAATTTATATTATTTATAAATTAACATACCAATCAATTCTATATAAAATATAGCAAAAATTTAAATTTAATTAATATAATTATTATAATAAAATTTCATTTTTTTAATAAAAAATGCACAATCTTAAAAAAATTAATAAATAAACCACTTAGTTTTCCCCCTAGAATATACATCTATATTACAACTCAAAGTAAGGATGAATCTAGATTTTAATATAGAAAAGATTCATGATATCACTCTAAGAATCCATATTTCTAATGAATAGGAGATATAATTTAATGTTCCTAACATAAATTCACAATGGCACTTGCATATCTAAAAGAGGATTCATTAAATGCACATCCTTTGAATAAGGAACTTTAAGAAGGCTAAGAATAGTTTCTCTCACTTTTAGGATGCATATATGTTGAACACTTGGAATACTGAGAGGGGGGAGGGCGAATCATTATTCTTTGAAACCACTTAAACACTTAAACATTCATTCCACATAGCATATTCTATTTTTAGTAGGAAATGAAAGCATGGAAATAACCATCAATATCACATAACACATGAACACCAAATTTTTATGTGGAAAACCCAAAATAGGAAAAATCATACAATGATTATTAGCTCACAATATATTATAATCGGTTATAAGATATTACATAATTTCTCACTGCAGGTGGACTCATTTCCCATTGAAAGACGAAAAGATAAAAGAGATTGTGACACACAACCAATGAACATTAAGGATGTAATCCATACCAACAGGATTTAATCTTGTTTATTAAGGAAGAAAAGGGGAAGATGAGATCCTTGAAAAGAATGTACACCTCCCAAAACTAGTTATCATTTCCCCCAAGTGTAGAGGCAAGGAAAACCATGCAAGAGACTATCGTGTTGCTACCATGAATGAAATATGGTTGCACCTAATATTGTACCACCATGACTGGCAACAAGAAGTCATGATGAAGTTAAAAATTTACCACATAGTAAGGAGCAACACCATAGAACAAAGATCATTATTGTTTAGAGTGATTAGGTACATCAACACATAGAAGAGCACCACAATAATTAAGTTGTTATATTTTATTACTCAAGGCCTGAAATTCATTGGTAGAATGACCATGCAGTCAATGATATGCACAAAATGAGTTATTTTTATAAGATTTCTTTCATGTTTTTAGAGGAAGATTAATCAATCAGGTGTTGAGAAGCTTTGACAAAATATGCTCTTCCTTAGTAGTAGGAGACATTCCTTTCTCTTGTAAAGAAAATCATGCTCGCTTACGACGAGATGTCATAAATACAATAGATGATTAAGCATTAGATGAAGATGGGGATGAAGGTTGGAAACCTAGACCCTATTTTGAAAAGTCTATTATAGACTTCACTTGATCTTTATTATTTTATTCTATGTTTTCAT
Source organism: Sequoiadendron giganteum (assembly GCA_007115665.2). Lineage (NCBI taxonomy): Eukaryota > Viridiplantae > Streptophyta > Pinopsida > Cupressales > Cupressaceae > Sequoiadendron > Sequoiadendron giganteum. The sequence continues at coordinate 496,025,201 of CM021103.1, forward strand.
TTATCCATTTTTAGAAATAATTTTGTATCCAAGCTCATAATATCCTTCCAAATAGATGAAGAAATATTATTTACATGCTCATGAGAAGAATTGGTTCTTTCACAGGAACACAAATCATATTTAAATTTCTAAAGTTAGGCATCTTCATTACATGAGGGACAAAAGTTAAGGATCCCCCATCACCATCATTAGATGATGTCTTTGGATCTGTTGATGTAGAACAAGATTGAGAAAATGAAACACAAGACTTCTTAGGAGTAGATTGTGAGATTTTGTACTCTCCCATAAAAGAGGGTGTAAAATCTAATTAACCCCAATCATCATCTAAGATTTTTTTATAGATGAAATATAATCATGATTATCTTCAATATGTATAGGCTTTACCTTTGAATATGGGATCAAAGTATTAAGAGAGTTGGAATTTTATGATCATCTTGGACTTGTGAATAATAAATTTTTCCATCTACTTTAACTATATATATCTTGTTATTATATCTTGGAATAAGTGAGTGTTAAACCACCCTCATAAGCATGATCTCCTAGCTAATCTAGTTAGGGATCATCGACCTGATATTATGCTATTTCAAGAGACTAAAATGGGTTTTGATAAGTTAGCTAAATTGAAGAATAAGTTGTTTAAGGATTGTGGTATGCATACTTCAGATGTTGTGGGTTCTTTGGGAGGGATTGTAACCTTTTGGAATCTCAGGATTATTCAAGGGTTGGAGGTGTTTAATGATGGTAATCATGTTGCTACTTTCCTCCACCTGAGGGATAAGTTTGTTTGGAATCTTTCTAATATTTATGCCCCTAATAGTAAGAGTGTCAGAAAAAAGTTTTGGGAAAGTTTGGGAGACTTTAAATCTAGGTTCTTTGTTGGTAACTGGTTGATTATGGGGGATTTTAATATGCCTCTTAATGATGGTGATAAGGTGGGTGGATCACATATTATGAATGATTGTAGATATGATTTAATAAGTCTCTTGAATGATCATGCCCTTCTTGATTTGGATCTCAAGGGTGCTTCTTTTGCCTAGTCTAATAAGCGGGTGAGAGATGCTCTCATCCAAGTGAAACTTGATCGTGCTTTAGTGACTCCAGATTGGTTGATGTCTTACTCTTGCTCACTCTCTGCGTTGACTAGATTGGGGTCAGATCATTTTCCCTTGTCTTTGTCTTGGGATCTTTTGGGGGGGAAGAAAAATATCCCTTTCAGATTTGAAAAAATGTGGACTTGTCACTTAGACATTAGGAATTTGGTTTCGGGTTGGTGGAACATTCAGGTTGATGGTTCTGCTATGTTCAAAATTGCTAAGAAGCTTGCCAATGTGAAGGAGAATATCAATAAATGGAATAGAATGTCCTTTGGACATATTTTTTTGGAAAAGAAGGGGTGACTAAGGAACTTAATGATGTGCAACATGCTATCCAAGTTTCTGGGTTTGATCAGGCCCTGGTTTTGGGAGAAAATGTTCTTCTTTCTAAACTACACAACATTGTGGCGAAGGAAGAGGAATTCCGGAAGCAAAGGTCAAGGATCATGTGGCTTAATAGTGGGGACATAAATACGAAGTTTTTTCACCTTTCTACAATGAAATATAGTGCTAATAATCGCATTAAACTAATAAATTACAACAATCAAGTCCTAGAAAATGATGCTGATTTGAAAAATTATGCTACCTCTTATTTCTCTAATTTACTTATGGCTGAAGGAGAGCTGGATTTGGATTGTCAGGAGGAAATTCTTAGGAGCATTCCTTAGGTCATTGATGTTGAGACTAATAGGAAGTTAGTGGGAATCCCTCCGGTTGAGGAAATTAGAAGTGTTGTTTTCTCCTTTGAAGGGAATAAAGCGCCTAACCCAGATGGCTTTCATATGTTCTTTCATTTTTTTGGGAAATTATTGCTAAGGAGGTGGTTGCGGCTACTAAATAATTCTTTAGGAATGGCTCTCTACTAAAGAATTTGAATTCCTCTTTTATTGTTTTGGTCCCGAAGAAACCCGGGGCTTCTTCTTTTGATGAATTTTGTCCTATAAGCTTATGTAATTCGATCTACAAGATTTTTTCAAAGGTTCTAGTGGGTAGGATTCAAAGTGTTCTGCCTCATCTTATATCTCCTCAACAAAATAGGTTTGTGGCGGGGAGGAAAATTCTAGATTGTATTCTCTCGGTTCATGAGAATATTCATTCTTTAACTATTAATAAGCATGTTGGGTTTATTCTAAAGCTTGACTTACTCAAAGCTTATGACAAATTTAATTGGGGATTTCATTCCAAGATTTTATTGGCTTTTGGATTTGGAGAGAGGATGGTGGATCTCTTGCTTTAATTAATTTTGTCTCCTTGGTTTTCTGTTTTGGTAAATGGCTCGCCCTCCCCTTTGTTTGGGTGCTCAAGGGGTCTTAGGCAAGGGGATCCAATTTCTCCCTTTCTGTTTATAATTATGGTGGAGTCTTTGGGGAATCTTATTCAAAGCTCTATTGATTCTAGGGCTATGAATGGTTTGTCTCCTTCATCTGGGAATCTCATTTGTTCCCATCAGTAATTTGTGGATGATTCTCTTATGCTTGGAGAGTCCTCTATCAAGGAAGCTAGGGTTATCAAATCAATCTTGCATAAGTATGAAGCTGCTTCTGGGCAGAAGGTTAGCTTACCTAAGAGTGTGATCTTCTTTTTTAATACGTCGGGGTATAGGAAGATTAAAATTTCTTGAATTTTGCAATGCCAGATTGGTGATCTCTTGGCTCTTATTTGGGCCTTCCCCTGTGCTTGTCTATCCCGAAGTCTTATGGTGGGGGTTGAGTGATAATTTTAACTCTAAGTTGGCTAGTTGGAAGGGTGCAGTGCTGAGTCAAGTTGGGAAGGTGCAATTGATTAAGTCTACTCTCCAAAATCTTTTATTTATGCTCTTAGTTTATTCTTTATGTCGAGGAAATTTGTGGATAAGTTGGAAGGTATTTAAAAAAACTTCCTATGGTCTGGTGTTAAGGATAGGAGAAGAATTCACTTGGTGGCCTGGGATGATGTTTATAGAAGTAAAAAGGTTGGTGGTCTTGGTATCCGCAAAATTTGTGATTTTAATTTAGCCCTTTTGGGTAAGTAGCTATGGAAGTTATTCTCTGATAAGAGTGAATGGGTGAAAATTGCTTAGAGTAAATACTTACGGGGTGTTGATGCTTTGCGAGATTTTTTGAATCCTAATTTTCTCCCCCTCTAGGTCTGCTATGTGGAATTGTATGGTTAAGGCACATATAATTCTATCTAAGGGTATTTTTTGGCAATTGGGAAATGGGAGAAAGATTCTATTTTGGGAAGATAGTTGGATTGGCAACAAACCACTCAAATATGAGCCATGGGCCCAACCCTTTATGGAGGATTGTTTGCAGAGGTTTGGCAGATTTGTTGTTGATTATATTGTTGATGGGGGATGGAAAAGGATGCATGACGTTGATCCGAGATTGGGAGCCTTGTATAAGGTTTTGTCCTTGGTTCATATCCCTTCAACTCCCTCTTTTGATAAATTTTTTTGGAAACCTTATTCTAATGGTCAATTTTCTATTGCTTCGGATTTCCATATTAATGACTCTGTCGTTGGCCCTACCCCTTTTTGGGCCTCTGTTTGGTCTCCTAGATTAACTCCTAAGGTTAATATCTTATTTTGACTTCTTTGCTAGAGTAAGGTATCAACTACTGATAATCTGGTCAAGTGAGGTTTTATGGTTATTAATAGGTGCTTTCTTTGTGAAGAAGCGATTAAGGATCCCTACCATATGTTGATTTATTGTAGTTTTCCTAGAAGTGTGTGGGCACATGTGCTTTTTCTTTGGAATTGTAGCTGGGTGTTCCCTGCTTTGATTAAGGACTTGTAATACCAGTGGATCTGCCCTACTTCCAACATGTCTCTACAGGTGTTGTGGTCTCTCTCTTTGCCTCATATTTCTTGGGGTTTGTGGCTTGAACGTAATAACAAGATCTTCAGAAAATATGTGCTTCCTGCTATCTCTGTGGACTATAAAGTTTTAGCGGCCATTAAAGAAAATTTCATGGTTGGGATTTCTTTTCATAATGGGCAGAAAATTTTGTTGAGACAATATGATTTGTGTGTTTCCTAGAAATGGAGGTCGACTTGTGATATTTCCCTCCCTGTTCATAAAGGGAAAGCTTCAAGAGAGACTGTTGCCTGGAAGGCTCTTCCAGATGGATGGGTTAAGGTTAACTTTGATGGTGCGGCTAAAGGTAATCTGGAAATTTCTGGTTGTGGGGGAGTGATAATAAATTCTAATGGTAGGCTTGTTTCTACAGTGGCACTCCCTTTGGGAACCCAGACAAACCACTTTGCAGAAGGGACTACTGCCTATCATGGTCTCCAATTGGCTCAAAAGAAAGTTTTTAAGAAAGTGTGACTTGAGGGGGATTCTCTGAATATCGTCAATAATTTGAAAAATTGTGCCACCTCCTCTTGCACTATTGAAACTTTGTAAAGGATTCCATTGATATCCTTAATTCCTTCGATGATTTTTATATCTCACATTTTGAGAGAGGGAAATAGTTTAGCTGATATATTTTCTAACTTGGGGTTTCATGGGGCCCAGGAGTGGGATTTAAATGACCCTCTTCCTATAGAGGTGATTGTAACTATTAATCATGAAGCACAAATATAAGCGGAATAATGGTGGTGTGTGGTGTTGGGTATGAATGTTGTTTATCACGTGGAAGACTATAATTCAGAGGAGTGGTATTCAGGACTCGACTTTCTCTGATGGTACTAAGGAGGATATTTGTAGGGAGTGGATTACTATGTCTATTAATTACCTCTTCCACATCTATTTTCTTACATTAATTGTGGGTATCCTTAGTGTTTCTTTCTCAAGAAGTTTCATCTTTGTTGTGAAAGTTGCTACTTGCCTTGGCTCTATGAGTTTGGTTACCATGGGTGGTGATAGGAACCATGTGGAGCCCTTCTCTTGCAATTTTGTTAAGAAGAATGAGGAGGTGTGGGTGATTCTTGAGAAGGGTGGATTGAATCCCTATATTAAAAAATTGCATGGGAATAATCCCCAAATGACTACGCTTGTTGCCAAAAATTGGAACAACAAGGTGTTGAAACTTGGAGGGATGAAATTTGACATTACTGAAGATCTCATCGCTCATATTATTGGCATACCGATGGAATGCATGAAGTTCTACAAAGATAAGAACGAGTCACTAAATGCTATGAAAATCTTCTTCAAAGGGGAGGAATCCAAGGACTTGAAAGCGACAAAGAGTGGGGGTTATCAAAGGAAGTCCATCAATACTCTTTTGGTGGATGTTGTTGAGGATTTAATGAGGTATATTTATTTATAAGGCTGTTATTCTACTATGAATGCCTATCACTTTTTCCTTCTTAACCATTTTCATCACAAGAAAATAATTTATTTTCATTTCTACTTATTGGCTTCGTTGGATGCTAGTATTATTGACCACAAGAAAAACCGGAAGAACCATGTTCTTCATGTGGGGTTAATTCTCCTTATCTCTAATTATTGCAAAGCCTTTGAGGTGGTTAGACCTATTTCGACTCCTAAGGATGTGAAAATTGATGAGGGTTATGAAACTATTTTTGAGGAGGAAGTGGCCTATAAAAATAGGAAGAAAAGGAAGCTTATTCTGCAAAAGTAGTCTTAGTCAAAGGATGTGGATTTTGTGTCAAAATCCCTTGCTACTGTGGATGAGGATATGAGATACCCTGCTTTGGGGAAGCGTAAAAAAGAGGGGCCAAGCCCTGACAAGGGTGGTGATCCCGCTGATGAAATTCTTAACCAAAGCATAAAGGATGTGAAGGATTTGGTTGGGGAGGTTTCATCTCCTCCCCATCTCTGAAAAATAGGGATCTTCTTATGGGGGACAGTATGAGGAAAGTGGTGAGGTTTTCTTGTAAGGATAGTCCTCTTAAAATGGATGGCGGATAGAATGTTGTGGGGTCTCCAGAAGGTAAGGAATTTGGGGTTTCTTCTGGTGGGCATGAGGCTGGGCATGCTGCTGTGGACCCTCTTGTGGTGTACCCAGAGAGGCAGATGAAAATAATGGTGGTTGTGGCTGAGATCTTGGAGTCCATCTAAGAGATAAAATCGTCGGTTGTGATGTCGATTGCTGCTGAAAAAGGTAAGGAGATTGCTATTGATATAGAGAAGGTTTGTTCCTTTCATGAGGAGGATGATGAGGGTAAAGGTGTTTTTTTATATTGGGAAAGATAATATTATTGATGTCTAATTGGGAGCTGCTAAAGAGGGCTCTATTCTTTTTTATAAGCTTTTTAAATGGATTTCCCATGAGATGAACATGACTAATGTGAAAGTGAGGGGTATTGCTAGCAAAATGGAGGATTCCTCTGTTCAGGATCAAATTGATGATTTGATGAACTCCTTGAAGATTATGGGAGAGGAAACGCTAGTGATGAAGCAAAATCTTGAAGGAAGAATCCTTAATCTGGAAAATATCATGGAAAGGATTATTGTTAATATGTAGAACCTGGTAAAGAGGGGAACAACGCTGGATTTAATGTTGAATTTGCTCCTATGACGTACCCTATGGATAATGTTACAAAGGGTAAAGATGTCGTTGATGATGATGCTAATGGTAAGCTGATGGAAGGCAAGAATCCTATTGACAAGGGTGTGAGATGTGTTTTGATTGGGGAGGTAAAATCAAGTGGACCTACGGTTCGAACCCGTAACAAGACCAAGGCTTAGGTTGGTGCTACTGTTAATGATATGTCTGCTGCTGGGGATGAAGGTGTTAAGAATGTGCCTTGTGATGTTGAAGTTGCAAATATCCTGAATAATATGTAATGTTGTTGGGTGGGTTCCTTCTTTTTGGCTGACTGTTTGTTGTGGTCTTGTTGTGGGTGGGTTGTTTTTATTTTGATGATTTTTTCTTTCGATATAATTTCTTTTTGATGTTAAGGGTTCCAGGCCCCTTCAAAACCCATTTTTTACCTTTAATCAAAACATATGCATGAATTACAATTCCATTGAAGCTTAATATATTGACTTCACACACTTCATATTGATTTGCACTAACACTTTGCCCTGCTCTACATTTTCCTTATACTCACATAGTTTGTATCAAATGTACATCACATCACATCACATTCTATCTCCAAAACACCAAAAAAGAATTTACACATATATCCGCTTTATCCACAAACACCTACAACATCAATTAGGTCGACCTAATTAGATATAACATACAAATTATATCTTGTCAGCTCAACATACACACATACATGCTTTGTGCCAAAATTCAAAACTTATAACACATTCAAATAGGTTGGCATAGACCTATACTAGCTCCCACATAATAGATCAGAACTTTTTAAAAATTTGTAATACACAAGACTTATTAGGTCGACATTGGTAATGACTTAACACCAAAATTCACCAACTATACATTTAAAAACTAACACACGGACCTCCAAACTTCACGCCACTTGGAATTCACACTCTATTGATAATTTTCAACATCTCCATAAATCCAAAAAGTTAAATACCAAGCCACGAAGAAGTGCAGATTCACTAACACATACACACTGAACTATAAACTTCTGCTACTCCCAAACCGATATACTATCATTCATATCTTCAACACCAAAAAATAAAAAACAGTATGAAATTATGGATTTAGAATCTTGTAACATCCAAAAAAATTACCCCAAAATTGAAGAGAAATATTATACACAATGGACCAATGTGCACCAAAATGTTGGATGTCTTGTACACCAAATTACCTATTTTGACACTTAGTCAATTTCTTACTTCAGTTGTCTTCACCAGATCAAACCTTCTTGCAAAATTGCACTTGATAATAATCTTCACACGTTGCTCAAGCTATACAATTTGGTTGCATTGTGATCTTCATACTACATACTGCACAACTTATACTCCATGCGCATGTTACCAATAAGTATATCATTGACGATCTTCTTATTCTTCTAACAATATCCCCCTTTGTCATTGATAGCAACATGCTAAAACTATTCTCTCAAAACTACCCTTTGATATCAAGGGTAAAGGGTGCATTCTTACATATCTTCTTCCCCTTCACTGTTATATACAAACCCAAAACTTTATTGATTCCCCCTAAGGGTGCTATCCAATACTACCAGATATAAAAAATTGCACTGGAAAATTTCCTTATACCGTCCACATATGTACACTAAAATCTGAATAATAAACTAAATTGCATAAAAGAACAATATAGTCACTTGAAGGAATAATTTGACTCTTGTAGCTTCTCTAGGTGAGCTTGCCACTCTTTCTTTCCTTCATCCCAAATCTTCTTATCTAGGCCAATCATTCTGCTCTGGGTCTCCAACTCCATCAAGAGTTCTTCACCATCATCCAGAATGTTGGGTACCCGATTTAACTTTGAAGCATTTTCAACACTCAATAGGAACTGTAAATAGGTATGAACTTAGTGTTCACTATATCCTTGAGATGACCAAAATGAGTTATAATTTTATCCTTTTGAACATGTAGTTGGAAGAACCACTCATGCAAGTTCTTTATTGCAGACCTTGTGCTTCCATCCAAATCTTGTGTTAGATCATAAGCACTAGAAGCTTTGTAAATTTTGGATTCAATAGGGTCCATCTCATCTTTTATGCCCTTTTTAGAGCTCGACCATCTCATGAAAATCTGAAATAAAAATTTAAATTTTTCCACACTCTTGCACACCTTTAAGATTATCTTGAAATTTGTTGTGTGCAACAACACACTTCTCTATTATATCCAACAATATTTTCTCATTCAATTTTTTATCTAATATTTTTCCAAATTTTCCTTCAATCCACTAGAATACTCCTTAAACGAATCAAGTAAAAGCTTTAGATTGTCCATACCAGATAAGGAGTTTTCAATTCTTTCTCTAGTTATATTTTCTTGCAGAATTTTTATTGTTTCATCAATCATCTTTGTACTCTTCTGATGTGTCTCAACAATTTATTTTCTTGTAAAAGCATGAAACACATCACCCAAATGAAGCTTGTGTAACAAAGAGATATTATCCATTTCCACATGCCCTTGTTGTATTAAAAGTTGTAGTAATTGGGCAGACATTACTAGTTGGAACTAAAGCTGCATATTTAAAAAAAAAATTAACGAATCTCCAGAGGTACTAGAAGATTCTCTAGTAGCCTTTGTACTTTGCTATGCAGTTTTCTTCTTTAAAACCTTTTTAGTATTAATTGGTGTATCCATATCCTTCTTTTCCTCATTTTTGGATGCATCCTCATTCTTCTACTTATCACTCTTTTTTGTATTTACACATACATCTTGACTAGTGGATTGATCTTTGTTATCTAGAGGCATATTTGTCTGTAGGTGGCCTTGATTATCCTCCGTGTTTTTCTCATATACCAGAGGAGGTGTGTTATGACCTGTGGGTACACCCTCCTTTTCTTCAATTTCATGCTCATGTTGAGCATCCTCCTATTATTCTTCTTCTGCAATATAGTCATCATGAATCTTTTCTTCACTGTCTGGAGTAAGTCCTAACCTTTTTTCCAAATTGGAAACCTTTACTATAGAATCATTCTGGAGCCTCTCAAGATCATTTCCATCTTTGCTCATAAGGGTGGTAACCCTTTTCTTAGTTCAGAATTCCCTATTATATGCTTGATCCAATGTGGCTTTGTTCTCATCTAATAGAGGCACATTAATATTTTCTAGAGAAAGTGCTTTCAACTTTGGATCTTCATCTATTGACTCATGTCTTCTTGCATATAGTACATTCCTTAATTCCTCAACAAATTCCTTCTCAATATTCTTCATATGTACCTCAAAATTAATAATATACTTTACAATATATTCCTCAATGGTAGCCTTATCTACCTCATCCACAATAGTATATAGATCAATAGTTTCTCCTAGCATCTCATGCTCCACAATCCCACTAAATAGAGAATCAAGTTTCATAGGGCGATGTGCCCTTACTAGTCTTTTTCTTCTTCTTCTTCTTCTTCTTCTTCTTCTTCTTCTTCTTGTCTTTCGATGTCTTTTTCTCCTTGTCGGACTCTGTTTTCTTTTCTCTCATGTGGATCACAAAGGCTTGTTTTTCCTTTTCTACTTCAGCCTCATCATTTGTATCCACAATATCAACCTTTTATCTTTTACCAATTGATTCACCTTGCGAAGCTTCAATTTTCCTCATTCAGGCCAATTTTGGTCCTTCTTCTTCATCCTCCACATTCACTCCTATGTACTATTCCCTTGTGGATTTTTTTCACTATTCTTCTCACATGGCCTATTGTTTGTTGTGCTACCAGAGCAACCTTTTCTATTCTAGTCCCTTTTTTCTATTTTACCAGAGGTGTTTTCTCCTTTATCAGAGTACTCGTGGATTCTTTTCTTTTCTCCCTTGTAGCAGACATAGTCCCAAAGGACTTTGGGGCAACCAGAGGAGTGGTAAATATTCTATTGGATCTCCTTCTACTAGATGAACCTCCCAAAGCATCAAACATAGCTTTTTCCTTCACTTGTTCTTTAGTGAGGCCCATTACCTCTATAAATGTTGCAGTCATCTTTTCAACAGTCTTCTTTAGTTGTTTTTTCCTTTGATCCATGTGCATCTCCATAGATTTCTTCTCATATGTTCCATAACTCTCCTTAGAGGTTTCTTTTGGTTTGCTCATCATAAATTCAACAAGCTTTGTAAAACTCATCCTGAATTTGTCTTCATGACTCTTTGCTTTTTCTAGAATTGATCTTAAGGTCACACCTTCTTCTTCTTCTTTAGGTTTTGGGCATTCTTCACATTTTGTTTTCATCTTAGCATTCAAGAATTCTTCAAGTATTTTTCCTTCTTCAACTTGTACTTTGAGATTGGTAATTGTTTCATTGGCTTGCTTCAACTACTCATTGACCTCCTTATTTCTTTCTCTAAATTTGTTGATTTTCTCTCTCAAATTTTTGATGCATTCATCTACTTCTTTAACATTTTATTTCAGGTCTCTATTTTCACCTTCAATTTTTTCCAGATCTTCAAGATCTATTTTGAGTTCTCCATTCATGTCAACCATGCAATCTTCTTTTGTGAATCCAACTATAGGAATCTCTTCTGGAGGAGTAGGAAATATTCTAATAGCCATGTGTTCAACCTCCAAGATCTTACCCAAGCAATTAAGCTCCTTCCAAGGAACCAAGCTCTAATACCAATTGTTGAACACCCAAAATACTGAGAGGGGGGTGAATCTGTATTCTTTGAAATCACTTAAAATTTTAAACATTCATTCCACATAGCATATTCAATTTTTAGTAGGAAAGGAAAGCATGAAAAAAACCATCAACATCACATAACACATGAACACCATATTTTAATGTGGAAAAGCCAAAATAGTAAAAACCACGATGAGGATTAGCTCACAATATATTATAACCGGTTATAAGATATTACATGATTGCTCACTGCAGGTGGACTCATTGTCCTATTGGAATCATTGCTTACTGAAAGAAGAAAATAGAGAAGATGTTGTGGCACAAAGGCAAGATTTGAACTGTTACAATTACATCTAACATATGCATGAATTACAGTTCCATTTAAGCTCAATATATTGATGTAGACACTGAAAATTGACCACTTTCATTTGGCCAATTTACCCCTAATTCAACTAATGTCATATCCTCTATATTAATTAAATAATACCCTATTATTTAATTAATATTCGTTATCCCTTATCCCTTTTCATCTAAAGAATTAAATGAATAAGTTATTTATTTAATTCCCCTCATGTCACATCCTCCATGACCTTTTTCTAACCGTGATTAATTTGCATAATCCTAATTTAAGGATGTGCACATTCCTAATCCTTGATTAGGGAGGTGTGATATCCTCCATAATTTTCAAATGGATCATTAATCCTCATTACCCACCTAATCATTTGGGTAATCGATCACTTACACAACCTAATCATTGATTAGCTATCCAAACCTACCCCTTGGTCAACTCTTCCCATCCCCCAAGGAATATTTAATTCCTTTTTGTCTTCCCAAGGTATTTTTGAGGAATTTTTAATTCATCTCTCATCCCCCAAGGAATATTAAATTCATTTCCTTCTTCCCAAGGAATATTTAATTCCTTTTATCATTCTCATGCATATTAAAAAGGAATTTTTAATTCCTTTGATCAACTCTTGATCTCAACCTTTGATCCTCTTCCAAGAATCAATCTCCACCATCGATTTCAATCTCCCTTGCTAAATGACTAGCACTTAGCCATTTTTGCATTCAACCATAATATATCACATTAAACCACATTCTCAACCTCATGCATACAAGCCTTCAATCACCATATCCAAAACCACCATCCTTGCATCCAAATCAAGAAAAATCAAGGCGTTATGTTGTCAAAATCAATCTAGGAGCACACAAATCAGACAATCAATAGGGCCAACCAACTCATCAACTTGGAAAAGGTATTACACTCTTTTGTATTTCATTTTGTTCAAGTTCAACTAGGTTAATCATTGAGGTGTTGTTTGTGTTTTTAATTGCTTGCATTTCGTTTCATTTTGTATTTTAGACTAGGAAAATTCACCTGGACACAACCAACTTCACACACTTCATACTGATCTACACTAACACTCTTCTCTACTTTGTATTTGCCTTATAATTCCAAAATTCACATCAACTATACATCACATCACATTACATCGAATTCTATCTCCTAAATACCTAAAAATAACTTACATATTTATCCACTTGATCCACAAAAAACTACAACATCAATTAGGTCGGCTTAATTAGATGCAACATACACACATACACATTTTTCACCAAAATTAAAAAATTATAACACACTCAAATAGGTTGAAATGTACCTATAATAGCTCCCACATAATGAATCATAACTTATTAAAACTCTATAATACACAAGACTTATTAGGTTGGCATCGGTAATGACCTAACACCAACATTCTCCAAATGTACATCCAAAAACTAACACAATGACCTCTAAAATTCATGCCACTTGGAATTCACACTCTACTGATACTTGTCAACATCTCCATAAATCCCCAAACCTAGATACCAATCTGCGAAGAAGTGCGGATTCACTAACACATACACACTGAACTAGAAATTTTTGCTACTCCTAGACTAATATATTGTCATTCATATTTTCAGCACCAGAAATTGAAACACTGTGAAATTCTATATTTAGACTCTTCTAACATCCAAAAAAATTTCCCCAAAACTATAGAGTGAGATTATATATAGTGGACCAATGCAAACCAAAATACCAAATGTACTATACATTAAATTACTTGTTTTGACACGATCAATTTCTTACTTCAACTGTCTTCACCGGATCAAACTATCTTGAAAAATTGCACTTGATAATTATCTTTATAAATTATCAAGCTATACAAACTAGCTACATTGTGATCTTCATATCGAAATACAATGTTGACATCAATGAAAACACTAAACTACATATTGCACAACTTATATTCATAATTTGTGCTCATGTTGTTAGTAAGCATATCAATGAATATCTTCTTATTCTTCCAACAATATACTTTCTATAAACTTCAAATAAATAAGATAAGAAATTTCAAGTTCCAAAATTAATTCGTAATAGATCAATCAAACACCAAACAAAGTAAAGATACAAATTATCATTATATTTACATTTTTGTTGATTTGTTTTTGTCGGTGAAATGTAATCATAGGGGTTGATACCGATGAGCAAAGTTTTTGGCACATTTAGATCATGCTTTTACAAACACTTTTCTGCTTTTCATTATGCTAAGACAAACATTTAGTGCTGATTATGGGACAAGACATAGACTTTTTATGCTTAAAATAATAAGTATATTATGATAAGTCTTTCCATGATTATTACCTTGAAATGTTTTATTAGTTTGATGAATACCTTATGACTTTGTGTGATGACAAACCCTTCCTGCAACCTCTATTGTTGAACTTCCTGCAACCATGTATGAAATGATGTTTTTCTTAGATTAATGCTTAATGAATGTATAAATGAAGTGATGGGTCGTCTTAAAGGTTGAATGTGTTGAGCTAACTTTCTGCCACAGGAATAGTTGTTAAGATATTTTACAAGTACCACGTTTGAGGAAGAAATTCAGTTTCCACTTAAAGGCTGAAGACTAATTCAATGAAGACTTGTTCATCAACAAATAATAGGGAGACAAATTCAAGTCATCCACCATGTAGGGAGAGTGTTACAGAAATCTATCCTAGGCGTCTTGATGGCACATGAATCTAGGATGGTGCCACTTTAAAACTTCAAAACTGATTTGAGTCAATTCTTCCTTTTTCATCCACCTCTTCACTTAGTTAGTTATGATGTAATAAAGACTTCCAATTTTATGAGGGAAGGGTTGGTTAGTCGTTAGATTCAGTTTTCAATAAATAGCCCATTTTCCTTCAGATAAAGGGTTGAAAGATTGTTGTTGTAATAAATTTCAGTTTTCAGAAATATAGTTGAAGACTGTGAGCTATGTACTTGTCTATTTTGAATCAATAAAGTGTTTATGAAGTTTACAGTCTAATCTGTTGTTTACCTTTGGCACTACCTAAGGTGGCCCACTTAGGGAGTTGTCTATCTTTTCATTCTACAAGTTCGAATAGATACACTTCCTTTCATAGAGGTTAATGTGACCGTTCCTGCAGCTGGCAGAAACACAAAGCTGTCTATTGTTCCTACAACCACTAGATGCAAAATAGTTATCTTTTAGATTACATTTCCAAGCAAGTTTATCCAATAAAGTTGTTTCCAGTAATTCAAATTCCAGTATAAGCATCTTTAGGAAGTTATACATGACTAAGAGAGGTAATTAGTGCATATATTGTGCTAACCCATTTCAAGTTTACGTTCTTGGGTTGATGATTAAATGAGGTTCTTTAGTAGGTTATGACTGCCGGTTGTGATGTTTAATCCCTGAGTAAAGGAATTCATGTTCCTAGTTATTAAGCTGATTAAAGACACTACATTTTTGGCGTTGTTTTATGGGATGGTATCAAACTAAAGACCTATTGAAGGCATACTAATAGAGAATTAAATTTCATTCCAAGTATTTAGTTTAGAATTCTGCATTCCAACATTTTCATAGTTAGTTTACTTTTTGCTGTATGCGTAGAAGAAGAGACCAATTTGGAAAATTCCTTCATGGAAGAATAGATATTGAAGAGATTGAACCAGACCTTTTCCAAGAAGAGCCATATATGGATGTTGGCCAAGATTTAGTTACCTCATCTTCTTCCTCAGAGCTAAGCTTAAACATGTTTGATGAGCCAGATGACCTTAACCCACTTGTTCAACATCTGAATAATCTGCAAACCTCTAATAAATAGGACCCATCAAATAATCTGCTTGCTCTTGTAGTTCATCAATCAAGAGCTAATCCAGGGATACAACCAAGGATGGCAACTCCTACTTTTCCATTTCCAATTCCTGACCTGCATGACAATAATAACCTCAAAAACATCCCTGCCTCATTAATTCCAAAGTTCTATGGACCCTCATACCTTCTTGTTTGAATTTGACATCTTTTGTAGGAGATATGAATACACAACCTCAACACACAAGCTGAAGTTGTTTCCCTCCACTCTAAAAGAGTCAGCCTTGAGATGGTTCATGGGATTGGAGAGAAATGTAGCAACCACTTGGGATGTAATGAAAGATCTATTATTGGGGTTGGGGCCCTAGCTCGGTTGGCTAAATCTTTCCTATTATACGAGGTTGGTCACGAGGTCTAGTCTCCCCCACCCCCGTGGTATCGAAGGGCATGTCACACCAGCACTGCTAGTCACGTTAAAATTTTTACCAGGCACACTACAGTTTATAGGGGGTTGTGCTACCCGATTCCTGCAATGTAATAAAAAAAAAGAAGGAAGGATCTATTCTTGAGAAAATATAAAGAATATTTTAGAGGGAATGATATGAGAGGAGATGACATCTTCAAGATGTCACAAAAGGAGGATTATGTGTCAAGGTTTTTGTTCAATGTGTAGAAGAACACTCAGCATTAGCTGAATGAGGAATCTCAAAAACTTCTCTTCCTAAGAGGAGTTAATGATACTTGCATGAAGGCCCTTGACCTCATGGTAGGAGGAGATGTCACCCAAAGTGATTGGAATGATATCAAGAAAATTGGTCTCAACTACTCTAGAGTAGCTGTGAAGAAAGGCAGAGGGTTTAGACCCTCTATTGCAAAAGGAAATGACTCTAGAGTGTCCAAGGGTGAGATTTCTAATCTCTTGTCCGAATTCAAGGAAGATATCATCAATGATGTAGCTACTCAATTGGACACTATGAAGTTCGAAGGAAGAAAGAGGAAGCTGAGGCAATGCTAGCTGAATATTGCCCTCACTGCAAACAAAGAAAGGACTACAGATGCA
Organism: Sequoiadendron giganteum; assembly: GCA_007115665.2. Classification (NCBI taxonomy): domain Eukaryota; kingdom Viridiplantae; phylum Streptophyta; class Pinopsida; order Cupressales; family Cupressaceae; genus Sequoiadendron; species Sequoiadendron giganteum. Next base: position 496,041,606 of record CM021103.1, read on the forward strand.
AAGTAGTGGCCAATCTAGAGGTGCAACATCTTCCCACTGAGTTCAAAACCATAGAAGGAGAGGAAGAAGTGTTCTTTGTTGCTCAGCGTAGGCCATGGGCCCCAAGACAAGGTATACCTCAGGACCCTTTGTAAAATTTTGGTTCATATAGTAATCAATGGAAGAACTAGTACCCTTCAAACAATGGGCCATACTCCCAGCCTCAATGGAATAATCCTTGGCCAAATGCTCAGCAAAACCGATGGCAACCTCCTCAAGGGAATTGGAAGTCACCACAACAAAATCAGTGGCAGCCTCCGCAAGGGATTTGGCAGCAGTCTAACCAATGGAGGGGAGGCCAACAATGGTCAAATCCACCCGCTGGTTTCCTGCAACAACCCCAACAATAGTCAATTATTCCACCTCCTGCAACTAATCAAAGCCAAAATCCTAAGCCAACCCAACTGCCTGCTCAAGCAACACCTAATCCAAATAATAACCCTTAGCAACAACAACAATTTTATTTTACTGATCCTAATCATTAGCCTACCTATGCTCTTAACCTGAATAATATCAACTTATGTTCAGGAACAATGTTACCCACACCATCTATCTCAAAATTGCCATCTGAGGAGAATGAGCAAGAAGACACCAATGACCTAGCTCAACCCACTGAGCCAATGCAGAATCCATCATTGCCTAAGGTATCCAATAAACCCTCACCTCCTTTCCCACAAAGGTTGGAAGGTGAAGTTGTGAAAAAGCAAGAAGAGCCTACCTTTGACATCCTTGATCAACTAAAGCACATATGTGTGAAAATTACCTTGTTCCAAGCAATCAAAGAATTACCTATCTATAGCAAAGCTATCAAGGAGGCATGTTTGAAGAAACCAAGGAGGAAAAAGAAAGACCCTCAAACTGTCCATGTTTTAGGTCAACTCTCTAACTTAATGCTAGGGAAACTTACCATCCCAAAATATTCAGACCCTGGCAATCCTATTGTGGAGATCAATATTAATGGGGTGCAAATTAAGAATGCTTTAGTAGATCTTGGTGCAACTATCAATGTCATGACCAAGGAACTTGTGGTAAAACTTAGTATTTCAGACCTAAGGGCTACACCTATAATACTATAGCTCACTAATAACTCAACTATCAAACCTGATGGGGTAGTAGAAGACCTGGTAGTCACCTTGGATTCTTGGGAGTATCCTGCTAACATTATGATTTTGTCTCCAAAAGCATCATTAGGAGGATATCCTGTTATACTAGGAAGGCCTTGGATGGCCACTGCTAATGCTTACATTGGATGTAGGTTGGGTAACATGATAATTTCTAATGGGTATAACACAAAGAAGCTTATCCTTTATTCTCTAGCCCAGCCTCAACTCGAGTCTGGACAAGCTGTTTGGCTAGATTTGGGAGAAGATGACGAAGTGAACTCTGTGGCCAATTTAATGATGATTATAAGAGAGCCTTTCATTGCACAAAAAGAAGAGGATGAAATATTGTCTAATGTCCTTCTGAATAATTATGGTATTGAATACCCTTTGTGAAAAAAATCCATGCTCCTTGTAGACCATTCTTCCTCCGCCCACCTCAACTCATTATCTTGCAGCAACTGACTACTTGCACACCTTATTTCCCCATGAGGTAGAAATGCCTTTCCTACTTGAAGTGTCTATGGTTGAATTAATCTCACAGGTGGAGGTAGCTGCAAGAAAAACATTGAATATCAACAATAGCCTTACCAGTGAGCAACAAGAATCTATTGTCAAAATGCTTACTAGTCATAAGTCAAATTTTTCTTGGGAATATGGTGATATGAAGGGCTTAGACCCAAAAATATGTATACACTGCATATTCATCAAAAGTGAGTTCAAACTTGTTAGACAACCCCAAAGAAGAATCAATCCAGCCTTGAGAGAAATTGTTAAAGAAGAGTTGCAGAAAATGTTGAATGTTGGCTTTATCTACCCAATCTCAGATAGCTAATGGATCTCCCCACTAGTTATCATTCCTAAGAAAGGAGGAAAATGGAGAGTGTGTGTGGATTATAGAGAGCTCAACTCGGCGACAAAGAAAGATTACTTTCCTCTTCCCTTCATTGATCAAGTTTTGGATAATTTATCCTAGAAAAAGTACTTCTCATTCTTAGATGGTTTCAGTGGATAAAATCAAATCAATATTGCTTCAGAGGACCAGGAAAAGACTACTTTTACATGCCCCTGGGGAATGTTTTCCTACTCAGTCTTTCCTTTCGGTCTCTGTAATGCACCTGCAACCTTCCAAAGAGTTGTTGTTAGTATTTTCTCAGATATCTCTTATGATTGTATGGAAATATACATGGATCAATTTACTGTGTATGGTGCAACATTTGAGGAAGCTCAGGACAACTTGAAAAAGGTATTACAAAGATGTGAAGATCATAACCTGTCAATAAATAGACAAAAGTGCTTCATGATGATGCAAGAGGGAATAGTGCTTGGTCACTATATTTATGCTACAAGAATACAGGTTGATCCTTCTAAGATTGAATTCATCTCTAATCTACCTTTTCCTACCAAGAAAAAGGAATAGAGAAGATTTCTGGGACATACTGGATATTACCAAAGATTCATTAAGGATTTTAGTTAGACAACAGGGCCCCTAAACAACTTATTAAAGAAAGATGCAGAGTTTGCCTGGACAACAAAATGTGAAAAAGCATTCCTTAATCTGAAAATTTCCCTTACACAAGCACTTGTTTTGAAGGGACCTGATTGGTCACTTCCATTCCATATTCATACAGATGCATTGGATTATGCTATTGGTGTTGTTCTAGGACAAAAAGGCGGTTCAACTGAGCATGCACTCTACTATATCAACAAAAACTTGCAAGGAGTCGAACTCAACTACACTGTTACAAAAAAAGAAATGCTAGCAATCATCTACGCCCTCAACAAGTTTAGACATTATGTTATAGGCTATCAGATATTTGTCCATACTAATCATGCAACAATCAAATATCTCATGAACAAGAGCTCCATTACAGAGAGACTGGCAAAGTGGTTGTTGCTGATGCAAGAATTTGATATTACAATTGTGGACAAGCTAGGTAAAGACAATGTGGTTGCTGATTTCATGTCTAGAATTCAAAGGCAAGATGACTCTACACTTATTGAGGATTCTTTTCCTGATGAGCATCTATTTGCAATCAAAGTCATTCACCCATGGTATGCAGATATAGAAAATTATTTGGCTGCAGGAAGAACTCCTCCTCAATTCTCCCATAAGGAAAAGAGATTTTTGGTAGAGAAAAGTTTTAAATTCTCTTGGATTGTAGATTGCATGTTTTATACAAGGCCAGATCAAGTAATGAGGATATGTGTAAGAGAGGAGGACACTCATGAGATACTACATGCAAGCCACGATGATCCTTGCAGAGGACATTTTGCTGCTAAGAGGACAACAATGAAAATTTTAAATACTGGCTATTATTGGCCAAACTTACATAGGGATGCAACCAAATATACCAGAAGATGTGACAAATGCCAAAGGATGGGAAGGCCGACTAGATCAGATGAAATACTTCTATTCCCACAAGTTATTGTTACACCCTTTGACAAATGAGGACTAGACTTTGTAGGACCAATTGATCCACCTTCAAATGGTAAGTCTTACATCCTTGTATGTACAAATTATCTAACAAAATGGGTAGAAGCTAGACCTATGAAGCATGTTAGGGATAATAAGGTTGTAGAGTTCCTCTATGAGGAAATCTTCACTAGATTTGGTGTTCCTAGGGAAATAGTGACAGATCAAGGAGCATAGTTTACCTCTACTCTTATTACAACCCTAGTCAATGAATATAACATAAGACACAAAAAATCAACTCCTTATTATCCACAGGCTAATGTCCAAGTAGAGATCACCAGTAGGGACATAGAGGCAATTTTGACAAAAACTATAGAATTGCATAGAAAGGACTGGGTTGCAAGGTTACCAGAGGCTATGCGGACCTACTGAACTACATGGAAGACTTCTACATGATATACACCTTTTGAAATGGTGTATGGTAAAAATGTTGATGTAATTAATTGTTTTGTACCTTGTCCTAGGTCATCATTGCACCTTAGTTAAGTTTACTTAGGGACCACATAGGAGTTGTTGGAGATTTTCCACCTTTGGTAGACTTATCATGTTATCACTTTATCATTTCCACCTTTCATGGACACATCATGTGATTCCTCTCCACCTTTTGTGGTGGTTATCACATTATCACTTTCCCACTTTAGGTGGAGTGATAGCTTTTCACAGTTGTCTCATGTCATAAGATTACGACACTTGTCATAATCTTATGCCCTCCTATGTTCTCACCTTGGCTATATAACCAAGGGGTCTCTACTACATTTGTACATTGATACACACATATGTCTATTTGCATTATTGGCAGCATATAGTTTATTCTTGTCGTATTGTTTCTATCTCTCTTATGCTTGTGCTTCCATTAGGGCTCTAGATCTTGGGTGGCTACCTTCATAGCCAGTTCTTACATGGTATCAGAGCTATTGGATTGCCATTTTGGGGAGATCTTGAGTGCATTCTTGCATCTTTTTTCATAGAAATATTAGATTCTGGGGGGTTTCCATTTTTGGCTTTGTATTGTAGGTGCATTTTGGGAGCTTGTTGCATCAAATTTGAGCTCACCATTGCGTTCAAAGTGTCCAAGAAATTCAGATTTGCCTTTTGTTTTGTCTTAGTTGGACACTGGAGGCCAAATCTACAAGGGTTTGAAGATTGGAGGTGGTTGCCAAATCCAGGAGGTAGCCATATTTTCAGAGCATTTTCAGCCAAAAAGGACACTTCTATCGCATACAGAAGGGCCAGAAACCCTAAGATTGACTGTCAATTCATCAAAATCAGACAACTTTGCCCAGAGCCATCTAGAAAAAATTTGCCCTCCTTGGTTGTACGGATCGACATTATTGCAGGTCGGGTACAATTTTTTAATAAAAAAAAAATTCCGAAAATTCTTTGAAATATTTTTTGAAAAATTGTTTTTTTATTAAAGTTTTTCAGAAAAAAAATAAAATAAAAAATCAAAAGAATTTTTAAGTCTGCAGTGCAGACTATACCTACACACACAAGTACTTATAGTACCCGCGGGGGTCCCACGCCACCCACGTGGCCTTTACCAATGGGTCCATCACCACCCCTGCGGCCCCACCACCTACTGGCGAAGATTCTAGCAATCAACGCAGATCCCGATGAGCAAACAACATCTTCCAGCACTTTTTGTGGTAAGGACAATGACGATGGTGACGGTTAAACGACCGTCAACTTTAACCTCATCTTTTTCTGACATCAGCACTGCGTCAGCAGTTTCAAAATTTCTAGCCCCCTCTCCATTTGCAGTTTGGATTTTGGAGTTCATTTTCAAACGCAAATATCTTGCTCATTTTGACTCCTTTTTTGGAGCAGTTTTTTTTTATTTGGGATATTTTTTCGTGCTCTACATGGTGGTGTAATCAATTTATGGTTTTGATGCACGTTTTTTTTAGAAAATTCAGTTTCTCACAGGTGTAGTTGAGTTGTCACTGTTTTTGCAACTTCCGGGGCTCCGTTCAGACTCATACGAACTCCTTCTCAGGTGCCGTTTTTTTTTAAAGTGGATGATTTTTCTTGAATTTCACAGTGGCACTATCAGTTTGTAGTTATTGTGATCAGAAATTGTACTTTCAACACTTGGTCAGTTTTGGCCTATTTTGGCATTTGTAAGGACAAGATCTCAGTTTGATCTTTTGTATCAGTTATTTGAGTCTGTTGTTGCCTAATTAAGGCTGTTGTAAAACATTTAAAATTAGAAGCCCACTTTGCTTGGCTTGCAAGTGGCCATTGTAAATGCACTAAGTATAAAGTGCCAAATCATCATTTTTGGGGGGGTGTCTTGTGTGATTGTGCCTCTCTCTCTCTTGTTCTCTTTACTGCTATGGGTTCTCCTAAGTTCCCTTTGTTAACTCCACATAACTATGCTTCTTGGAAAATTGATGCTTGGAGTAAGTTGATGGAAAAAGGATTAACTCATTATATTGATGGAACTATTGTTGCACCATATGATCCTAATGCTCATTTGGATTGGCTCACTAAAAATACCATGGCTCTTGGAACATTGAGGAAATATGTATCAAAAGATCTAATCTATCAAATTGAAAAGTTTACAACAATTAAAGAAGCTTGGGAAAAGTTTGGTCAATTGTATGGCCAAGTTGATGAGATTAGAGGTTATCAGCTTGACAATGATCTCACAATGTTAGATCCTAAAAATTTTGATACAATACAAGACTATGTCAAGAAGGAAAATGAGTTAAGATCACAACTTAAGGATTGTGGAATTGACAAAAAGGATGCACAATTGGTCTACAATTTGTTGGGAAAGCTTCCATCAAAATATGTAGCATTTGTTTCTAGCTTCCAAACCCATCACTTGACAGTGGGTAGTTCTTTCACTCTTCCATCATTTGATGCATTCACATAAATGTTGATGTTAGAGCAAGCAAAATTGATAAGCATGGGGATTCTCAAGTCTTCAAAGTCCAAAGCCTTGGTGGCTAATCAAGGGAATCAAGGGACTCAAGGAAAGGGTTCCAATAAGAAGCATAAACAGTTTAAGCCAAAGACACAACAAGATAAAGCACAATCATCCTCTCCACAACAAAGGAATTTTTCACCTTTTCCTCAGAAGGGAAATTCAAGCAAGAAGGAAAGATCAACTTGCTCATATTGCAAGAGATTTGGTCATGATGAGCATCACTGCCATACTAAGCAAATTGATGAGTTGACAAACATCATCAAGAAAAACAACATCAATTTTCCATCTACCTACAAGAAGAAGGATTCATCTCCTTCCACTTCCTCACAATCAAAAGGAAAAGGGCAAGCTTTTATGGCTACTACAGGTTCTTCACAACAATGGATACTTGACTCAGGTGCTACTCATCACATGGGTTCTACAAGGGAGCAGTTTTCTTCTTTGGAGCCATCTAAGGTACCTCACATCTTCATAGGTGATGAAACTCAAGTGGATGTTGAAGGCAAAGGTTCAGTTGTCATGGATGATGGAACATTTGAGGATGTTCTCTATGTTCCTAACTTGAGCACCAATCTTCTTTCAATCTACCAAATCACTCACTTTGGAGATGGCAAGAAAGTTGAGTTTCTACCAGATTCAGTTGTGGTCAAAGAATTAAGGATGATGCCTTGGTTGCAGTGGGACAAGCCAATCCCAACACATGGCTTTACTCATTTTCCCACTTTATTCCCAAGTCTCCTTCTACAACATTGCTCACTCATTCAAATTTAGAAAGTAAGTTATGGCATGAGCGGTTTGGACATCTCAATTACCACTATCTTCAGTAGCTTAGCACAAAGGATATGGTTTTAGGACTCCCTCAAATCAGATTTTCAAAAGGTGTTTGTTCAAGGTTGTTCCTTGGGTAAGCATCCAGAAGAGAAGTTTGACAAAGGGAAGTCTTGGAGAGCTTTGGAAGTTCTTCAATTGGTTCACAGTGATGTAGCAGGTCCATTTCCAGTGCCATCATTCAGCAAGGCCCTCTATGTCCTCACCTTCATTGATGACTACTCCCGCTTCACATGGGTCTATTTTCTTGTTCACAAGAGTGAAGTGTTTGAAAAATTTCTAGCCTTCAAGGCTCATGTTGAGAAGCAATCAGGGAAACAAGTCAAGATTCTCCGCACAGACAATGGAAGGGAATATGTGAATAATAGACTTGAGGAATTTTGTACTCTTGAGGGGATTGATATTCAACATTCAGTTGCATACACTCCACAACAAAATGGTGTTGCAGAATGGAAGAATAGAACCCTTAAGGAGATGGCTAGCTGCATGATTCATGCTCGTTCTCTTGGTCCTCAATTTTGGTCAGAAGCTATCAGCTGTGCCACTCACATCCAAAATCGGGTTCCCTATAAGGCCTTGAAGGGTATGACTCCTTTTGAGGCTTGGTATGGTAGAAAACTAGTTGTGAGACACTTCAGAGTTTTTGGTTGTCCAACTTGGGCATGCATACCTCCAGAGAAACGCAAGGCATTGGAACCTCAGAGTAGGCCTTGCATCTTTGTTGGATATCTTGAAGGTGTTAAGGCATACAGATTTTTGGATCCAGAGACACATGAGCTATTCATTGAGAGGAGTGTTCACTTTGAGGAAAGCTCTCCTAGCTTAGCCTCTAATCCTCCTCTTCCTTCCTCCATAGTCGAAAGTGACGATAGTGACTCACATGATGATTCTCCCTCAACTCTAACTCGCAGGATCACACCTTTGCAGGGTCCACTTGCACTTGAGGAGCCTCATCCTTCATCTCCTACTAGACCTCGTTGGGCTCGACAGACTCTTGAGTCAGCAGGTTCTCTTGTTGGGGATCCTTCTAATACTTGAAGGACTCGGTCACAACATGATGATTTTCCACATGCTTTTATTGCTACTGCTTCCGATCCATAGTTCTTCAAGGAATCATCAAGAGTTCTCGAGTGGGATTTAGCAATGGAGGAAGAGTATAGTTCCTTGATGAGGAACAACACATGGGATTTAGTTCCACTCCCCAAGGGGAGAAAGATGGTTCGATGCAAGTGGATCTATCGGACCAAGTATGCAACGGATGGAAGTGTGGATAAATACAAGGCTCGGCTTGTGGCAAAAGGTTTCTCATAGGTTCTAGGTGTTGATTATACATAGACCTTTGCACCCATTTCTAAGATGAACTCCATTCACTTGACACTTGCTATTGCTACAGCTCATGGATGGATTGTACATCAGATGGATGTGAAGAGTGCATTTCTTCATGGGGATCTTCATGAGGAGATTTAGATGGAGCAGCCACAGGGATTCATACAAGATTCTTCTTTGGTTTGTAGATTGAGGAAGTCTCTCTATGGCCTCAAAAAGGCCCCTCGGGCTTGGTATGCCAAGATGGATTCCTTTCTTCTCTCTATAGGATTCACGAGGTGTCATTCAAATCCAAATGTCTACATTTTGCAACAGGGTGACTCTCATTTGCTACTTGTGCTCTATGTTGATGACTTGATCATTACAGGGAGTACCTCATCCATCATTGGCAATGTCAAATCTGCTTTGCAGGATAGATTTGCTATGACTGACTTGGGCCTTTTGCACTATTTTCTTGGGATTGAGATCACACAGTCAACTTCTGGGATATCTCTCTCTCAGCCCAAGTATTCTCTTGATCTTCTAGCTTGGTTTCACATGGCTGATTGTAAGCCTGCTCTGACTCCCTTTCTTTCAGGAGTCAAGCTTGAGGCTAAGTGTTCTACTCCACTTGTTGATGCCACTTTGTATCATCAGCTTGTTGGGAGTCTCATCTACTTGACTCACACACACCTTGATATCTCCTTTGCAGTTGGCATGGTTTCACGCTTTATGTAGGAACCACATGAGCTTCATTGGAAGGCAGCCAAATGCATCTTGCATTACATACAGGGTACACATCATCATGGGATTCACTATGCAGCAGGTACAGGACTTACCTTGGTGGGATATATAGATTCTGATTGGCTGGCGATATTGATGATCGCAAGTCCACTTCTGGCTACAACTTTCATCTTGGTTCTGGCCCCATTTGTTGGCAGAGTAAGAAGCAACATGCTATTGCTCTTTCTTCGACTGAGGCTGAGTATCGAGGGGCTGTTAATGCAGCTACTGAGGCTATTTGGCTTCAAAATATTCTCACTGAGTTTGGCTTCACTATTCCACGTCCTTCAGTCATTCATTGTGACAATCAGAGTGCCATCCAGATCTCGAAGAATCTGGTTCACCATCAGAGGACCAAACACATCAAGATTCATATGCACTACATTTGAGAGCTGATACAGGAGCAGGTCATTGATTTGCAGTATTGTCCTACGGTAGAGCAGGTTGCAGATATCTTCACCAAACCTTTCACTGAGAGTACCTATCATCATTTGCGAGCTCTCTTGGGGGTGCGGGATGTTTCATCTGAGGGGGTCACTTGACTTCTTCATTCTCTCTTATGGGGGGGACTTTTTCCTCTTCTAGGGGTTTTGTCCTTCTCATACATTTGAGAGCATTTTCTCTTGTTTTCATCTCTCTTTTGGGGGGGAGTTTTTTCCCATGTGGTTTTCTCCTTTTCTCCACTTTATGAGAGATTGCATTGCATTTGTACATGGGTACCTAACATGGCCCAGTTGCCGGGACCCATCTTGCATTGTGTACATTCTCCCTAAGTTGCACTTAAGGGGGGGTGTTGGTGTAATTAATTGTTTTGTACCTTGTCCTAGGTCATCATTACACCTTAGTTAAGTTTACTTAGGGACCACATAGGAGTTGTTGGAGATTTTCCACCTTTGGTGGACTTATCATGTTATCACTTTATCATTTCCACCTTTTGTGGACACATCATGTGATTCCTCTCCACCTTTTGTGGTAGATCCACCTTTTTGTGGTGGTTATCACATTATCACTTTCCCACTTTAGGTGGAGTGATAGCTTTTCACAGTTGTCTCATGTCATAAGATTACGACACTTGTCATAATCTTATGCCCTCCTATGTTCTCACCTTGGCTATATAACCAAGGAGTCTCTACTACATTTGTACATTGATACACACATTATGTCTATTTGCATTATTGGCAGAATATAGTTTATTCTTGTCATATTGTTTCTATCTCTCTTATGCTTGTGCTTCCATTAGGGCTCTAGATCTTGGGTGGCTACCTTCATAGCCAATTCTTACAAAAACAACTATGATTCCAATAGAGTTTGAACATAAGACTCTCAAAACAATATTGGAAATGGACATGGACTTAACAACTACACAAACGAAAAGATTCGTGCAGCTCAATGCCTTGGATGAGCTCAAAAAGAATGCCCTTCAACATACTAAGATGATACAGAACCAACGAATAAGGTAGCATTATAAATATATCAAGGAGAAGAAATTCAAAGTAGGAGATTGGGCTCTACTTTATGACTCAAGGTATAAGGACAGTCAAGGGAAATTGCAAACCAGATGGTTAGGTCCATATGAAATAGAAGAGGTATTCAAAAATGGTGTTGTACAATTGAGGACCATTGATGAGGTCAGGTTTAAGTTATTAGTCAATGGGCATCGCCTAAAGCTCTACTTCAAGCCCATTGACAGGGAAGAATTTCTGAAATAGTTCAATTTTGAGCAGGAAACCATTGATCCGATAGCCGAAGGAATTGAGTCTTGACTTGATTCCCTAGGCCATGCATGAAAGTGCATAAAAATATCATAATAAAGGGGTTATCCAAAGATCCCCACTCCATTCAATCATTCCATCCACCATCCGTACTCATTCTCTTTCTACCACCTCATCCACTTGTCATTCACCGTACCATCCACGTTTCTTAAAGATCACAATTTTCAATGAAGAAGTGAAGTCACATCAGGTAATCATGATGAATAATTCCAGGTAAGCTCCACTTCACTTAAAAATTGATTAGTTTTTTTATTCATTACATTTAATTAGGTATTAATTAATGCAAACTAATTTCCTATACGGATACAATTTACTTCGGCCTTTCCACATGATTGAGCACATTTTTCTATTTCATAACTTTGAGCCATGTCATTGTTTCCGCTGCCACTAGGCCTTGTCACATCAATTGTTACTATCTTTTTGGCCTAAGCTTTGAATTTTTGAAAAATCCACAATTAATGAACAACACACCATTACTTCCTGCAATAATGCCCAAGAATGTCTTTCGCTCCTCCATGATTACTCTTTTCTTTCCATCTGCAACATAAGTTAGGATGTTCGAATTTATTTTCCTATTTTCCTGCATCTTTTGAAGAGAGGTTCAAAATTCTTGGTTCAAGGGAGACAAAGTGCAGTAAAGTTTGTTTGCAGGAAGTCACATTGGTTGTGTAATTTGAGGAATTCCTTCCTGAAGCATTGAGTTACAAAGACATAGTAAAATGGGAGGTCAGCCAATTCGACATGAATTGACGGATCATAACGTTTTGTTGCAGAATGTACAACATGTGCCATCATTTAGATAATACAGGTGGCTAAATTATTTCTTGAAGCTCAAAAAAATTGATGTGAGCATTGCAGAAGAGTTCAGGAGGACATTCCATGAAGGAAAAGCAAAAGTGAAGGGAATAGTAATAAATGCATCAGTAGATAGAATTGCAGAAATAACAGGGTTGCCTCAAGCAGGTGAGCTATTTCCTAGAGGAAGGGATGCATGAAGTGTTAGGGCAAAGTTTAATTGGCCAAATGATCCTCTTTTACGAGTAGATAAGAAAGGAACACAAAGGATGAGTTTTCCGTAGGACTGGGTATCATGAGCAGGTTATATAATCAAATATATAACATGAGAAGGTCAATTTTCAATCTTGCATTCCCATTACTTTAAAATCTTATCTCATTTATGCCATGGCCTGTTAATGAATATTCCTGATTTCCTGTATAATTTTCTATCTAATAGTGCTGTTGAGTTCAAAAAGGGTAGGGTTAACTATGTTTCCCACCATTGCCTTATTAAGTTGCTTGTTGAAAAATCTGTTAAAGATGTGTCAGGAATGACCTGGGAAGAATTTGTTGTCAATTTTAACCCTAGGATTCAAAATATTGGACCTAGAGGACAGCCTCTAACCTTCCAAAAATGTGCCTCCTAGTACATAGGTCAGTCCTCTGCTGTCGCGTCTCCTATTCAGGAATCATTTGATTCACTAGATGTTCCTCTTTCTAGGAAAGTTTTCAAAAAACTAGCACAAACCCCTATCAATGACCTTGAGCCTTCCTCCAAAGATAAAAAAGGGAAGTCACCCATAGTGGAAAATCCTAAATCTTTCAAAAGGAAGCAAACATGAGAATCCCCTGTTCCTATAGCCAAACCCTCAAAGAAGCATAAAACAATTTCCACTCCTTTGAGAAGAAGCTCCAGACTCCAAAATCAGGCAGCTCGCCAATCACTCGATGCTTCTCCAGCCACACCACCAACCTCAGACCCTTCCAGTATTGTGCTCAAGGAGGAAGAGCCTGTTGTTGAGGAAACTAAGAGTACTCCTGAAGGAGCTGGCCTAGATAAACTAGCAGCCATTATGGAACGAATACAAGAAGGGATGATAGAACAATTGCAGGAAGAAGTGGGATGTGTTGAGACGAAGGAAGTAACAACTGTGAATCCATCAGACGAAGAAGGTGAAAGCATTGATATGACTAATGAAATGCCTATTGTTCAGGAAGAACAGGAAAACTCTGGATAGTTAAATGATATAAAGATAATTGAAGAAGTAGAACAAGAAAATGTGGGTGTACCTGAAGAAATCTAGAAATCACCTGCAACAAATTATAATCATAGGCTTCCGCTCGATGTCACAAATTTTTCTACAGGAATGACATATTTTGCAGAACTCCAGCATCAACAGACTACTTCTAAGCTTGAAATTGAGAGATTACAGAGGATAATCTAGAACAAGAATCTGGAAATTTCTAATTTAACTGACACTCTCAACCAGGTAGTTGAGCTTGTTCCACAAATGATGCAATGTCGTGCACCCTCACCTATCTATGCAATGTACCCCAAGGAGTTGTATCTGAAATTCCAGTTGATCAGAATCTGGAAAGGTAAAAACCCTTCATTAGATACCCCAAAAGAATTTTATGATGCATATAGAGATTCACCTCAGCACGTCAGGAACCTCCTGTGTGAATTTTATTTGCACAGTTTGGTTGTTCCCCAAGATAAGGAATGGAACCCCCTATGTTATGTTGGTGATATTCACATTGGCTCTCTGATCTCCTAGATCACAAATGAGATAAGCAGGGGGGAGCAATTTGATAGCCATAAGCATGATGAGGTCAATATGCCATTATCTGTGAGGAATGAATCTAAGAATGGGATGGGTATTTACTTTGTTTGGAAGAAGATATGGAGAGATGAAAGAGTCAGGCCAATAATTAAGCCTTTGAGATAGGAGGTATTTTCTCAATATTCCTAGATTATTAACAACAATCATAATGCTGCAACCCAACACATTGAAACAAGATGGGAAAATCTACCATTTTAGTTAAAAAGGGTAGAACCACACACTCCCAACACCCTGTATGCAGCCACTAGGGAGCAGAAAGATACATGAGGAATGCTAGGACAAAAAGGGAGAATTGGTTGCCCTTAGTCATGCAACCACCTCCTATGGCCATTATTGGCCATGCACGGGGAAAATGACAATTATAACATGAGCTTCGAGGATAGAAGATGGCAGAGGCTGGAGGCAATGCGAGCTCACTTCTGGAGTTTCCAACATGGAGAATGTGGACAACAACAAAATTTTGATCTGAGAGAATTTTCTCGAAGAAGAAATGCTAAAGGGCCCAACGCGTAGTTGGTTGAGGGGAATGATGAGCCAAATTTTTGGCACATTTAGATCATGCTTTTACAAACACTTTTCTGCTTTTCATTGTGCTAAGACAAAAATTTAGTGTTGATTATGGGACAAGACATAGACTTTTTATGCTTAAAATAATAAGTATATTATGATAAGTCTTTCCATGATTATTACCTTGAAATATTTTATTAGTTTGATGAATGCCTTATGACTTTGTGTGATGACAAACCCTTCCTGCAGCCTCTACTATTGAACCTCCTGCAACCATGTCTAAAATGATGTTTACCTTAGATTAATGCTTAATGAATGTATAAATGAAGTGATGGGTCTTATTAAAGGTTGAATGTGTTGAGCTAACTTTTTGCCACAAGAATAGATGTTAAGATATTTTGCAGGTACCACGTTTGAGGAAGAAATTCAGTTTCCACTTAAAGGTTGAAGACTAGTTCAACAACAAAGAATAGGGAGACAAATTCAAGTCATCCACCATGCAGGGAGAGTGTTCCAGAAATCTAACCCAGGCGTCTTGATGGCGCATGAATCTAGGATGGTGGCACTTTAAAACTTCAAAAGTGATTTGAGTAAGTTCTTCCTTTTTCATCCACCTCTTCACTTAGTTAGTTATGATGTAATAAATACTTCCCATTTTATGAGGGAAGGATTGGTTAGTCATTAGATTCAGTTTTCAATAAATAGCCCATTCTCCTTCAGAGAAAGGGATGAAAGATTGTTGTTGTAATACATTTTATTTTTCAGAAATACAGTTGAAGACTGTGAGCTATGTACTTGTCTATCTTGAATCAATAAAGTGTTTATGAAGTTTACAGTCTAATCTATTGTTTACCTTTGGCACTACCTAAGGGGGCCCACTTAGGGAGTTGTCCATCTTTTCATTCTGCAAGTTAGAATAGCTACACTTCCTTTCATAGAGGTTAATGTGACTGTTCCTGCAACCACTAGATGCAGAATAGTTTTGTCTTTCAGTTTCATTTCCAAGCAAGTTTATCCAGTAATTCAAATTCTAGTATAAGAATCTTTAGGAAGTTATGCATGTCTGAGAGAGGTAATTAGTGCATATATTGTGCTGATCCATTTCAAGTTTACATCCCTGGGTTGATGATTAAATGAGGTTCTTTAGTAGGTTATGACTACCGGTTGTGATGTTTAATCCCTGAGTAAAGGATTTTGTGTTCCTATTTATTAAGCTGATTAAAGGACACTACAAATACTAAATGGGTTTTCACTCTAGACTACGTCAGGTGATGCCAAAAATAGGGGACCTCATTCTTGACATGAATGTATAGCATAAAATCAAATGATTTGAACTTACGAGTCTAGTAGCCCAATAGGGGCACAAAGGCCATGAGCACATCAACCTAGTGAAGGTTTGGAGCATGAAGGAAAGAGCATGAACACCCATGAATTCAACACTAGGTTTCAAACTTACAATCTCATTGGATCAATGAGGGAACAATACTCATGATCACAATGCAATGATAAAGGTTTTAACCTTGGTGGCAACAAAAAAAACATGCCACAAGTTAACCATGCACTATGCCATGATTGGATTTTTGTTGAATTTTTAGTATAATGTGTAAATTTTTAATTATATTAAATAGTTTGATAGAAAATTGTATATCTAAATATTAATTAGGTGTATTAATTTTTTACTACATTTTATATTTGCAAATATTTGGCTTTTCACTTTAAAGATATAATCTATTACAAGTAGATGTAAATCTTGAAAGTCTTATATAATCAAGGGTGTTTTTATTGTATTTGCAAATATTTGGCTTTGCACTTTAAAGATACCAGCAACAAGTTGAGTGTTACAAAGAGTTTAGAGGTGAATTTGCAAGTGTTTGAGGCTGATTTGAGTTAGCTATGTTTTGATTTTATATTTCTCAAATGAATTTTGTAATGGAATTTCAATGTTAATGAAGATTTGATTTTCTCAAGTGTTGTTGAAGAAGAATGGAAAATAATTTACATTGGATTTTTATTTGCATATGCTTACAATTATGAAATGAGGGGTGTGTGTACAGTGTTATGGCTGCTTGGATGGGCTGTCTAAAGAGATACCCCATCCTTGTATTGCATCAAAGGAGATTAAGTAAATAAATGAAAACATAAATAAATTCTTACAAGTCAGTAAATGCACTATCAAGAGTAGTGTAGTGGGGCTCAAAATATTGAGTGCAAGATTTTAAAAAGAGAGAGACCATGTTTCAACTCTACAAGTTGATATAAATGATAAGGATAGACCTAGTAGTATGAATATGGGAATTAAATTGAAAATGGAAGGAACTAAATAGAAGGATCTATAATATTTTTTAAAGCTACATAAATTTTTTTATAATGAGGAGGTGGAGGTTACAATTGAATTAAGGAAGTTTTGATTAATCCATATGTTTGTGGTTTATTTTTATATTATTTGAAATTTGATTTATTATATAATTTTTTATTAAAAATCAAGGAAAGGGCCCTGATCTTGAGAGTACAAAACAATAATAGAAGAAGAAAAAAAAAGGAACCAAGACCACCATAACACCTATAGCCTAAGAAGGCACATAGGCCAATCTAAAAACACCTAAAACATAATAGAATCCATTGGGAAATACAAAACCAAGCACACAGGCTAGAGATAACTAGAACATAAAAGAAAAAAGAAAATAGTAGGAGGCTAGAGCAGTCGTCATTCCTTAGGACCATTAATGAGGTCTCAATTTTCTTTCAACATGTCAAGGGAGTTCATCCAATATTTCTTTGTCTTGTCCTTTCTACCTTTAGCCTAAACAATACCCTCATGATTCTTACCATTCTTCCTCTTTTGTTTCTTGATCTTAGACTAGCTTGAGGCAGTTCTAAAAATAACTCTTTGCATCATGTCATCCATTATGGAGATAATGCTACCAAGAGCATTTTTCATAATCATTAGCCTATCCATTGCACTATCATGATTAAATTTTGATTCCATTATAGAGACACATACATGCAGGTCATTTATCTACTCTTTAAGATCTTTGATAGACTCAATGAAATTATCATCCTCTTGCATAATTTCCACCCTCTCATCTTATTTTTCATCATTGTCCACATCCCGGTCCATCTCTCTCTCATTTATATCTTCCTCATCTATCGCCTCAAAATTCATCCCATCATTATTATATTCTTCTTCATCCTCATTATCCTTTTCCTCTTAATCATCCTCATCATGCATTCTATCTTCCTACCTTTCCTCCTCATATTGAGGAAAAAAATCCTTACTAGAAGAGTTGTTCTCCTCCTCAAAAACAATATTTTTTCCTTTTTGTTCTTTACCTTTGGTCTAATACCCAACACTAGCCAAACAAGCATACCTATGCCCACCCAACTAAAAAGAAGAAGAAAAACCTCCAAAATTATCATTGTTATGACCAAGTTTGAGATCATCCACTCTTTCAATTATTTATTCTTTCGACCCATGACTCATACTGGTATCCAACTTCTTTTTCTTGGGGACTAAAAGGTTAAATAAAGAGTTTTCTTTTTTCTAGGGTAACTTTAAGCAGTTCTTGTTTGAGGGAAGGATCTAGGGTTTCAAAAAAAATTAGAGCACCCTTTTTAGGTTTTGATTTAGACCGAGGAGAGGGGTTTTTAGGAGACATAAGACAATTGTTTTCAATTAGCTTAATCTCCAACAGTTTGACACTAGAGGCATATAAATGTTGTGGGATGGAGGTGCGAACATACTTATAGAGGGTTAAAATAAGGCCCTGATGAAGGGGAGAAGAAGCCCCTTATCAATGCATTTATGAAGGGAAGATAGTAAAAAAAGGCACATTTATGCTTTCCTTATGGAAAATATGGTTAAGAATTAGAAAATGATACCCATGCACAATTTTAAACCTTCCTTCTAATGTAAGGTATCTTATAACATCCAAAATTACCATCCCAAAAGGAGTAGACAACTTCTCTCTATTGAAACCAAATTGAAATCTTTTTGGTTTTTCACCTTCTTTAAAGAAATTATCAATGTATCTCTAATAATTTCCATTACTTATCTTCACCACCTTGATTCCCTTGATTTTAGCCTTGTCATTGCCACAATGAGTTGGGGAGTCACTAATAAATGAATATTTCCAATCGTTGCCTAACC
This sequence comes from Sequoiadendron giganteum, assembly GCA_007115665.2. Classification (NCBI taxonomy): domain Eukaryota; kingdom Viridiplantae; phylum Streptophyta; class Pinopsida; order Cupressales; family Cupressaceae; genus Sequoiadendron; species Sequoiadendron giganteum. Next base: position 496,060,119 of record CM021103.1, read on the forward strand.
ATTCTTCCAAAAATTATAAAATTTGGAGGTAAGCACATCATTATAAGCTTCCATTGCATAAAAGAAAGGGGTAAGGTTAGCCTCCTCAAAATAATTCTATAGCTCCATATTTTGCTACAATGGAATGCAAGATAAAGGCTCTAATCATTTTCTTGTACCATGCATTGTTCTCTTGACCACCTTTTGAAAAACTAACTTGTTTTCCAATAGCCCAAACGCCTTAATGCAAGAAGAGAATTTTTTAAAATTGAAACTGCAATGTTTAATTTTAGAGGAAACCTTGTAATTTAAGTTAGTAAAACTGCATGTCCTTCTATGATGCAGGTGAGTGATAACATCCTCCTAGAAATAATTCCACATCATGCATGTAGTACCCACAACTACTACTGGTAATATTAAAGTTATTCTTTTTCCTCCTTCCCAAAAGATGATGAGTAGGATTTGAAATAGCATTCATGTGGATAATTAAATTTTCAATATGTGATAAAGCATACCTTTCCAAATTATCATTACAATTAATTGTAAGAGTAAGAATCCCCCTTGCATCATTATCAATAATAATGATAATGGCATCCTTTTCATTGTAATGAATACTTATACTTTTTGAATTTGAATTCAACCTATCTTTTTTAATCCCCATACCTTTCCAAAATATAACTTTTTTCCTTCTTAAAATAAGTAGTATTTAGCTCCATGCCTTTGATATGTAAATATATTTGGCCCCTTTTAGTACTGTTTAAAAATCGATAATATTTTGTTCCTCTCTTATTCTTGCTATCTAATCTCTGACAAAATATCATTATTACAATTATTAAAACCCTTCTTAGTACTATTTATTTCATTGGAAATAACCTGTTTAATTTTAGGTGGGATTTGATCATAACCCAACAAACCCATTGCAGGTGAGAAAATTCCTTCAGTAGATGTTGCATCCATGACCATATATCCTTCCATGTATGTGAGTAATATTGGACTAAAGGAAGTTCCCTATCAAATTTTTATAATCCTCCATCATATCTTGTATCATCCAAGGAGCAGAAGAATCTATCTTAAGAATACCAATTATCATCTTGGAATCATCTTCTATGATAACTTGATTAAATCCCAATTATTTTATCCTCTTTATGCCCCATTGACCAGCGGTAGCTTCCACTATGTTTCTAGTAAGAAACCTAAATTCTTAGAAAATCATTCAATTAGGTATCCTTTATGATCTCTAATAATTACACCTGTAATAACCATTCTTGGATTTCCTTTAGAACATCCATCAAAATTGAGCTTTATCCATCCCTCCTTAGGAGGTATCCATTTATTTTTCCTTCTACAAAAAAAATTATCCCAATTTATCATGGTTAAATATTTCTTAATCCCCTAGTTTTATTTAATTCTAAGCTATCCATATGATGGCATCACTTTAGAGAAAGCATAATTCTTTGCATTTATATTCTCTTGTACTTGTTGGTTTATATTCATGAACACATCATCTACTGTTTATCTTTTAATCTCTAAAAAAAATTATTATTTATTTATTTCCATAATCTCCAAGAAACAAAAGCAAGAATTTATCTCCATAAATAAAAAATAATAGGGTGAGAGAAAATACAACTTTTCCAATTAGCCACAAAATCCTTAAGAGTGCAAGGAAAGACCCAATCTACCAACAAATTCTTGAGGACATGTGTCCAAACCTCTCTAGAGAAAGAACAATGAAAGAAAAAATGCTCAATATTCTCAATATCTTCATAGCAAAGGGAACATCTATTGATAAATTGAAATCCTTTTCTATTAATATTGTCAATAGTAAGGATATTACAATGAATAACAACCCACCAAAAAAAATTGATTTAAGGAATAATTTTAGAATTTTACACCTAATTACAATCAAAATTAATAATAGGAAGAAGAGGTTGTTCCATCAAGACATAATCAAATCTGATTGATAAAAGCCCAAAATGAAGTATACTTCAGATCCATTTATCCTCCTTGTTATTAGAAAAAATAACCACTCACCAATTTGTTGTTTTAAAAACTAGATATCTACATCCCACCTTTGTTGTCTTCTTCCCCTTATAATCCTTTCACTTGCCAATTGTTTTCAAAAATTCTTCCATCCTGGTTTATTACCTCCCTAGTCAATGTAGCCATGAAGGTATCTACCATTGTCTCTAACTAGCATCTCATTTATTTGATTGAGTTGATTAAAATATGAAAGAGTAGGACCATTATTCCACACATCCTCCCAAAAAATAGTCTTCATACCGTTTCCACCTGTCCTTCTAATCCTTTTCTTAATTATATTTCTGATTTTTAACAAGTTGTTCCAAATTATTGAACCATTAAGAAGATATAAGGAAGACAAGAAACTCCCTTGATCATCATTACCCAAATATTTTTCTTTCAAAATGGCCTCCCAGTCTTTACTTCCTTCAAGGAAGTTCCATCCATTTTTACTAAGCACATGGCCTTATTAAAGAAAATTAGTCTTCTTATACCAAGACCACCAAACATTTTTGGCAATATTGTTATGATTATTGTCAACTAATATTTTTATGATATTTTGTTGTAACTATATTTTAAGCTCCCTATAAAACCTATTTACCCTTAAATCAAAAACATTTGAAATCCAAATTTTAGAAATAAAATTCGACAAAATGAATAATTTATTTTGGATCTATACAATCAAATACAATGTTCAAACATTTATACTTGATAGAGCTATTCTTATTTGGAGGCATACTTGTAAAATAAGAGGTGTTCAAATTTTTACTTAAATAATGGAGACCAACAAAGTACTTAAAATTTTGAAAAATATGAGCTAATTTTAGATGAACAAGATGAAGATGGATTCCAATCAATCTTCAACACAAACAACTCAGATGTTTCAAAAATCATATATTCAAAATAACAAATTGAGTTTAAGTTAATGTTTCTATTATCATGATGGACTACTATGAAATTAGAATCTACAATTTAGATGTCCATTTTGTAATTTATTCTACAAAATTTTATAGATAATAAAATTATAGATCTATGTATTTCCTAAAATAATTTTATGCTGATAGGAATCTAAATAAAGTGGTGTAATATCTACTATACCATAACATAGATTATGCATTTATTCTCTAAATTATTTACGGATTTTATGTTAAGAAAATTTAGTCTTCCATTAAGATGCTATTAATATTTTTATTTCTTAATACATGACATATTTTTTGACCATGCTATATTATTCAACTACAAAGTTGTCATGGGTGCACTGAGATTCTAAGGTCAATCCCTTTTGATGAATTAGCTAAAACAACCACCTTTAGACAGGGTTTATTTTAAATAAAAACCTCTTAGTGAAAACTCCACATATGTATCCATCAAACTTTCAAAATATTCTCAATTTAAATGGTTACATATCACTCCTTTTAACTACCTTGGATATGAAAGGAAAAGAAGAGGTGCATAATACGCTTTCCTAACACTAAAACCAAAAAGGAGAAGTTCAAAAAACCATTATTTAAAACTTTCTTACGTTTGAGATGCACATACATAGTAAGACAAGAGCAACATAAATAAAACATACACATAGATAACACCAGATATACGTGGGCAAACCCTTATGGGAGAAAAACCCTCCATACCAAGCAAAGTCACTTTGTATTATGGTAAATATATTACATACAAAGTTACAGACTTCACTCTCTAATAGTTAGCTCACAACAACATACTTCAGTTCAAACACCCTCACTGTTCCAATGCTATTACCGCATACTATGAATCTCGGCTCTCACCGTCACCTTAGTCTCTATGCCTATATCACTTCAACAACTAGAGGGGGAGCCAATTTAATTCCATACTTCATCGACAAGCAACTAGATCTTTGATCAGATCGCCCTGCAATCATGCATCGGGCCGCCCAAGCATTTAATTATGTTACAAAGAATTACCTAGATTTGGATTTTGTCAATCGTTGAATCAAATCTTATAGTTAATGCACATATCGCTTTCACAGATTTAAACATTTGACCAATAGCAGTTGATTTACAACAACAATGTAAAATCAATGAATGAGATAGCACCACGTGTCATCACACCATTCGTCCATTGCTTTGACAATCAAAATGGTCAACTGTGCCTCGAGCTTCTCCTACCATGCTACCGCAGCATGGCCTAATGACCACTGCGGTATGGCGATAACCATATGAACGCTAGACTGCTAGAGACCACCAAGACACGTGTACACATCTTGTGCAATTTTGAGGAATAAAAAAATCATCTACAATATTCCCAATAATTTTCTCTGAAACAACGACATGTGTTCGAACCCTGCACACCTCACATGCTGCCAAGTATCAAACACTCATACAATTTTGTTTGGTTCACAAGATTTCATCGGTACTCACCTCAACTGAGCGTAGAACAAAATGAGCATCATTGGATTAGTCAAATCACAACCATAGATCAAGATCCCCTCAGTACACTATGTTGTGGTCCCCACTTCCATCGCAGTCCAAAGCACTTCCATTTGCCATCGGTCCATCTGTGTAGCCCGGTGAAGAGTTCCACCATTGACCCCAAGTTACATCGATAAATATTTTATCACATCAGCATATCGGTGAGATAACACATTGTCACTCACCGATATGTGATCGTTCTACCGATGAAGCCAAGGTTCATCATGCTACCGCCAAAGAGAAGGAAGGACTTCATGGTATGGAGGGTAAATTCGTCAAGTCCTTAACAAAGGTTCAAGCCAACAAGTTGAGGCACATTTTCCAACAAGCTCCCACTTGACTAAGACTTACTAGCTTCCTCCAGACTTCAAATTTGCTAACGATCATAGGTCCCAAGGCCCATCTGAACATGTCTGTGCTCACTAGCCTTGTCAAAGCATCAACAAATTTCTTTAGAGTATCCACCTTTTCTAAATAGACCTTTCCATCCTCCACCATATCTCGAACAAAGTGATACTACACATCGATATGTTTTGTCCTAGCATGGAAAGTTGGATTTTTTGCCCAAAAAATGGCACTCTGACTATCATAGGAAATAGTAATTTTCCTACATCAAAACCAATATCAGAACACAAATGACCAAGCCAAACAAATTCTTTACAGGCATGTGTTTCTACCATGTATTCTGCCTCCGTAGTAGACAAAGCGACTACAACCTGTTGCTTGCTCATCCAACTGATTGCACCACCATTTGACATGAAAGTATATCCACTGGTGGACCTTTTTCTGTTAATGTCCCCTACCCAATCAAAATCCACATATCCACGAATGTTGAGAGTCCTCTGTGAACCAACCAAATTTCCATGGTAACATAGAGCATATTCAAAATTACCCCTTAGATATCTAAACACTCTTTTCACAACATCCCAATGTGTCCTTCCTAGATTTTCCATAAATCGACTAAGTACTTCCACTGCTTGGGCAATATTTGGCCTTGTAAAAAATATCACATACATTAAAATGCCAACAACACTTGCATAAGGCATCCTAGTCATGTCCTCCATCTCAGTAGTAGAGTTTGGATTGTCTTCAACAGATAGCTTCATTCCCTGCAAAAATGGAACAACTAACTGCTTGCAATCATTCATACCGAATCTGTCCATAACAGTGTTAATATACTTACTCTAGCTAACCCAAAGCTTTCAATTCATTCCATCCTTGGTTATTTCCATCCCCAGAATATACCTTGTTACACCCAGATCTTTCATTTCGAACTTTGCAGACAACTGAGACTTAAGATAAAAAATCATTGTCTTACTATTTCCTATGAACAACATATCATCCACATACAGTGTAATAATAAGCACAAGATCATTTTCAAATTTGTAATACAACACAATGATCAAATTTTGATCTCACAAATCTCATTGAGGACACCAAGATGTAAAAATTTTGGTACCACATTCTAGGTGATTGTTTCAAACCATACAAAGATTTCTTTAACTTGTAGACCAGGCTTTCTTTACCTTTTTCAATGAAGTACTTAGGCTGGGACATATAAATTTCTTATTCCAGCTCTCCATGAAGAAATGATGTTTTCACATCCATTTGCTCAATCTCTAAGTCATACGTGGCTACAAGTGACAAAGTAAATCTGATAGATGTCAATTTGGCTATAGGGGAAAAATTTCTCCATAATCAATTCCCTCTACTTGGGAATATCCTTTTGCAACCAACCTTGCTTTATACTTTTCAGCACTGCCATCTAGACCAGTCTTCTTCTTAAATACCCATTTACAACCAACATGATTTCACCCTTCAGGAAAAGGCACCAAATCCCAAGTTTTATTCTTCTTCAATGATTTTGTTTCTTCATTCATGGCTTCTAACAAAGAATTTGAATTAGACATATTAATCGCCTCTTTCATAGTCCTAGGCTCATCAGTACTAGTAATTAAAGCATAGTCACAATTCAAATCTAACATAGAGAATCCATACCTATTAGGTTGATGCCTTTCACGTGTAGACCTTCTCATTGGCCGAGGTTGCGATTCTTCTTCTTCATAACTCTTAGAGATTCTAGAGCTCTCCTCAATTTAAGGTACAACGTGTAGTTCCTCTTTTTCTAGAATTTGAGGAATGTCAACTACATCATTCTTCTTTTCCCTTTGATATGTCTCTAGCTATGGATCAACAGTTGAAGGCTTCAGCTCATGAAATATTACACTTTTGTTATATAAAACCTTCTCAGTATCAGGATTCCAGAGCTTGCAAGCTTTCACACCAGTTCCATAGCCAATGAAGATACATTTAACAACCTTGTTTTCCAACTTAGATCTTTTCTCATTCGACACATATGCATATGCATCACAGCCAAAGACATGAATATGTATCAGAGAGGGATTCTTACCAAACCACGCTTCCAAAGGTGTTTTTTCAACAAGAGTAGAGAAAGGTGAATGATTTACTAGGTAACATGTTGTAGCCACAACCTCAGCCCATAAATTCTACTCCAGACCAACACTGCTCAACATACTTCTTTCCTTTTCCATTAGTGTCATGTTCAACCTTTCAACAACTCCATTCTGTTGTGGAGTATAAGGTGTAGTTTTATGCCTTTTAATCCCATGGTTTTTGTAGTACCTTTCAAAATCTGTAGAAAAAAACTCACCGCCATTATTTGTCCTCAAACATTTGATTTTCCTTCCAATCTGATTTTCTACCAAAGTTTTAAATTCTTTAAATAGACTGAACACTTTTGATTTACTCTTAAGAAAGTATATAAATTCCCTTCTCGAATAATCATCAATAAAAAAAACATAATATCTAGATTTTGATAATGAAGGAACATTCACTGGACCAAATACATCAGAATGAACATAATCCAGTACACCAGAATATTTATGAGGACTCGAATAAAATGAAACACGATGTTGCTTTCCATAAATGCAATGTTCACAAAAAATGAACTCAAGATTACAATCAACAAGCCCTTCAACAAGATTTTTATTTTTTAAGGTTTTTAAACCTTTCTCACCTATGTGACCAATTTTATGATGTCATAGCATGGTCTTCTCAGCTAGGAGTTTCACCTCCAAGGAATTTACACTCACAAGAGCGAAAATCTTCTCCTCTGCGAGAACAACTTTTCCTAACTTTTCAAAGACGTTACATTGAACAAAATGTGCACCCAACTTGTACAAAGAGCCATTTTGTACACCCTTAGCTAGCACCATTACACCTCTAGTCATCTTACATCCTTTACTCTAGAAATAAACTTCCACACCAGCATCATTCAACTTACTGAAAAAAATTAAGTTACAAGCCAAACCTGGTATGTGTAGTGCATCACCAATCCTTTGGTTCTTCCATCAGGGAATTGTATTTTGACTCTTCCACGCCCAACAATCTCTAGAGTTGAGTCACTCACCAGGTACACCTATCCACTATCATACTTTTCATATTTAGTGAACCACTCTCTATGAGACGTCATATGGAAAGATGCACCTAAGTCAATCAACCAAACATCATATGATGCCTGAGTCACCAAGGCTGCAATGAAGGCATCTGCATCACTCTGAGAAGAGTCATTCTCAGAATTATTATTATTATTATTATTATTCTCCTTGCAATCCTTTCGAATATGACCAAGCTTCCCACAGTTCTAACATTTCACCTTGGACTTTTTAATTAGAGACTTTGATCTCCTTTCATATTTGGATTTAGACTTCTTGTCCTTCTTCTTACCTTTCTCTTTCGATCTACCTTGAACAACAAGAGCCTCTTTGGCCATCTCTGAAGAATTCCTTTGCATTTCTTCTGATAGAAGCAAGGAAACCATGTCTTCCATCTTGAAAGTAGTTGTTGTACTTCCAATAGCCATTACCAGATGATCCCAACTGTCAGGTAAGGAACATAACATAAGCATGCAACGATCCTCCTCCTTTATCTTCACACCCATAGATGCCAATTGAGCAACACTCATGTTAAATGAGTTCAAATGGTCTACAACAGATGCACCTTCTTCTATCTTCAAGGAGTACAAATTTTTTCTCAAGAAATACTAATTCACCAAAGACTTTCCCTGAAAAATATCACCATTTTTTTTCCATAATGAAGCTGCAATCTTCTCCTCATGAACATTCAGAAGTACAGAATCAGCCAGACAAAGTCTTATCAAGCCTCTAGCTTTTCTATTTGCAAGATCCCAATCTTCTTGTTTCATACTTTGTGGCATAGTTCCAGACACAACAATCTAGAATACTCTATCCACCAATAGGTCTTCCATTTTGATTTTCCACAGCTCAAATTTGTTGCCATTGAATTTTTCAATTTCCGCTCTACCTGAAGTACTCACCATCTCAAACAATAGACTCATTAACTTATTCTCCCTTTTCAAGAATCCCACTGAAACAAGGTTAGCACAAAAAACCAACCCTACTAACAAGGATAACACAACTGGCCAGGCTCTGATACCACTTGAAAGGAAAAGAAGAGGTGTGGAATACGCTTTCCCAATGCTAAAACCACAAAGGAGAAGTGGAAAAAACCATTATTTAAAAATTTCTTACGTTTGAGATGCACATACACAGAGATAACACCAAATATACGTGGGAAAACCCTTACAAGAGAAAAACCCACCACACCAAGAAAAGTCACTTTGTATTATAGTAAATAGATTACATACAAAGTTACAGAGTTCACTCTCTAATAGTTAGATCACAGTAGTAGACTTCAGTTTGAACACCCTCATTGTTCCAATGCTATTACCACATATTATGAATCTCGGCTCTCACCGTCACCTTAGTCTCTATGCCTATATCACTTTAACAACCAAAGGGGGAGCCAATTTAATTCCATACTTCACCAACAAGCAACTGGATCTTTGATTAGATCACCCTGCAATCACGCATCGGGTCGCCCAAGCATTTAATTCGGTTAGAGAGAATTACCTAGATTTGGATTTTTTCAATCGTCGAATTAGATCTTATAGTTAATACATAGTTGATTTACACCAACGATGTAAAATAAATGAATGAGATCGCGCCACGTGTCGTTACACCATTTTTCCATCTCTTTGACTATCAAAATGGTCAATGGTGCCCCGATCTTCTCCTACCGTGCTACCATGGCATGGCCTAACAACCATCGTGGTATGGTGATAACCGTCTGAATGCTAGACTGCCAGAGACCACCAAGACACACGTACACATCTTGTGCAATTTCGGGGAATAAAAAAAGAATCTAAAATATTCAAAATAAGTTTCTCCAAAACAACAACACGTGTTCGAAGCCTGCACACCTCACATGCCGCCAAGTGTCAAACACTCAAACAATTTCGCTCGGTTCACAACAGTTCGTCGGTACTCACCTCAATTGAGCGCAGAATAAAACGAGCACTGTTGGATTAGTCAAATCGCAACCGTAGATCAAGATCCCCTTGGTACACTATGATGTGGTCCCCATTTTCATCAGAGTCCAAAGCACTTCCATCTGCCATCAATCCATCGATGTAGCCCGGTGAAGAGTTCCACCGATAACCCCAAGTCACACCAACAAAGATTTTATCGCATATCAGCATATCAGTGAGACATCACATTGTCACTCACCGATATGTGGTCGTTCTGCTGATGAAGCCAAGGTTCATCGTGCTACCGCCAAAGAGAAGGAGGGACTTCATGGTATGGAGGGTAAATTCATCAAGTCCTTAACAAAGGTTCAAGCCAACAAGTTCAAGCACATTTTCCAATAGGCTATAGTTTAAATTTTTAACATTTATTCTTTGAATATGTCTTTTGATGCTACCTTTCAACACTTTCATGATCTTGAACGATAAATTTAAGAATTCCTATTCTTCAATGGCTTAGGTTTCCTTTCCAATGCAAATATATTAATTGTTGTGGTCTATTGAAATGGTAAATAAAAATGTCTAAACTTTGATATTATTTTAGTTCTAAATTTCTTTTTTTTTTTTTCAATTATTATGTAGTAGCCATTCAACCCATTCCTTTCTTCTCCTACTTTTTAATATTTAAGAATAGTTTCAACTCTTTAAGTTTGAGGAGAATATCATAAACTTATAATCCACCATGTTAATTTGTTACATCACCTTGATAGTTACTCAACATAATTGGTAGCACCACATTTTTGAGGACATATTTGACATCCCAATACAAACTATTTCCCTTAACATGTGTGAAAGTGAAAAACACAATTTAATACTCCATAACACCTCATATATTCATAATTAAACATGTCACTTGTTCCAAAAAGTATTTATTATGGATTTGTATGCCTTGATAATTATAAATACAATAAAACTCATAAGTTATTTTAATTGCAAAACTAGACCATACAAACACATTACATATAGGGTAGTGTTACAAATGATTGAACATAGTCAAAGGGTGTAAATTAGATGAAGGAAAAATGATATATTTCTAGTATCTTTCAAACCGCATGTTGGACAAGGATTTTCAAATGATTACAAGAGAATAATTGGACAATTTTTTAAGAATGATTACAAGAGAATAATTGAATGGTCTTCAATTCACCATCAACTTCTAGGAGCATTAAATTGTGTTGAGATACATTAAATTTCCTTTTCATGTGGATATTCTCATATATGTAATATATTTTCCTAACACATGAAGTAATTGGTTTGTTATTGGTAGATAGATTTAGATAGATTTTCTTTAAAAAAAAAGGCTAGAAAAGTGAGCTCAAATGATGATTAATCATGAATTCAAAAAAACCTCTCTATATCATAGTTTTAGCCAAAAGAATTGTATGCTCCCATTCATAAGGGAATGCAATCATATATTTATGGATAATCCAACAATAATGAGTCTTACTTTTTTGACTAAAGTAGGAAATTGAAATAAACATTTTTATCTAAATCTTCATTTTCTAACATCTTTAGCAGCTAAACCATTAAGAATTAAAAGATGATGTGAACTAGTGATTTGTGAAGATTTTTGTGTAAATTCTATTTTTTTTAAAATTTATAAATAATTTATGAGTTTTTTAATACGTAACTTTTATTAACTTGTTTTTTTATAGTAAACATCTTTAAAAAAATGATGTTTATGTCATAACACATCTTTTTTATAGAAAGGATAAAATTATAATTTTTAAAATATAAATTTTTAACATAAACATCTAGTGCATGGATATTTTTTCATAATTAATTTTCAAAGTCAGAGTAATTATAATTTGAACACAAGTGTATTTCATAATGCATAAATTGTTTTATGTGTATCAAATTGTTTTTATCTAAAAAATGACATTGATACCTTACACACAATTATTTTTTAGAATTCTTTTTAAGTATTTTATTATTTTTCCACATGCGTAGAATATAGAACTTGATGTTCGATGAAAAAAATATGTTTAGTAAGACAAAAAAATATACATTAAAAACTATACATGTTGGAAAGCTCATTTCGAGAACTACAATCGTGTAAATTATCTTGTCAAGTTCATTCCATGTGAAGGTCCAAATCGAGGTTTCAAACTAAAATTTCTAAGGAAAATTTGAGGTAGAGAGTGAAATTGGCTAGCCAAGGACCTTTGTTCAAAGGTATACAAGGACCTTCATTCAAAGGTATATCATTCTTGCAAAATAACCTTCAAATGAAGGGTTTTTTACATTTGTAACCTTCGAATGAAGGTACTTATTTACATCCCTTCAAAAGAAGGTACCTTCGTTTGAATAAATACCTTCAAATGAAGGTGTTTTAAAGTTTTCACTTTTATCCAAGTTCAAAAAATTGATGTCTCACAAGTTGGACTCACTATTGTGAGTTCACCCCTATAGTTATTATTTTGTTTTAATGGTACATTTAAGACATAAAAGAATCATTAATGTTCCATATTTTTTTGTTAAAATCCTTGATAAATATTTTTGTAGAAGTGTAAAATGGGAAACCAAACTACCCATCTCATCATGGGTTAATTAAATGGGTGGTAATAGAGGCCTTGAGACAAAGGTAAACCCGATTCACTTGGGAAGTGTTCCTTGAAACACCTACTACAAAAGGGGAAGATGTTAAAAAATAAATTGAACCTAGCCTTGGCCATGTTGAATGGAAAAGGATAATACATCTCCTACAAGTATTTCACCTAGAAAATTTTGGGCCTTTAATAACACCTACAATTGTCCCCCCTTAATAGACCACACAGACACTCACATTTGTAGCAAGAGAAAGTAAATAATGAACTAGAACTATTTTTTATAAAATGGTCTAAATCTAAGGATAAAGGACAATGGAAACTCCCTCCATCATAATATAATCTAAGATCATCTACAAGACCTCAAGGTTTAGTAGTCATGGTAGTGAACTAGCTACATGCTTGGAAAAATATTACGAATTTGGTTTTGACGTGGAGCTTTTAGAGGAAAAGGTGTCATAGAGTACTAACATAAAAATAACACTTATTCTAGAAATTTTATTATGGATAAACCTAAATCATAAATAATTTTAGTAGATGACTATTTGGTGGGAGAACCTAAAATACAAATACTTGTAATAGAGGTATCCTTGGTAGAATATAAAAGAACCCGCACAACTTGTTGCTAAATAAAATGAATAATATGTGTTTGTAGTTGGGGTAAATAAGTCTCCTATAGGTCTAATGGAGTTAGATTAGGAACATAAGCTAATCAAGAAACAAGAAGAGAAGATAAGAGCACTCAAATATGATAATATAATGCAAGCAAGGAAAAATATCTTGTAAGGGAACACCATATAAAAGTGGATAAATTGAAACATGGTTAGTGTATTATATATACCTATCAAAATGAAAAAATATATTAGTTAACAAAAGAAAAATTAGATCATGGAAGATTGAACAAATAAAACTAAAATCTGAAGGATAGATTTAAAATTATTGTAATGCTTTCGACCAAAATGTTACATTGTAGGTCCCTTTAGTGAGCACATGCATCATGGCTATAGATTTTTTTTTACAAGCTACAAGTATAAAAGATGATTAAAATATAATTATAAATCTTATATATTGTTGATATTTTGTCATACCTTGACAAAAATAATCACTAAAAAAGCTTTAAGAAATTTTGATACATTCAATGCCAAGAAGAGAGGGGTCTATGGATTTAATAAAGTTTCAAAAATCTTTAAAATGCCAAAAACATGCAAAATTTACGTGCAAGAGTCAAGGAGAGAGGTCTCATGTAAAGACTTTGAGTCCTTTTCACTAGGTCGACCTTTTCTTTAGGTTTTTGGTTATGCTTGTTCCCCTCTATAGTTCTCCATTTCTGCAATATTCTATGGTGGCCAAGATAGTTATGTGGCAACACGGAGGAATACCAACTTGAGGAGACAATTGGAGGAGCCACAAAAGTAGTGATTTCCAACTCATGCAAGACAATGTACGTGGAAAGAGAAAGAAAGGATAGGTCTATTATTTCTCCTCCATAGAACCCCCACATTGTTGTGAAGAAGATTCATATTCACCATTTGGAACGTTTTTTCATCCATATTCTTATTTATATATTTTTTGAGCTTTTCATGCCAATTCCTATGTGCATTCATGAAGAGGATGATCAATGTCATGTAGTGGGTATCTGAGCTACCAAATGTCATATGGATTTCCTCATTAAGTCCTTTGGAGCTTTAATATATCTTTTTTATATATTTTTTTGTTTTCTCCTTATCTTTTAATTAAAGTTTGGAATACCTTGACCTAACTCATGTTGTTGGGAAGAAGTGAGATTTCATCATTTAAAGTTAGGCAAGGTGAGTAAGGAATTAGAAACAACCAAATGGGTATAAGTGGTTTCTAAGACTTTTTTTTATTGATGAGAATTAACGAGACATTCCTATTAGTTTCTATAAGGTTGTGTAGACTTGAAATACTTAATGTGCATTGAACTAAACTTAATCAAAACTAAGACTAGGATTAGTTTACAGATTTAAGTGGATTCATTTAAACTTTCTAGAATATAAGGGATAAATGGTGAAAATAGTTTAGAAATCTATGATTTAGTAAAAGTGACCTATTTTCACAACTCAAGACTCCTACTAAGATTAAAATTAGAAAATACTAAACCGTTAAAGAATGGTAGGATGGAATGAATAGAATTCAATGGTTGTTTTTATTTTTGAATATATGTATGTGCATATGCATTTATTTTTAAATGTAACATTTATTGAGATGAAAAGAATTTATGGTTTTACCAAAAAAATTTACCTCCCATCGTACACAAAAGGTAGGTTACATTTCCAATATCTTGCTTTACTAAGTATGGACCTTTCTAGTACTCATAAATATTTTTTTGTCTATTATTATTTACACCTACTTTTCTAAGCACTAGATCTCCTCTTTAAAGAAGTTAGGATGAATTCTCTCCAATTTCACCTAAAACTGACTTTGGAAGCTTGTGCTTAATAGCATATGATAGCATGAAAAATATTTGATGAAGAGATTCATTCCAATAGGAATATTATTTATTGATAAAAAATCTATTCAATAATTTGAACTTGTGTTTAAGATACATTCAAATATCAACACAATCCTTGATAGATTCTAAGAGTTGATGTAGCTAATAGGGAGTTCAAGATTCTTCGTTCTTTTGGAAGAAATAAAGTAATACTCATTCTACCATTTAGATCATATTGTAATTCCATGTAGTAACTGATAGAATACTTTGGAATCCCCAAGATCATTAGATTCTTTGTCTCAAAGGTTATACATATCATGGTATTTCACCAAATTTCCCCTATACTCATTCCATCTTCAATTGGAAATTTATTGATATTTTTAACCTAGACAAGGGGAACCTCTCAAATTTTATTAGATCAAGTAGAAGAAGCATGTGATTATTTTTCCACAATAATTTCATTTGTCAAGGCCCTAAAGAGATCCTTAGGGTTGTTTGCAAACTCATTTTTGAGTTTAAGTGTAGGTGTATTCATCATTTTCCTAATGGATAATGAGGATTTGGTCCACTTTCAATGGGTTAATGGAGTGTAAGATTCACTTGTAGGCATGTCACCTTAGGGATCACTAATCATATAATAATTTATCTCTATGAGGCTTATAAGTGTGCTGATACTTGAAAACCTTCATCCTATTAGTATAAAAGATGAGACATTATTTGTTTAGAGATTTATGACTGTTTTTGTTCTTAGTTGTAGAATGATTCTTGATTCAATTTTTTAAGTATCTCCCTCAACATTAGCAATATATTGGGATCCAACCCTTAGACATGATCACATATATCTATTATGATTATTGATACTTGTGTGTGGTTGACCCACTTCATCAGAGGTGGTTAGGGAATAACATTTACATTTGGGTGACAATATAATATTACTTTGTTTATCTAACATATCCTCTTCTACATCCACAAACATATCACTATCAAAGGATATATTAACCACACAAATATTAATCCCTTCAAAATGTAACTAGAAGGGCTTATCATTCTCTTATAATTCCACTATTTTTGTAGTGGTCTTAGTCAAAATAGTTGTAACCCATTAACAAATTTCTCCCTTTCCAAATGTCTGTGTACCTTGTTCCTTGATAATTGAAAGTGGTTCCCTCTTTTCTTGTTAGAACATTATGTTATTAGGGGTCATACCCTTATACCATTTATATAATATTCTAATATTTAAGGTTATTAAACCTTATAAATTATATGTTTTATTAAGCATATCCCATTTGAAATAGTTATAGTCTAATACCATTATATTATTAATTATTTATGAATGGTTATTTTGAATAGGTGTGACTAATACCCCTTAAGGTATTATGCCACCCTTTCTCCTAGATTTAAGGAGGTTCCCTCTCATTTGAGAGGTGTAGAATTTGGAGATTGATAGTGAATTCTATCACTATGAACATGAGGTATTATTGGCCATGTGGAAGTATGGAGAAGTATTCCCCATGTTCAGTCTATGTTACAATAGATCATTATTGTAAGTGTTTTAATAAAATGATGCTTTATGAGGTTTTTTTAATCCGAAATGGTTTTCCCCATGTATATATTATGTAATATGTAGAATCTATGCTTGTTTCTCATTTTATTTATTTTATATTTTGTAAATAATGATTAGTATCCTAAGATCCTAATTTCTAACATGGTATTAGAGCAGGTTAGGTTGTACTAATCATTTTTACAGGTTATACTAGAAGATGTGTAGAACTTGATGGTAAAACTCTTTATACTCAATCAACACATTTGCAAGGTCATTTTTATAATACATTTGGTGTGCCCTTTCTATTATTTTAAAATCAATTCATTAGAACTAAGTTAGGAAATTCTAATCATTTTTTATAGGTGATATGTAAGAGACTTTACATGCCAATTTTATTTCCTAACATATTCATATAGCATGAGATTGTAATTTCTATCTATTTGATTGTTAAGTGATTATAATATTTATTTTGCTTTAACATACTTAGAATTTTTTTATCACCCATGCTAAAAAGGTTTTTATAGCAATCTATCTAATTCTTATTTTTCATTACACTTAAAACCATTAAAGTAGTACAAATTATAAACTATTTTAGCTACAATTTTTCTTACATGTAGCAGATCTAGGTATAATAGTCTACAAAAGAAGAACTCTATAACTTCTCACAAAGATCTCATCTAGTTCTTCATTGATTTACCTTTCAAGAATTAAGTACAATTTATAATCATAAAACATCACTACTACATTTTCAGATTCCAATGACATGAATTGAATCACTGAGAGAACTAAAACATACATTATGTAAATATAATTAACCGATAAGCTACATATAGTGTGTGATTTGAGCCTAAAACAAGTCTCACACTTGCAAACCACTGTTGAGTCATCAAAAAACAAGTTTAAGCTGATGTTTAATGGTAAACCAACATCCATTTAATGGTAAAAGCCTCCAAAATCTCACTTATCACATAAAAGCCAGATAAACATTGATTTGACAATTGGATGGGAACTTTCTATTTCCATTTGCAGTGTTTTTTGTCAATTTGATGGTGACTAAATCTAGATTTGTCTAAGTTTATTTCATTCCATTATTTAGCACTTATTATTAATTGTTTAATCCAGATGCATGCAACTATAATTTACAATGCATCCATGCAGAAACACATACTCTCTAACATATTTATTTTTTCGTTAAGGACAAGGGTATCCCCACGACCCAACCCAACACCCAAAGGGGTGAGTTGAGGCGAGATTAGTCTCATGCGGGGGAACCCAACAACCCGCAAGCCAGTCCCAACCGGGTAAACCTAGAAGCGGAGTCGAACCCGAAATCAATGGGGAGCAAACCCACGGCCGAAGCCAACTCCACTACTCATATGGACACATACTCTCTTAACATATTAACATACATATAATTATCTATTGACGTAATCCTTGAACCTCTTTTAAATGCAAATACTAATTAACATATTTGAAATGATTGATATATAAATATACATATATAAATTATTTTGTTATACTCAATACTGAAACCATTTATTAATCATTGGTTAGATTCCTATGTATGATGAATTTGCATTATGTTCACCATGATAATCCCTATCTACATGGCCATGTTAGAGGCATCTATAAAACGACTCGACTTTTTCCAAAATTTAGGCACCACAAAATTTGAAAGGAGGGTAGATTGTATGCAAATTTTTGAAATTGAAAATCTATGTTCACACACTGAAGTGGGCACTTTGACCTATTTTTATGTCTATTCGCTTGAACAAAGTTACAAAACTCATCTTTCAAACTTATAGGCATGTAGTTGCTCATGTAAATACATCTTTTTTGACTTGAATCTTTGCACAAAATGTACATTATTTCTAGTAAACTGCTAATAAAAAATTTGAACTTCAAAACAAGTTTCCATATTGTCAGGTGCATGCTTTCTCTTCCTTGCACAGGTCTTTAAAATATTGAAAATTTGAAAACACGTCTATACTTCCATGCATGTGTGTGTGGTTTTACCAATTTTTTTACTTTGGAAATTTTTGTTTCTTTTATTCTCCTTTATTAAGGGAGAGGGGTCGGTCATGGGTCGGGGTTGTGTCGTGGGTATAGTGGGTGAAAGTTTGGGCACGCTTCTAGAAATTGTGCTCATTCACTTTGCACATTACCTTGCCTTCAACATTTATATATATATTTTCGCTTCTACAATATCTATCATTGGAATGTGTACAATTTTTTCAAGAACAATATGAAAGATGACCGTCGTGAAAAATGGTGGATTTGTAAAAATATGTAATTTCCTTTAGTCAAAATCTTCGTAATTTTAATTCAATGGATTATATTTATATTATTTTTTCATTTATGTTTCTAAATTCAAAGGAGATGGATGATTATATTTTAGATCGATGCTTACGCATCGATATAGAAGTTATGCGTTGAAATATTATATTCACATGCATCCACTTGTCTATGTATACCTTTTCTAAACATGCATCTTCTAATCGATTAGAAGAATATCATAGGACAACTATAATTTGTTGAAAATCCTTATAAACCTAAACAAGTTTTTTTCTAGTGTTGTGCTATTTTCCATAGAGGCATTTGTGCATGTCATTTTGGACCTTATTATTTCTTGTCATAGTTTAGTAATGGGATTTTTGTTTGGTGTTTTGTGTAGGCTTGCATATTTAGAGTGTCACACCGTACTTCGACTTGAATCTATTTTATGTTACGTCTTTTATACAATTTTTTTGGAATTAATTTTAGATTTCGATCATATGTTTTAGATTCAATATCTTATATAGTTGTATTGGATTCTAAATTTGTTAATTTTATGCTATTCTAGTGGTTACATTAATTTCTACTTTGTTTTCTTCCTACTCTAGTTGGCCACCACTATCATATTGCTAAGCAAGACCTTGATATTGTAATGTTGGTTGTATATAGATTGTGCAGGTTATGCAACTTTTCTTATAGATCTATTCCTTAAATTTCATACTTGTCTTACTAGACTTCAGAAGAGCTAGACCATATTATTGGATTTTGTGTAATACTTGATTTGTTTGCTCTATTAATTCAATCCTATGAGGAATCTCTATTAAAATTCTAAAAGTTTGATAGTGAGCATTTTATGGTCAACACTTCCTTTTCAAGGAATTTTTTCATTAGACTCTTGGAATAATGTAGGGTTCCTATCTTCCACCATAAAAATAAAAATAAAAATATTCCATTTATTAAAAAAAAACCCTATAAGGATATTTATTTCTCAAGCCAATTACCCATCCTTGATAGTATAAACGTCATTTTTCCCCTTCCCATACTAGTTCATCTTTCGTATCTTAGTAACTAAAGGATTCATGACAGGCTTCAAATGTTGACTATCTTATTTGAAAATATTACTTCATTTCAGATCTAATAAAATGGTAAGTTTTTTGTTTACATATATTTTATAAGTCTCAACCTTGCTTTCTCAAAAACTAAACTTTTGTATAGTATGAATATATGTAAATATTGATAGATTTTATTGAAATGTTTCAAGGTGTAATTAAATTATCATTTCATTCTTATGAATAACATAAAAAAATATTAAATACCTCTTTGGAAATATTCCATTATATCTAAAGAATATTATTTCTATTGATTGATCTTACCTTAATATGTATCATATATTTTTTATATATGAACAAGACTATTATATATAGTTATCTTGATGGATTTAATACATCGATTTCACTTAAGTGCATTTGCTCTTTAATTTTCTTTTTCTTACTAATTAAAAAGGATTTATATAAGTAGAAAGAGCTTTGTTTTTCAAAAATTAATACATATAACTTATAATATTATATATCAACCTAAATTTAATAGTGAAATTTTTATGTCATAAATGGGAAACTAACAATTCTCAAGAAAAATACAGAGTATAGAGAAAGACATAGACGTGTTGAAAACTACTTTTAATAGGTTGAATAGTATAATTGATTACCAAATTTGAATCATATTCTTGATTCAATGGGTCATCTAAAAGCCAAATCATATCACCTAAATTGATTCAATATATCATATAGCTCAATAAATTGGAATGTAATTTATATGATCATATTAACATCATATAGAGAATAAATTATTTGATTTGGAATTTTGTGTGCAATGCTTGTTATAAGTAAAGTAGGAGATAAAAACTTCTTGTTGATAGTTATGTTACGAAGTTAAGAGATATATTATTTTTAACAACTATCTAAGGAGGTCAATATTTACTCTAAAATTATTGGGTATAAAAGCACTTGTAATGGGTGACTATCGCCCTAATAAACTATCTAGGGAGAAAACCTAGAAAGGATAGCTCACCCATTGCTTAATTTTTTTTATGTATAATTACTATTTGATTAGTAGCATGATTGTTATTTTCTTTGAAAAAATAATAAATTATTCATACTTATGTTCACTAAAACCTCTTATGATCTCCTTGCTAATGATCATTAAACTATTTTCTAGATTTATGTGCAATACTATATGCTCATGGGCAATTGACAAATGCATATTAAAAATATTTTTCTACACCAAGAATCAAACTTAATTGATAATTTTGTTACTAACTATGTTGGTGATTCCATTTATAAGAAATCTACCATAGATTATGTCTTAAAAATAAATGGTATATGTCCTCTTACATGGATGGTGTAATCATTTTTAAGCAAGCTACCTTCTATGGTTTTTTAATCAAAACCTGAAATCAAAAAGTAGCTCTTCAAAAATCAATGTGGCTTTGAAGATTTATGGAAGAGCTTCAAATGGATACTTGTAAAAGTACCACTTTACTATATGATGATTGGAGTTATTTTACTCTCACCAAAGAATCTCATTTCCAAAGAGAGAAAACACATTGAAGATTATGGGCACCTCACTCAAGCAAAAATCTTTCATCATATAAGTTCTCTCCAATTCTATTCATCTAAATATCTAGTGTATACTATGATCAAGAATAAATAGAGTGGAATAGCCATCACTTGTTAAATCCTTTGTGTAGTGATTGGAATTAGGTGATGCCATTGAGGGGGAGTGTGCATGACACAACCTTATGGACAAATCCTAGATGTAAGACCTAACATGCATAATATAAGACCTCTAGGAATTATATGCTCCAAACTCAGATAAATGCTTGGCCTTAGGTGATGCCATTGAGGGGGAGTGACCATGTCAATGCCACCACCTAGTGGCTAAATCTTAGATGTATAAGATAGATGAAAATCTATTAAAGTTATTCTCTCTATAAATCTTCCATGTAATGCCCCGCCAAGTAACCCTAAAGGAAGTTGCAATTAACATCTTAAGCGAACAATTTTTTTTTATAAAGTGCATTTACCACACACGTTCACTTACTAATTAACAACAACCTCTAAGGCTACAAGGTTAGGATTACTTAAACCCACACATACATAATACATATAACCATAGCTTATGAACTTTATGAAATAAACATCATACATCATAAAAATACCACATAACATAATAAGATAATCAACCAAGATACAAGCTCATAAACATTATCTTAATCCAATAGTTACATCACTCATTCCCAGAATGAGACACTAGTACAAATGTGTTACAATTACATAACTCCACCTCATAATCATAAGAGGGATAAAATAACTTATACAAGTTAAAATATTACAATGCAAGATAATACAACAAGAACCGAGCTGTCCATCTGGATGTCTCGCCACCAAGTACTGAAGATCGATGGGGACCCAACGGTTTTGGTGCATGTTCCACCCAACCAATGTGGTACCCGAAGGCCCACCCCCCATGCTAGGAGATAGTAACAAAGTAACATGGACAAAGATCTACTACCTCTAACCAAAGGCAGACTCATACTGACTCATACTGTTATAACCAACCAAATGAATTAACAAGTACAACTCATTCACCATACAAGTATGAATCAAGTACAACTCAAGTACAATACAAGTACAAATCAAATACAATACAAGTACAAACAAGTACAACTCCAACATCACTGACATAGGTCACATTGCTTCCAGACATAAAGTAGATCAAGTATGTTCAAATAACCATACACATAAAATAATTAACAACAGTTGTCATAGATAGAGTGTCATCGCAAGGTTTGTCATGAGATCTCCTCTGGGCATTCTTCATAGGCTCCGGCACACGTAATCCTGGTGGCCTCAACCGAATCTAGGCACTCATACTCACTCATGCGGAATCAACTATCTCTCGTACGGACAAGATAGTTGATCTTGCCATTCCAGGCCTTCTCACTCATCCCAAGTCTAAACAAACCCTTGTGTCTATGAGTGAGGATTAAATTATCTTGATTAGTGTGAACTGCATCCTAATCATCTAAGTACATTAATTTAATTATCACTTGATTAACTCACTTTTGAAGGTTACCCGATTTACCACTTTGGGCTCTGGCCCCTGACAAAAGCCACTCTTCTAATGGACAACACACACCCAAACAATTCACCAAGGGAAACAAAAGTGCATACCAACTAGGCATCATAATCCACTCCAACACAAGGAGGATACAAATAATAGAACTCACTCCAACATCTTGGAGGCAACAAACACATAGTCCACTCCTTTCACAGGAGGCAACAATATGAAACTACATAACAAGGCCACTTTATACAAGGAGACACGGATCCCATAATCCGCTCCTAAACCAAGGAGGTGCAAACATCCCCGTTCAAGAAAATTGGGTAAAAATGAACATGCACTACCCAAGGGAAAACAACTGGATGGCATAAAGATTCAACAACCCTTATCCTCTAAGTTCTTCTAGAAGACTTCTAATTTAGGACTAACACTAAATCCCAAAACCAACAATGCAACTTGACGACATAGCAACAAAAGCATTCAAATCATCAATCAAATATAATATTTGGATTTCCTAAATCCATACTCATTCAATAGGTAGTGTTGACAAAGTCAAAGACATGATAAGTAGATCATCTAAAATAATCATAACCCCTATTTCCCTTTTCATTATTGGAAATCTAAAACAATTAAACTTACTTCCCTTTACTGAATACAAAGAATTAAATCCTTTAAGATAAGCATGAGGAAGATACTACTTTTGGATATACTAAATCCATATCTCTTTCATAATCCAATCACAATGATTCAATTAATCTAAATAGAAATTAATAAATAACATAATTGATTGCTTCATCAATAAAACAACTTCTTAATTTACTTTTAAATCGATACAAATCCATGCAAGTAAACTCTTTTCATTTCCTAACCAAATCTTACATCTCATTCAATTTTCTATTCAACACATTCAATCACTTTAATATAATAACATATTGTTTCTCTATCCATTTTCCATATACACTAATCAATCCAATTTTAAATCTCTATTCAATAATATATTGCATTCTTTAAATCAAATATTTAACTCTTTCAATTAAACTTTAACAAGCCATTTTAAAATAACAATAATTTCTCATATGTTTATAATTTTAATTCCACTAATCTAATATACAAATTTTATTTAAAATAATATAAATAAATATAATACTTTAGTATTATAAATTATAATATAAAATATTATTAAATAATATTTTAATATTATAATAACAATACATAAAATATTAATATTTATAAATATCAATTTATTATTATTTTATTTTCAGAACAGCCATGGGAAAAATAACTTAACAGCAGTCTGATGTTTTAAGCATAACTCAAAAAATACGATCTGGGTATTTAAGATTTTTGGATAAGGGCAAGAAAATTTCAAAATGAAAAAACCCTTTAAATTTCCTGAAAACCCAGTTTGTAAAAGTGAAGTTATAGGTGACGCAATCAGACCATTTTACCATGAAAATATAACTATACTGCAGATTTTAAAATCCGTTTTTTGATAATAAACAGAAAGTTTCATTTTCTAAAAACATTCTAAATGCATTGTTCAATCTCTATGTTTAATTTCAATAACAACAAAATCGATTTCCCCAATTAATTTAAATTCAACTAAGGTTTTCACAATTTTCACTTAAGAATCTTCAAAAGCAAAAGCTGCAAAATTTATTTAATTCTTTTCTTCTAATATCAAGTTTGTTTTCTAAAACAGATTTAACAAACAAATCTTTAATCATTACTATTTTAAAGAAAACAATCAAGAACAATAAAACACAAAGAGGAAAACCTGGTACAAGAAGCTAAAGGAAGAGATGAATTTTTGATGCAAGCCTCCTCCAAAGATTTCTTGAATTTTCTTCAATCCTCCAATGAATCCAATCCAAAATCCAACAAATGCAAACAATCTTTCCTTCAATCAATTCTACAATCAAACTTTCTTCAAACCCTTGTGCAAATTTTCCAAAATTTCTTCTGCTGTAAAAATGTATTTCTTTCTAAAAAAAACTTTTGTTGCCCTAAAATTAAAACATATATTCTTATAAATCAAAAATATCTAATTCAACCCTAATTCACATTACATGCAAATTAGATATTTCAATTTCAATTTCAATTTCAATATTTACAACCCTAATTCACATTACATGCAAATTAGATATTTCAATTTCAATTTCAATTTTAATCTCAATTTTACTTTTCAAAAACCCACTTTCAATTTAAAATGCAATTTCAAATAATAAGTTAATTTCTCAAATAAACATTTAATTACAATTTCTAATTTAATTCCTACACGTTGGAATTAAATTCCAAAATTAATTCTAATTCTTTTATTTTCATTCATTCTCTTGCATCATATTTAATTAATTAATTTAATTATTTAATAACTAAATTCAACCCCTTGGATCAAATTTAATTAATTAAATAAACTAAATATAATTAATTAATTTAAGTATAAACTTTTATCCACATTGCATTATTTAAATTAAATAATCATCAACATGATTTAAATGCAATTATTCTAAGTATCTATTTCCAGATCAATAATCCTTCAGAAATAAATAACATTAAAACAAGACAAACAATAACTCGACACACACAACTGACGACACACTAAGGCTAGGACATAGACTTGACACATGTTACCTAGCTACTATCTCCCATTCAACTTAACCGTTGGATCGACACGCTCAAACCTGTGAAGCCAGGTGGAGTCGATATCATGTACCTACAATCCTGCAACCAAGTAAACAACATCATACAATATATCCAGCATATAATACACACCGTGAAGAAGAAATCACGGATTCGCAGGGCGCTCGCAAGCGAGTGATACGAATTCGTCCTCTTCACCCATACACTCATTGAAACTGACACTTCCATCATAATCGAGTAATCTCATAATACATCTCATGTTAACTCTACAATATCGTTAATCCATAATGCATGTGAAACAATAATCAGATAACTACATCCCACAATAATAGTTGTCGCTCAATAGTAGCGATCAAAACATCATAACAAAATGTATCCAGTATCAAAGTAATTGCAACTAACCATAGCATAAAGCAAACCAAACAAGAAGCGAAACGGAGGGGTATTACATTCCACTTATAAAATAATTGTATTAAGTCCTATGTGCACATAATATTAAGTCCTATGGGTACTATATAATGAACTTGAGATGAGGTTGATTTGAGGAGGCTTGGGCTTCAATAAAAATATTTATAAGACCTCATTTATCTAACATCATTTTTAAAACACTAGGATTATAAATTATGACAAGATGACTTTCATGTAGTCCAAAATACATGGTTTTCATCTTGGCAAATATTTGTGTCTCTATTTATCACTGTCAAAGAAGACATATGCTATTGGGGTACTTCAATTTATTTTTTATGAAAATTGACATGTGATGCTCTCTATTAATATTGAGGGGGAGTATTAGAACATAATGTTATTAGGGGTCATACCCTTATAAAATTTATATAATGTTCTACTATAAGGTTATTAAACCTTATATATTATATGCTTTATTAAGCGTGTCCCATTTGAAATAGTTATAGTCTAATCTATTAGATTATTAATTATTTATGAATGGTTATTTTGAATAGGTGTGAGTAATACCCCTTAAGGTATTATATCGCCCTTTCTCTTATATTTAATGAGGTTCCCTCTCATTTGAGGGGTGTAAAATTTGGAGATTGATAGTGAATTCTATAACTATGAACATAAGGTATTATTGTCCATGTGGAAGTATGGAGAAGTATTCCCTAGGTTCGATCTATATTATAATAGACCATTATTGTAAGTGTTTAAATAAAATGATGTTTTATGAGGTTTTTTTTACTCGAAAGGGTTTATCCTATGCATATCTTGTGCAATTTATAAAATCTATGCTTCTATGATTCTCAATTATTTCTTTTAATAATGATTAGTATCCTAAGATCCTAATTTCTAACATTTCTTCACTTGTATGGTTTATAGCATGGGCTCAAGTATCACAACTTGTTGGTGGAAATATCCTAGTCAATTAGTATACTAATATTCTTATTAGTTTTATCTATCTTGAGCTTGTTGAATAGTTCCTTGGTAAAGGAATCAAATCTCTTGAAATAAGGTGGAAGAGATCACCTTCATCCTATGGATCGTAGGCCTTCATAATAATAGGTTATAAATTTTGTCTTTTTTCATTCCATAAAACATTGTTGGGACCATCTTATGTTCTAAAGAAACTAGTAGTATTATCTTTTTTATGGTAGCTACCTCGAGGTTGTCACAACTACATAGACTATCTCTTCAAGTTATGATGTTTGATCATAACCCATTCTTTCTAATAAGGAAAAGGTAAATATGTTGAACATCACACTATGATCAATGAGAGTTAAGTGAGAGTTCTTATAATGCAAGTATCATAAATTCATGCCTTAAATACAAGGTAGGATCTCCTTTCCTAGATATCTCAAATTTAGTTAACACCTACTTAAAGTCAAATAAAAACCTAGATAATGCAATTCTAAATTTGGGGGATGTAGATCAAGGTCAATTCATTTAATTTACTCCTCTAGAGATGGGGTTATATGATTTAAATAATTTAACCTAATAGCCTTAAAGAAGGTTGCACAATGTGATGAAAAGTTTCTCATAAGATCAATAAAAGAGATCTTCATGAACATTTTATTTGTTAGAGTAATCATGCATTAGCTAATAATTAATTAATCTTTAGTTGATTATTAGTTTAATTCATTTCATACACTTAAGCTAAAATTAGGAGTGTTTTATTTGTCAACTAAGTGTTTTTTTTTATGTTAACTAAAGTGAGCTATTATTAGATCATTTTTCTCATCACATGTGATGTTGACACTTGCCATGATCTAATCCCTTTATCATTTGGGGCTGTTATATAGCACTCAACCATCATTGTATTATCATAACCCTTTCATAACCTTTGAGAAGATTTGAGAACTCAATATTCTTCAAGATTCTTCAGGTTCATAATGTAGCTTTTTCTTGTTGATGATATAGCATATTATTGTTTATAGATCTCTTGTATGGAAGGTGTCTTTGTTCATTGTTTGATTTGTATTTATTCACAATTCCAACATGGTATCAAAGCCATCAAACCCCTTCTTGATTTATGGGGTTTTTCTTCAACAAGGGTTATAGGACTTGAGATTTAGAATCTTCATTGACTTTTTTGCAATTTTTGGAGGTGGGCGAATTTTAGGTATATTTTGGCATGAAAAGGACCTCATTGTTGTTACATTGTATTCAGGAGGCTGACTCGATGAATTTTGACTATAAATTTTCCCAACGACCCTTGTATGACCAAGTATGATGATTTAAAAAGAAAGTTTTAAAATTGTATATTTTTTAAAATTTTAAAATAAAAATAAAAAAAGCGGTGGGGGTGGTGTATTCAATTTTGTTAGGGCGCATTGTTTGAGGGTACCTGTAGGTACCTACCCAATAGGCCTGGGGGCCCCAAGTTCCTTGTCAGTGGGGTTTTTACCCCAATGAACGATAATCTTTATGTTGGTCGACGATAATAATTAGTTGCCCGACTACCATTCCAATGTTCCGGAGACCACAAATTTTTTTTGCTGCCCTCCTTTGTAGAGCTAGTGGTTTTTTTAGCTCACCAACATTTTTCTTGGCACCGAACAAATTTATTGACGATGCACAACCCAAAAAGAAGATTTTTTCCAAGCATATTTTGGCGACATTTTATTTTTAGGGGGTTCATTTTTTTGTTGGGGGGACATATTCCACTAACTTCATGCTAACATCAGCATGACATCAATGTACAGTCATAGGGAAAATCCCCCTTCAAGCCCTCTTTGGCCTTAAAGGAACTATTTTTTCTTTTGGCAATAACTTGGGCATAAGATATCAAAATTTGATGAATAAGATATTGTCAAAAAGCTAGTTCCATGAACTTTCTAGTGGTGTGGGTTTTTCACCTTTTTTGTTGTTGGTGTATTATATAGATTGTTGAAATCAAAGGTTCATTGTTCACTCTCGAGCTCATAAATTTTAATCTATTTCTCCATTTTTCATGATTCTAGTGGTGTTAGGATGGTGTTCAAGAGCTCTTCACAACCATCTATGCATTTTTTTTAGATTTTCTCTAGGTACATTTTATTCAATTTTTTTTTTTCACACTCTAGTGAATTACTTGGATGTTTTAGCTCCTAAAAATTTCCTATTTGTGTGAGATGAATTTTTTCTTGTTTTATATGTATTTCTAGAATTTTGTCTTTTTGAGTTTTCTAGACATCTTTTGCATGTAATTTCTCTTTTGTAGATGCATTGTGATAAAGTGTCATTTTGGTGTATACTTTTAGGGGATTTCACACATCCTGTTGTGCCTTATGTACTTGAATTGTGATATAAAGTGCCATGGGAGGTTAGTTGTGTGAGCCTCGTATTTGCAATCACAACCTTGTGTAGCACCCCTCCGATTTACTCATTTTTTCAGACAGTGTTTTATTTTGATTTGCTTATGTCTTAGACAATACTTTTACTTTGATAGATCATGATACTATGTTGTTATTTGATCACTAACTTTGGAGCGATGTTGGTTTTTATATTATGATGTGATGGTACACTATATGAATGATTATTGTTTATGACATGCTTTCTGATTAGCATAGTTTTTTATTTGAGTTGATATTGATATATTCTCATTTATATTTATTGAGGATTTAGTTTCATTAGTTTGATGTGATATTGTATTGGTGAAGGGAATGATATTGCATCAATCGCTTGCGAGCGCCCTATGATTTCACGATTCTCTCTTCAAAGTGTAATTGCTTATATATATATACATGTTCGACATATGCTTTGATTGTAGGATTGCAGGTATAGGACATCGACTCCACCTGGATTCATAGGTTTGAGTGTGTCCATTTCCCAATGGTTAGTTGATTGGGAGATAGTAATTGGGTTTTCCTTATCAAACCACAACCCTAGTCATAGTGTGTCGTCAGTCTTGGTTTTGGTCGTGTTGAGTTATCATGCTATTTTTTTTTTCCTTGTCATTTATTTATGTTGCAAGGAACATTTTATGGGAAATTAATGCTTAAAATGTTTTAAGTGATTATTTAATTAATTTGGATTATTGTGTTAGAAGCTTTGTATTTAATTTAACTAATTAAATTAAATTTATTTTGTAAAGTGATTTAATCGTTGAGATTAAGTTTATTGTATAAAGTAATTGATTTAATTAGATTAAATTTAAATTAAAAAATACTATGTGATTTTGAATTATTAAAATGCATAAATGTCTAGAAAATATTTAGAGGAATTATCTGTGAATTGGTTGAGAAGATATTTGATTTTTAACATGTGTTGGGAAAATTTAAATACGGTTGTTGGGAAATTATTTCACAGAGAGAATATTTTCTTTAACTAAAAGTGGAAAGAGGCTACTTCATGGAAGGAGAGAAGATATTTTGAGGGAGGTTGTTGAAAGTTGAAATGGGGTGGGGGGCTGGGGGAGGGGGGCCGAGGGGGGTTGAAAATTTGGTGTGGAAAATTTGGGGAAGGATAATCTCGGAAAAAATAAAAATTTGGCTTTGGCTTTGTTTTGCTCTTTTTGGAATAGTGATTACTTGGGGAAGAAGCGTTGGTTAACTAGAAGAAGCTCTACTTCAATCTTCATTTCCTCAAGCATCTGGAATCAGGTTCCTTAATTATTTTCTTTAATTTCAATTTGGAAAAGTTATTAGAGTAGATTGTTGTTCTGGAAAAGATTGTCTATAAAGAAAAAATTGCTATTTGTTTAGAAGCTTTATTTTATTTTGTAAAATTCTAAAGATAGTCATGTCTAGAATTTACCATAAAAGCTTTTGTAGAAATTGTTTTAAGTTTTTGTTTGTTTTGAAATTGGAAAAGTGTCGGGAAAGCTTTAGAGCCTTTGTGAAAATTGTTTTTAAACATTAGAATTCTCGGGAGGAAAACAATAGAAAATTTGAAAAGTTTCAATAGGAATGGATTTAAACCTTCCTATAGAAATCTTCGATTGTATTGGAAAAGTTCTTTTGTAGAAGGTTATTATTTTTCTTCCAATTTGTCTATTTGGTTAGGGGAAATTGAAAACCTTTGTAAATATTGTGAAACCTTCCCTGTAGAAAATTTTGAAAAAAAAGTTTTTCCCAACTAGGCAAGCTTGTTTATGATTTTATATATATATGTTTTAATATATAAACATATAAACATATATATATAATATTTCTATCTGTTTTAGGGAAACCTATAAAAAAATTTCTTATAGAAAAAATCCCAGACTGGTTTCCGTACAACGATTTTTGGAATTAAATTGAAGGTAAAATATTTTAAAATTTATAAGCTTTAATTGTGATGAGGGGCGTTGGGGATTACCTCACTGCCGCAGCCCATAGGGAGGTAGACTGTGGAGTCTCCACCGCCACTGCCCCCATAGGGAGGCGGACGGTGGAGCCTCCACAACCCACCCCTTTATGGTGTACAAATGTGTAGCAGCCCCCATGTTTTTTTATGTATGCTCAAGCATTGACGCGCTGGGTAATTCAAATTTTATTTGGTTTTTTTTTTATATATGGTTTTTCAATTGTATTAAATAAAATATATATATATATATATATATATATATATATATATAATATGCATAAGCATATATATATAAATATGTATAAATATATATGTATTTATGTATATATATGTATATAAATATATTAAATATATATATTAATAATTAAGAATATTTAAATATTATATTTTTATATGTATAATTGTATATATATAATTATATATATATAAATATATATTTAATGATATTTTAAGTTTTTGATTAAGGTAAAAACAGATTTTGAAGGGACCCCAAAACCCTTTAACAGTAGATAAATATAAGATAAAGCATTAAAATTTCAACAAAAGATGAAAAGCTGCCAATAAAGAAAAAACCAAAGACCAGCGCAGAGGCAACACAACCCAAAAAATAGGCAAAAAACTTGTAGGAAACCAGGCACTAAGGCAGATTTCTCATGATATCAGTAACTTCCTTTTCCAAATTGTCCATGTTAATAGCTGCTTTCTTCATCTCTAGAATGTCCATAGGGGTCTTGTCCAAATTCCTTTTCAAGTTGGCTCTGGTATGTTTGCTTGGCCCAACCCCTTCAGCCTGGCTTTGATCTTTATCTTCCTCCACTTTCACCACTAGTTTTACAAGATGAGCCCTTTCCAAATTCATGACCATCATAGTCATGGAACTAGCAATGGATTTAAGGATGTTATGGCTCATTTCTAAAACCTTTTGAATTGACTCTCTAACATTATTTAGCCCCCCCTCTATATCAGAAAGCTTTCCATCGTGATTGTTCTTGAAATGCTCCAAATCCTCCACTATTTTCTTTAGACAGTCAACCATGTACTTCTTTTCATCTTCCGTCCATAGGTCCTTAGCTCTATCTTTATCCTTGATTGTATTATTAGCCACCTCCACCTTTTCCAACCTGTTGTTATAAGCCCTTTGATTAAGCTTAATCTCCTTTATCTCAAAGAAGGCCCACCTAGAAATTTCAAGGATATTAGTAGGGTACTCACGCTCAGCTTTGAAGTAGTGATCATCTTCCTTTAGGTCACTGGGGAACCAAGGCCTGTCCTCCCTATCCGTGGCTAGGTAGCTGGAATTCTTAGATGAATTGGTGTGTTGGGATCCCTCTTGGTCAATGTGATAGGAGAGATCCTCTTCAATTTTTCTTTTACCTTTCCCCTGATGAGAAACACTAGGTGTCCCTTTTGGTTTCAGATTGGTAGCATCAAACCCTTGGTAAATAATTTTTGCCCTACCAGTTGGAGTCATCACACTGGGTTTAGGGAGGGCACATGCTTTAGGCTTGATTTTGGATTTACCCTTCTTCTTAGCTTCCACAGGGTGCTCTTCCTCCCCCTCCATTTCAGTATCCCATTCATCATTATTTGTATAACTATCACCCAACTCCTCCTTATCATAAACAAAATGTGGAGAAGGCATTTGATGGGAGATGGCCGACATTGTTTTAAAGTGTTCAAAGATGAGAACAAGTAAACCCTCATGGATAATGGGATATCTCACCGGATTAGACACATGGTCCGAAAGATTCAAATTTAAAGAAGTTGAGAAATAGAAAGGAAGGGAAACCCTAACCTGGTGCCTGAAATGGTTCAGGAGCACAAAGTATACCCAAAAACTCCGGTGTATCTCCTGTCCAATGAGATATATTCCAATATTACCCTCAACACCTCCTTCCACAACAACTTAAGTTTAGTGGCATCATAGCTGCTCTTGGTAGCTCTTAGCAAATCCTCCCTTTCCTTGTAAGTACGAGGGAAATTCTTAACCGCCTGGTCGGAGAGCTTCCTGTCTTTGTAGAACTTGAGACCATCTATAGGCATCCCAGTAACATCAGAGATTAACTGTTCATTGATCGTCACTTTCCTCCCGAAGATTCTAATCCTTCCATTATTCCAATCCTTTGCAAAAGCCCTTGTAACCTCTTGATTCCTGCCATGGAGCTTCTCCATATAGCTCGTAATGCCACCCTTCTCCAACACCCTCCACAATTTTTCATCGGTCTTCAAATCTTTGCATTCGGTTGGTTCCAACCTGTAGTGATCACCACCCAATGCAAAATTTCTTTGAAGACTCCAGAATTCCAATACACCTAAGTGCAAAAATGCCCAGAAAGCATGTGAAATACCGAAGATTAATTAGGAAATTAATTTTGCGGTACTCCATCCCTTGATAAAAAATGATGAAACAACAGTTCCAAGATTGTTTAGAAAAACACGCCTTCACCTTAATCATTATTTGGAGGGGAAATTGAACCTTCCCATAGTTTCGATCATACAAAATTAAGGCCTTGATGTCAGCCTCTAAGCCATCACTCCTCTGCCACGTCGCTTTATTATTAGCCTTAACCCCCATATTTGTGAAGTAATCTGCCACCATATTGATCTCCCTATAGACATGGGTGACAAAATAGTTCTCAAAGGAATTAATCATTTCCTTGGATAAATTTATCCAATTCTCTATTGTCCAAGATAGTTTTTGAGACCCCTTAATACATTGGATTATATTATTAGAATCCCCTTTGATCCACACATTTTTTAACTTCAACTGCCTAGCAAGATTAAGGACTTGATAAACCCCTATGGCTTCAACAAGGTGGTTGGTCTAGGTAATGATATTTTAAGTTAATGCATGTATTTACATGAGTTAATGATTTTAAATTAGACGTTTTAAATGAAATAATTTAATAGAGGAAATTGATTTTTATTTAGGTGTAATGGGGAAATCAAAGTAAATTTCAATTTGATTCAATTTCTTGATTGTCTATAAATGAAAGGGTATTAAATTAGATTATTGTGAACAATGTGATATTGTATTTTCTTGAGATGAAAATTGGATTTAGGAAATCCTAATGTTAGCTTTAATTACTATGCCAGAATTGCTTATTTAATTGTGATTTCTTTTGTTCACGTTAGTTGGGGAAATCACTTAGTTGTGTTTTTGTAAGTCTTCTAGATGTGGTATTATTACTGGAGGGTTGATGTGAATTATGGTTCAACCTTTGTTTTCTCTTGGGTAGTGCATTAGGTTTTGATTCAGTTTAATCACCCGGTTACTACAAACGGGGATGTGATGTCTCTTTTATTTTGGATTGAGATTTATTATCCGTTGTGTGCATTGTATTTAATCTTGGGTTATGGATTAGATCCATGTGTTGTCATTAGGAGAGTGGCTCTTGATCGGGCTTGGGGCCTAGGAAGGTCTGCCAGGGTAACCCATTCTACTTTGTGATGAAACTCCTCCTATGACAACAATTTGTATGGTTTATTTGGTGTACGTGATTATTTTACTCTAGAAGCAATGTAACCATTTATGATAAGTATTGTATTTGTTTGGTTAGTCTTGTGTTTTCCTGTGTCTAGAGGTTGTAGGTTTTTCTTAGGAAGCTCTTTTATTATCTCCTAGCACGGGGGGTGGGCCTTTGGGTACCACTTGGTTGGGTTCCCACTTTATGTTTGTGATGGCAGGATCTTCCAGATTGGAGAGCCCGAATGTACCAGTTATTGTGTTCCATTCTTATGTTTATTGTATCAGTTGGATACTTGTATATGTATCGATCCTCAATTGTATTTGAGGAGGATTCTTGTAATTGTAACATTATTGTATGATCTTCCTCATTTTGGAAATGAGCTTTGTAAATATTATTTGGAATGAATGCAATCTATGGATCTTTTATGTACTTTTACCTTACGGGATGTATTTGATGCTTTGGATGTATGATCTTTGATTCATGAGTAATAATTTATATGCTATGAATGAGTTACTTTTGTATGTTATGGGATTTAATTTCAAGAAATATCGCGTACCTTAGAGGATGTATGCATTAGTGTAGTTAACATTACTTGTTATTTATTACACTTTTAAAAAAAATTGTTATGCTTTTGTTGTAGTTGCATCTTCTTCCAGGGTTGTGTGGTGGGGTGTTACACCTTGTCTACCTTCGTGCATGGGTGCCTTGGTTTGCACAACCTTTTATTTGTAGGTACTCTCTCAATTGCACATTCAAATGTTCTTTGTTCTCTTACATGCACTTCTTGGTTTCACACAGTTTCAATGTACCTATCTTGGCTCTCCCTTTAAGCATTATGGGGGTTTCTACTATTGGTGCTAATGCTTCCTTGGTTTCTTTTTTTAAGTGATCTATGTATCTAGTTATTGTTCCTATGTACTAGACAGATGCATCGGCTAGTTACACATGCATTTTGATGAGATAGAGCATTTACCATATGGACATCGTCAATTCCTTTTTTGGAGATGACCTATTTTCATTTGATCAATTTTCTTCAGACTATTGGTACTTGTGTCGTTTGTATCTTCGAGTTGTAGATTTTTTTCCTTTGTTTGTCATTTGATTTGAGTAGTGTCATTGTGGGCACTCATGTGAATTAGTGTCTTCTTGATCTTGATCATCATTTATTTTCAAAGGAGGTTATTCATTTCAATACTGTATTAGTCATCTTTTGATAGTTTTATGTACAAATTCTTTGTGCTTCAGTGATGTTCTTCATGATCCTTTTTTTGGAACAATATTGTTTTATTTGGAGGCTTCTTAGTCCCTCACATTAGTTAGGAGGATTTTTCGGACCTTCATTCACCAATCTCTCTTTTGGAGAGGAGTTTTTCCCATGTAGTTTTCTCCTTTTTTTTGGTTGTGAGAGATTAGATTGTTTGTACATGGGTGTGTTATTAGGCATTGTTTGTCGAGACCCATCATGCATTCTCTTTTTTAGGGTTTTTAGCTACTCTCTAAGTTCATCTTAAGTGGGGGTGCTAGATTAATCATGCATTAGCCAATAATTAATTAATACTTAATTTATTATTAGTATAATTCATTTAATGCACTTAAGCTAAACTTAGGAGTGTTTTTTATGTTAACTAAGTTTTTTATATGTTAACAAAAGTGAGCTATTATTAGATCATTTTGTCTCATCGCATGTGATGTTGACACTTGTCATGATCTAATCCCTTGATCATTTAGGGTTGCTCCTATATAGCACTCAACCCTCACTGTATGATCATAACCCTTTCATAACCTTTGAGAACCTTTGAGAACTCGATCTCTTTGAAGATTCTTGAGGTTCATACTATAGCTTTTTCTTGTTGATGATATAACATATTATTTTTTGTAGATCTCTTGTGTGGAAGGTGTCTTTTTTCATTGTTTGATCTTGTGTAGATTGTATTTATTCACAATTCTAACATTATTGAGGTCTTTAATCAATTCATATGGACTAATGGGGCTTGGAGAGGGGTCTATTTTTGAGAGAACATTTCCAATATATTCCCTTTCTAGGTTTATATGGAGTTATTAAATAGCACCATTCTAGACAAATTTGTCTAACCTAAGCATTTTGGTATCCCATTTCATGCATAATTAACTTTGGGTATTTAACTCTTCTAGTGGGTTAGTTATGAGTGACCCTAATATGATATGGTTGGAAGAATCAAGCTGTTTAGAACCATTATTACATTGGTGTGATGGGAAGGGATCTTGGTAGATCGATAGGTTAGATTTTTTAGGGGAAATGGGCCCTAATAATTGTGGTTTTGAATGCCTTATGGGAGGAGGAACATGTCTATGTTGAATCCTCAACCCTACAACTCTCAAGGATAACATGTAATCAAATGCCTATCATAGGAAGAGAAAAATTAATAAGAATGCTATGGAATCCAAAAATACTATTGATACAAAAAACATGAATCATTATGAATGTTCATTACTAATTATACAATAATAAATCCTCATAATAATAAAAATTTAAAACTCGACACTAGATGAAACCCTAGTTGATGATTAAACTAGATCATGACATGTGTCATCATCCTATGACTTCAAAGAAAAAAGTGCATGACCTAATTAAATTTAAGTATGCTAGTGTGAAAAGGGACCTAATTAATTAAATAATTAATTAAGAAAATAGATTTTTACTCTAACACGCCACCTTAAGTGCAACTTAGGGAGAAGATAAAACCTCTAATGATGAATGCATAAAAAGAAATTGACGGGTCCCAACAACTAGGCTTGATGAGTTAGCCATATACAAATAAAAAAGATCTCCCATAAATGGAGTAAAAGAGAAAACCTCGTGAGAAAAAATCTTCCAAAATAGAGAAATAAATATGAAGGACTAATAAGCCTTCAAAACAATGTCTCAAAAATAAAAAGAAGATGAATAAAACCACTAAAACACAAGGAAACTACAAACTATTATCGAATGGTGACTAGTATAGTGTTGAAATTGAAGAACCTCCTCTGAAATTAGGATGAAGATCAAGATCAAAAATAAAAAAATATGTATGATCTTAACGAAACTACTTGAACAATGATCAAATGGAAAATCAATATAATAATTCAATAGTCAAAGATATTGATGGCACGTCAATTTGAATGAGTGACCCCAACAACAATACTCAACCAATAAAAAATATACTACAAATAAAAAATATAGGTTCCAATAGTCTACATAAATTTATCAATTGAGCATGGTAGGTCATCTCCATGAAACACAAATGCAAGAGTGTATATATGGTATGTGTTCCATCTCACCAAAATGTATGGGTAACCAATCATTGCATCTATCAAGTACATAGGAATACAAACTAGATACAAAGCTCAATCCAAATCGAAACTAATTAAACATTAGCACCAAGACTATGAGACCCCCCCACCCCCTACAATGCTAAAAAGGGAGAGAGATGATGATTAAATTGAAACTGTATGTGATAATGCATTTTGCAAAGGACAAGAGACATCATTAGAACATGCATAAGAGAGTACTTGCAACAAAAAAATGGCATACAAAAAAGGCACACTCATATAAAGGTAGAAAATGTTATGATTGGAAATAAAAAGTGCACACAATAACCTCCATGACGCTTTATAAAGAAGTATGAGTACACAAAAAGACACAACATGATGTGCAAGATCCCTAAAATACATGTACAATGGTGGTATTTTTCTCAATGCATTTACAAATAAAAAAGTGAATTCAATAGATTCTTACAATGCCCAAAAGAGACCACATGCTCTAAATACACATAGAATAGATCAAATAAATTCATTACATGCAAACATAAAATTTCCAAGTGCCAAAAATGTCTAAGTAATCAACCAAAATGGGAAATAATGACAAACTAAATAAAACATACCTGAGGAAAATTCTAGAAAAGTGCATGGATACTATGAATAAACTTGAAATTCCTTTCCAATGCTATAATAATTTAAAAAATGAAGATCTAAGAAAAATGTGTGCTTGGGAGAAAAAACAATACCTAACTTTGATAGGCAACAAAATGTACTAACTATAAAATCTAAGAAAAAAATTGCACTACTATAAATTGCTTGAAACTATTTTTCTAACAATATCTCATATTTCTAAATTTGGACACTGTATGCCCATGTTATACAAAAAATAAATTAAACTCTTATGGAACATAGACAAGGGCTAGGTGGCCTCCTCATGGCTAGTCAGAGGTAAGTTGGCGACAACAAGGTGGCATCACTCACAAGGGCCACAACTAGATGTTAGGTGGTCAAAAACCTAGTGGTGCATTAGTGTCAACAAGGAGGAGGTTTTAAGAGAAATTAGTGGTGCAATGGAAGTGGCTCCCTAGCCAAGATTTGATGGCAACTACATTTAAAGTGGTAGCGATCTCCAACAAGTGTTCCTATTGCTGGTGGGAAGTTGATGGTCATGATATCAATAATTTTTTTTTAAAAGCCTATCAAAAAATGGTGTTGATGGCATGAAGTGATCAATCGGTAATCCCCAATGCCATAAGGTTATCAATGATCATCAAAAACCTAAAAATGAAAAATGGCAACCCAAAAACAATACCACAAAACACAAACTTGCTAGTTTTTTTTTCAAAATATTGCACCATTGTTTAAAAACTATCATAAAAATCTAAAAAAATAAGCCACAAAATATAGAACGTCACTATGAAAATGATGCCACCAAGTCATTTTTCACGCAAAGCCTAAAATAAGAGGGTATTTAAGACCTATACTACCATAAAAATTCATATATTCATATGAATTATTTTTCCTTGGAACTAGGACCCTAAAAAAAATTGTTAAATTTGTTCAAACTCTAATTTCAACATTTGGATAGGCAATCTTAAGGTTTTTGGACATTCTTAACACAATGGTGAGGTATTTTCTTCTCTAGGATGCATCATTTTTCTGAAGGATTAATATCTTTAAAAATATAGGTAATCATAGATCTGGATATTTGATACCATGTTATAGTTCAATCTTGAACCCTATAACTCCCAAGGATCAATTGCAACCAAACACTTGTCACAAAATGAGAGAAAAAAGCAATAGGGATTGCTATGGAGGCCAAAAAGACTATTGATCCAAAAATGAATGAATCATGATGAATGTAAATTACTAATTATACAATAATGATATCTTATAATAAAAAAATTTAAAATAAACCCTAGATGAGGATAAACTTAGATCATGACATGTGTCTTCATCCTAGGATTTGAGACAAAAAAACACATGACCTAAGTAATCTTAACTATGCTAGCATGAAAAGGTAGGAAAATGCCCTTTTACTCTAACACATGTTCCTCTAGGAGTTTAGATGTGAATATATTGTATTCCCAACGTGTCTCAATATGATTCCCCCTATCTTAAGGAAAGAGTAGAATTTATCAAGATTCTACTCCTAAGGCCTCTAATGTGGATTATATTATTTATTGTATCGCATGTATATTTTTTCACTTTATATTATTCTTTTATTCATAATTGTTTATAGAGAGATAATCAATGATATTAATATTCTGGTCTCCTATATTGAAGTAGTTGTTGCCATTGTAAATATGGTTGGTGTTTTTATTTCTTATGGTGGGGTATTTATAACTCAATCAAGCATATTGCTCTGATTGGTTTTCAATATTTTGGGAGCTAAGGGATTGATATTATTGGTGTTACTATAAATGGTGGATGAATTATAAGCGGCCAATCTCCCATTGGCACTATATGCTTTCCCCTTCCACTAAAAATAGCAGCTTGATCAATTAGCAAAGAAATATTGAGAGATTCTTTATATAATTTATTTTTGGTATGAACATGGTACATTACCTAATAGGTTTCCATATAGCTCTTATTCATACTTAGGTATGTTTACTCAAGGTATTTTTAGGGTATTTATTTTTAATGTCTCATATCATTGTGATACTTTTCATAATTGTGTGTTGTAATATAATTCACCGTGCTTATATAAACAAGTATCCTCTTATAAATTATGTATCTATATCATTCTATGATGTAGCATTGATTTATTGATACTCTCTTGTAAAAGAGTATTTTTAATTTTGCATCTTATCTTATCCACTAGAATCTATTGTGTGACGCTTAACATGGTATCAAAGCCTCAAATTTGTAAGCCCCTTTTTAATTTGAGGGATTGTAATATATAAATTTATGTTGGATTCATTTTGAGAAGAAAATAAACCTCACCATTAAATCCAAAATACCCAAAATTATGTAAATCAATATAAAACTCAATAAAGATTGGAGAAAAAACATTCTATTATTTTTCCTAAGGTTTACAATTTTTTCTTCCAAGAAATTTGTTTGATCTATATGGAATCCATACCATATGGATCTATCACACTTTTCAAAATAAAGTGTGAGAATGATATTTAGTGAATCTCATACAAGTCTATGTTACCTTTTAATCGAGTATAGGGCATCAAAATTAATTAGGGGTCTATTAATTGATTTTTTACTTTGAATTTGGCTTCATCATTTATTGGTTTGATCAAAGTTGGGTCAATTGGATTTGGTAGAATGGCTATCTATTGCAAGAATTTTTTCTTAAATGCTAGTTTCAATGGAGGTTCCTAATTTTGATGGAAGTGGAGATACATTAGAAATGTGGATCAAATATAAAATATCTAATGGTAAAAATATAACATGGAAAATATTTCTTTTGTGTTTATTAAGATGTGAACCTGGCACATTGTATATATCATTAAGGATATTTCATCTTTGGATGAACTAGAATAATATTTCTTAAATAGGTGGTCTCCTAAAGAAGAAGAATATTATGAGGAAGAAGAAAATGAAGAAGAGGTAGAAGAGGAGGAAGAAAATAAACAAGATGAAGAACAAAAGGAAGACATGGAGGAAGAGGAAGAATGAAAAGAATATGAAAAAGAAGAAGAATTAGAAGAAGGAGATGATACAGGTACATGCACTTTAGCTCCAAGAAAGGAATATTCAATCTTTCAATTTCATGGGTGCATTCAAAAGTAAAAGGTTATTGTATCTATGAACCCTAGTACAAAATATAACTTCATCAACATGGGAGTTATATGTACAAGAAAATAACATCAAGGATAGTCAAATATTAGGTATGGATGTTCAAAATTTTAATGTTTAAAGCTCACTGTGGATAAGTATTATTTGCATTCAAATTTTCATGCTTTGGATATGGATGGGTTGGATATTATTCTTGGCTATCCTTGGTTAGAAATTTTAGGAACAATAAATATCAATGTGCAAAATAAGTTCTTGAAGCTTTGGTATAAAAGGAAAAAATTGCATTACAAGATATTATTGTGTAAGGGGGAAATCAATAAGAAATAAAGGAAATCAATATAAATGAATTAAACAAGATTTGAATGAAAACAAATATTTAGATTCATACCCATTACTCATGAAATGAACGATATGAGAATACTGAATTTCATGAACTAAAAGAAATGCAATCAAAGAACATACAAATAATTCAATTAACTAATGTTATTACCCATCTCATGTCGAAGTGGATTCACAATGATGTTGGATCGTTGTTGTGTCAATGTGAAGCCTCCATTTGTGTGTTACAGAAAAGCTTCAAAGTGGTGATGTTGATTAAAGATGTGTGTACAGGCTTGTGATAAATTGATTGTTAATTCAACATTATTTTATTATGCAAAAGATGTCAATTATCCACTCGTTTTTGGGGATGAAGATGATTGTTATATATATTTTGTGTTTTGAAATGAACGATCAAGATCACGTAGCAAAATATCCCGATCAACAGTTCCAAACCACTGAGAGGAATTAGATGGGAAGAATAAGTGGATTTTGATTACGTAATTGGTGTGATTGATTAAATCAATTTGAGTGTTCAGTGGAATTGAAGAAATAGATTGAGCTTTAAGTGGGATTGAAGAATAGATGAATCGGTCAGGAAATAGATGAATCGGTCATCCAATCAGTGTGACCAATCAGAGGATTGTAATTTTCTCAATCATAAAAATTGGGTGAAGGTAATTAATTAATTCAAATTAATTAACTACCTTCACCCTTGAGCAAATTACGATCCTAACGTGTAAGTCATGTTTGAATTTTGCAAACAAAGTTGTATTTGTTTGTTTTGACCTTTTTGAATGATATTTGAAAAATTTGTTTAATTATTCAAGTTTAAGGGAAAGTGATTTAATTAAACCATTAAGTATTAATAATTTAATTGATTTGGGGAAATAGGATAAATTAGCGACATAATTAAATAATCAATGTTACTTAATTAATCAAGAGGAATAAAGTTAGGATTAGGACTTTATTAAATAAATGAAATTTATTTAATTAGTCAAAAATGATGAAAAAGTGAATTAATTAAATAATATAATATTATTCAATTAATAGAGGAAATTAGGGTTTTTGATGTAATTGATGTGAAATGCAGTGATATTAGATGATAATGATGAGAAATTTTCATTTAGGATGTGCGATAAGTGTTAGTTCATTTTTACATGTCTATAATTACACACAAAGAAGTCAAAAGGAAAGTCAAGGAAGATAAAATTCAATAATCTCATGAAGATTGTAACAATGAATTAGAGGAAAATAAAGAGGATTAAGATGATAAAAATGAACAAACAAATAATTCTACTAAGGAATCGGTAAAAAAAGTGGCAAGAAATGGTGAAGAATCAAAGAAGGTTCCAATGTTAGCAAGGGTGCAATATATATGCATCCACATCATTGTGAGAGGTAAGAATCATGGAGGAAACCATAATGGATACATTATAGTATATGGAATTGATTGTTGGAAGTATGCAAAAGATTAGTTGTATGTTGTCATTGATGTCACCATGTTGATTCAGTAACCTGAACTGGTGTGCAGAAAATCCAGTATTTGATTTGGTATTTTGGTCTGCATATTCTCTCTAGTAATCTTTGTGGTTTAAGGTTTTGGGAAAAGGCTTATGATTTCTAGAAGTGTGTGCATATGTATTTCTAGATGTTCATATGATTGGATGAAGTGTTGGCATCAATTTTTGAGATTGTATTTGTTATTAGGTTGATCATGGCCGACCTAATAATCAATTTATAGCTCAACATAAATTGCGGTTATATGTGTGACCTAGCTTTGGTCCCAGCCGACATGATATTGCATGACACAATTGAATTAATTTTGGAATCCGACAAGTTATCCTTTTTGAAAATATGAATTGTATCCAATTAGGCCGACCTAATTGATGTGTGTGGATATATTAGGTATATATACAAGATGGCTTGAAGATGAATGAGAAGCAAATAAAGAAGTGTGAATGAAAATGTGTAGGGTAAGAGAAGTGTGTGAATAGAAGGGAAAATCTCTTGTCTTTTGTCATGCGAGCGAATACTCTGAGCATCAAAGGAACTGAACCCGCACTTGTGTAATTTCATTAGTTTAACTCTGGCGGTTAGCCATTTTTGTTAACATAGTTTTTGTAGGTAGTGAGCCTCCATGTCTGGACAATGAGTCCTTGTAAGCAGTGAGCTTTTGTATCTAGCAGTGAGCCTCTTTTGTAACTAGTATTGATAAAACTATATATTATGAGCTAATCCTCATCGTGGTTTTTC
Organism: Sequoiadendron giganteum; assembly: GCA_007115665.2. Classification (NCBI taxonomy): domain Eukaryota; kingdom Viridiplantae; phylum Streptophyta; class Pinopsida; order Cupressales; family Cupressaceae; genus Sequoiadendron; species Sequoiadendron giganteum. Next base: position 496,104,336 of record CM021103.1, read on the forward strand.
CCTCGTTGGGTTTTCCACGTAAAAATATGGTGTTCTTGTGTTGTGGAATTTCATGTTTTATTCTCAATCCTCTTTGTTCTCTGCAATAAATTAATTAAAGGTATGTGTTCAACAAGTTAAATAAGATACTGATTCACCCCCCCTCTTAGTATCTTGAATATTGAACAATTGGTAGCAGAGCTTTGGTTCCTTTAGAGAAGTCTAACAGTTTGACGAAGATCCTCTAGTTTGAACAAATGGATAAAGAAGAGCTCTAGACTACCCTTGAAGATCTTGACAAGGCTGAAATTGAAAACAAAGATTTGAAAGAAAATCTTGATGAAGCAAATGAATGCATACAAAAATTGAAAGAGTAGTTAAAGAAATTCAAAGAAATACATAGATATGTGAGTGAGCAACTGAAACAAGCAAATGAAGAGAATACCAAACTAAGGATGAAAGTGGATGAAAAGAAAAGAGTTGAGGAATGTTTGAAAATAGTGATACAAATAAAATCTGATGTTTGCTCTAGGCTTGAATAGGAAGTGATGAATCTGAAAGAAGAATTAGAGAAAGAAAAAAATTGTGAAGATGATTTCAAGACAAGCTCCACCAAGATTGGCGAATTAATAGTAGGACATAAACCTTCTAAAGACAAAGGTGGCTTAGGCAATTGAGCTAGTGAAAATATGCAAAACTCAAATCCACTGAACAATCAGAAGACTCAAGATAAAGGGAAGCAAAAAAGAAACTCTGGAAGGAGATCATTTATCAGACAACCAAATGCATAAAGGTACTCATCATTCAATGATGTTTTGTTTTCATGTAAAAAATTTGGGCATAAGGCAACTGAGTGTAGGAGTAGGATGAATCGATTTTTTGGTTCCTTCTCTAGACAATGTTATACATGCAAGAAGATCATACATAAAGCTACTGAGTGCAGATCTTTGGTAAGGATGATTAGTCAAGTGATGATGAATAGTTTCAATGGAAAAAGGATGAATCAATATTTTGATGGTTACTGTTATACCTGTAACATGTTTGGACATAAAGCAAATCAATGTAGAACAAGGACTAATGGAAATCAAACAAGACAGAGAAATTTTGTTTGCTACAATTGCAAAAAATTGGGACATATTTCAAAAGTATGTGGAAGTAAAAAGGAAAAGCAGCCTGCTTCAATGGAAGATGATGAACTGGTGAAAAATATTGACAAGGAAGAGGTTAAGAAAGAAATGAGAAAGATATGGAAAAACAAAGACGAATCAGAGAGTATTGATGCGTTTGTACCCTCATCCGGTGCAAATGATTCCTCTGGTAATTAGACCCAACATGGTCTTAGGGGGAGCCTTATCAAAAAACAAATTAAACCCCTAGAAATACAATGTGTCAGATGTTGGCACGTGGATATGTTGTAAGGAATGGCTGGAAAAAAGTGATGGAAAAGAAACCAGAAGAAAAAGAGCAAGCATGTTCTTTTGCAGAGTGAATTAGGGTTTCTCAGCAGAGTGGAAGGAAAGTTTTATCAGATTTTTGCAATTAATGTGATTCAGGGAAAAATGATGGCGTATAAAGCATAATATTACAAGTCATTTTGATTATTTAAAGAATTTGAAGGATTTGTAGAGTGACTTGGAACCTTCATGGAGCGATTTTGAAGTGTTTGGAGAGATCCTTGTGGACATTCGAAAGCAAGCGATGAAAGTTTCCCTCTTGCAGTTGTAGAGGAAGGTAAAAGAATAACCTTTTGCTAAATTTTAAGAAGTTAAAGTACCATAATAAAAATCTCTAATAGAGGATCGAGTGGAAATATCCCATTGAGGTTAAAAGGAGTCGAGTTGGATGAATTCGATCATCACAAAATAAAGAAGATGGAATTAGGGTTGGAATTGGACGAGTTATGAAACTTACAAACCCTAGGTTTGGATTTGTGGGGAGAATTCCCTTTGATTGTAGATAGAGAATTTATCATGTTCATTTTGAGAAAATTCTAGAACGTCGACATTGTATTGGATAAATCTTATCCCATTATGAAGGAAGTGATCGAGGTTGTCACCGGGTTATGTAGCATTGGAGATCTTCTCGAATGAAAGACCATAAATACAAGGAAGTAGAAGAGATGACGAGAGTTAAAAAATATCCACGAGCACTATTGATTGATACTATTGGCGATTCCTCAATTAGGTATGTTGTGTATGGAATTTCTTATAAAGTTTATTTTAGAAATCAAGATGGCTCTACTTTGGCCATTGTTGTGTATCTAGCGCATAAAATGGCAAAAGAGAATAAGCAGTTTGATCTATGTGGATTAATTCTTGAAAATCTCACCGAAAAATATGAATATCAGTGGTAGAAGGATACCCTTTCCATTTTGGGTCCTTACTCACATATTTGGTACTCTATTTTCTAGACTCATTACCAAGAAAGGAAGGTGTTAATTGGGAATCTGGAATTCCCGTTGCAAGAAAAATATACAAATACTTGGAAGGCTTGGAAGATAGAGTAAGTGTGTGTAAAAACTTTTTGTTATCATTGCAAAAAATTATGAGCTCTAGTGTATGTCTAGTCGATTTTAGGAAGATTCTTTCTCCAGAACAAAAGAGTTGGAAGTGGTCACTAGCGATTCCCCTCTGGAATTGAAGAAAAGAAAATTTGTCATTGAAAAATCATTGTTATTCCTGAAGAGAAGGAAGAAGAATCTCTGCCTGGATCAAAATATTCCAATCCTGATGACATTCGACCTATGTTAGTGAAAGGGAAAATGAATAAAATTGGTGAATTGTGGAATACAGCCTCTCCTGTTGACAGACTCAAAATTGATGATGCACTAGTTGAGTATCTACTTCGAAAAGGTATTGATGTGTCATTTTTTTCGGATTCCTTTCCAAAAAACTTAGTTGTAGTTGAAGAAAGAATGTTGCTTGAAGGTCCGAAAGGACACAAGCTGGAAGCCTTGGTTGAAAAGAGTTGCTCTAAAGCCAAAGAGGTTATCTGAATTGATCATTGAGACAAAGAAATGCATAAAATAAATGTCAAATATCTATAAATATTACCTTTGGTAGCCTGTTGTAGTTGATAATTTTAGAAGCAGGATTAAAGCAATTGATTATGAGATAAACAACATTTGAAATAAATTTGATATTTTTGAAGACAAAGAGGGAAAGCAAAGACTGAGAGTTTGTAATTACAAGCTGAGCTAATCATTGTATAGAGACAAAGAGATGATGTAGTAAAAACCTTTTGGCTACTTAAGGAGATTGTTGAGGTCTGATTAGACCATCTTTCCAAAATACTCTCTGATGTAGAAGATTGTGAAAGACAATGCTCATCTACAAATTGGTCATCTTCTTTCACATTGTTGGCTCTATTGGAAAGCATATGTACAAGAATGGATTTTGCAGTACTTGAGTGGAAGAAATTATATCCAGTTATCAAAGAAAGGTACAAGAAGGTATTTTAGGTGAAAAGTGTCATTTTTATTTGAAGGAACTTTGAAAGATTGAATGACTGAAAGTTTTGAATTTTTGAATTTTTGATGGCTAGAAGACTTTGGAAATTTTTGAATGAATTGAATTTTTTGCAAATTTGGATGTCACCATGTTTACAACTTTTTTTGGCACCCTTTGCCATTGATTTCAAAGGGGGAGAGATTTGCAGAAAGTTGGGGAGATATTTGGAGAGGTTAGAGGAGAATTTTGAATCAAAATTTTTGCACATGTTGCCATCAATGCCAAAGGGGGAGATTGTTGGAAGTATACAAAAGATTAGTCTTATGTTGTTATTGATGTCACCATGTTGGTCTGATAACCAAAACTGGTGTGCAAAACATCCAGCATCTTAGTTTGCATATTATCTTTGGTAATCTATTTGGTTTAAGGTTTTGGGAAAAGGCTTATGATCTCTAGAAGCGTGTACATACTTATTTACAGATGTTCATATGATTGGATGAAGTGTTGGAATCAGTTTTGGAGATTACATTTCATTATTAGGTTAATCATGGCCGACCAAATAATCAATTTATAGCTCAAAATAAATTATGGATATATGTGCTACCTAGCTTTGGTCCCAGCCAACATGATATTGCATGACACGGTTGAATTAATTTTGGAAGTCGACAAGTTATCCTTTTTGAAAATATGAATTGCATCTAATTAGGCCGACCTAATTGATGTGTGTGGATATATCAGGTATATATACAAGATGGTTTGAAGATGAATGAGAAGCAAATGAAGAAGTGTGAATGTGAATGTGTAGGATAAGAGAAGTCTATGAATAGAAGGGAAAATATCTTGTCTACTGTCATGCGAGTGAATACTCTAAGTATCAAAGGAACTAAAATTTCACTTGTGGTGTAACTTCGCCAGTTCAACTCTGGCAGTTACCCATTTTTGTTTACATAATTTTTGTAGGGAGTGAGCCTCCATGTCTAGATAGTGAGTCCTTGTAAGCAGTGAGATTTTATATCTGGTAATGAGCCTCTTTTATAACCAGTATTGATACAACTATATATTGTGAGCTAATCCTCACCGTGGTTTTTCCCTCATTAGGTTTTCCACATAAAAATTTGGTGTTCTTGTGTTGTGGAATTTCATGTTTTATTCTTGCTCCTGTTTGTTCTATGCAGTAAATTAATTAAAGGTATTTGTTCAACATGTTAAAGAAGATATTGATTCACCCCCCCTGTCAGTCTCTTGAATATTCAACATTGACAAGGAAGTTATGATGGACATACATGGAATCAAAGGAACAATTGAAATAATAAGTGGTATGATAGAAGTAGTGGCTATTGATGGAAGAAAAGGGGCACTTACTATGATAAGATATGGAATCAAAAGGGAGAAAAAAAAGATGGCTTGCTGGCAGGAAAGAGAAACAGTGTAGGATCCACTAGGAAAATCCTATTGCATCATGTCGCAAAGAGCTTGTGGACCTTAAGATTGAAACAATACCATCTAGGGTAGGGGTAGGATAGATGGGTCACATCACATCCCATAGATATATTTATAGGAAAAGATATGAATAATCGTATCGAGAGATATGTATGAGGAATTCATGTATAAGCCTGTGTATGGAATTGTATAAAAGGTTAAATGTAAAGAAAGGAAAGAGATATGTAGAGTATAGGGGAAGATATATGAATTCACTAGACTTTTGATATGATTAATATAATGATTACCAAAATACTATCTATAAGATATTATCTATCATTTAGTGTATATAATTAAGTAGTTAATCCTTTGTCTGGATCAAACTAGTGTCTACTTTATATGACTGAGTATGGAGTATAAACTAGAACACTCAAAAAGTAATTGGGGCTCGGAACTTTGATTTGTGATTCCCCAATTTTCTTCCTAACATTGGTTCCATTATCAATACCCTAGTTTCATGATATAAAGAATAGTAACACCCAAAGTTTTAAATTTTAATTGGACATAGGAAAAGGGAAAAATAATTAATGAAGATATGAAATTTTGTGGGTCTATCCTCTTGGCACTTACCTTGTGAGATGGAGAATGGAGAGGGGGGATTCCAAAAGGGATCCTTGAGAAGATGTGACCAATAAGAAAAGATACTAAATAACTACCATGGGAATAATAAAAGGACTAATGTAATCCAAGATCAAAAACACCCATGGAAAAAGGGGATAAGACAACCATAAGAAATATTAGAGAACAAATTGAATTGGCAAGAAAAGTAAACATGGAAAACCCAAATGGAGAAGATAGAAGACAACTTAACAGATGATTGAGAGAGAAGAAATATACCACATAAGAATGGAAATTATGAATAAAATGAGAAGTGAGTGTTCCAATGTGGGTGTTGCCAAAGGAAAAGGAAAAGAGGATAGAGAAGAAGAATAAAAGACTGAAGAAATCATAACTATGTTGGGAAAATAAGGACAAATTAGAATTACTATAAGGCATAATATAATTATTTTAGAGAATCTAGAAGATTTCTATTAGGGCCCAATAATAATATAAAGACTCCATTACCACCACAACCTTCAAAAATTCCAACAATCAGACCAGATATGTCAAACCTAACTATTAGTCTAGATAATAGATTTATGTAATTCCTAAAAAACTCTGAAGAAGGCTCCATCAATTCAAGTGAAATATTTAGAAGAGTTGGTTAATAGAAGTATAAGGAAATTAAAAGAAGAAGAAATAAGAAAAATCAAAGAGATAAGATTGAATTTGGGTAAATAATTATGTTCACAAACAAACAAAATGTCACTAACAAATAAGAAAGTGAAAAGGTATCTCAAAGAGTCACAACCCCCCAACTAGGACCCATCCCCTCAACCATATAAAGTATGAGAATTTTGAAAGAATAGATACCGCAAAGTGAAAAAACAAGAGAGATAGAAGGTGAAGAAGTAAATTAGGAAGAGATACTTGGGAAAGAATACTTTGATATAAATTTAGCGAGAGATAAGGGTAGAGAGACGAATCCCTATAATATTGGGAAACTTAAGAAAGAAGATGAAGACAGACCTAGTTTGCAAATATAAAAATTTGGAAGTGTAAGTAGCAAAGACAATATGGAATCCTCAATCAAGATTCTAGCGTTTGGAAGAGACAAAAAAAAAATTGTGGAACATATATTCTTGTTTGAATATCTATGGGAAAGGTAGGATATCGATGAAGAAAAACCAAAACTATTAGAATTTGTATCATCCCTAAGGAAGGAAGTACTAGAATGGTATAAAAATACCTATTTGAAACATGGGAAAGTTGGAATGAAGTAAAGATGTTACACCCATAATATTAGAGTACACCAAGTTATGAATAGTCAACTTGTGGATATCTTAACTCCTTATTAAATCATATTATCATTATTATATTGTTATTTAGTTAATTTGGTCAGATTGGGGCTTATATAAGGTTATCTAAGTCATTTTGGGTGATATCCTAGGCATAAATAGGTATATATTGGAGGTTGTGAGTCTTATTTCATATCATATTGTGAAGTGTGTTCTCAATTGAGATATTTGGATGTTTTCCCCCTCAAAGTGGATTATTATTCTCAATTATTATCACATATCTACAACATATTTCCTATCATATTCTTCTATTATGCAAGTTATTTCATTACAGGTGGTATCAAAGCATGATCTTAGCACAATTATGACAAGGCAATTTTTTGTCAATTTTGGAGGTCATTTTGTGAAACGCACATCTCCCAAATTTGGGGAACTTTTGTTTGATTTTAAAAGGGTTTTTGAAGAACATATTTAAGCTTGACTACAATTAAAAGGAATAGAGCAAAATTGTGAGATTTATTACAAAATTAGGATTTTTTCCCAATTTATTTGGAAAGTGCATATCTCTCAAATATTGTAGAAGTGGTTCTTGAATTTTGGTGGGTATTTGAAGAGCTAATATAGAAGCCTATAGTAAAAAATTAGAAAAATGAATTATAAATAAGTGATTTATTGAAAATTAGAGTTTCCAATAATTTTTCTCTCAAACCTGCAAAACACCAAATTTTGGGGAGATTGTTTTGGGAGAGTATGACCTAGGCCCTAGTAAGCTATAGAAAAACTTTCAGATTATTTTAAATTTATTTGTGTGATTTATTGCAAAATCATTTTTACCATCATGATGCGGCCTACAATAAGAGGAAAAAAGAATGCTACCATACTGAGGAAATATTCAGATAAGGATTGTTGGAAATATGAATGAAAAATAACCCACATGAACAAGAAAGTGATGCATCATGAGAAAGAAGACAATTTGATCAAATGAAGATCTATGATTAATTGCTCTAGAATCTCTATAATATCATGAGATAATGAGATATGAGATGATTTACAATGAACAAGCACCTTGTTTATATAGGTAAGGTGAGAGAAGGTAGGATAACCACCTTGGACGCAAACATTAAATTCCTAATGTATAATTTTAAATGCATAAGTGAAATATTAAATGCCTAGATAACTATAAGCTAATTAATGATACATGGCCCCATTATAACTAGTTTCTAGAAATGACACCTAGGAAACTTAACTCCTAAGTAAACTTATAATAATGTGAATAGGTCCTCACTAAGAACTAGTTAGGAAACAACCCCATTCACACTAACACCTCCCATAAGTGCAACTTAGGGAGTGTAGTTATTATGAAAATGATGCAAATGCAATATGGGTCCCGACAACAAGGCCATGTTAGGTACCTATATACAACTAATCTCTCACAAATGGAGTAAAGTAGAAAACCCAGTAGGAAGAAAAATCCTCTCCAAAAAAGAGATAAAATGAAAATCATGTACAAATAATGGAAGTGATGAATGGAGCTCTCAACATCAATACCCCCAATAGCTACATCCATAAGTAGAATACAATATAATCAATATCCACCCATAAGTGTAGTGACCTCGGTGTTCTACTTAGTAAAATTTCAAATTTTTCACCTTAAGTGAATGATCCATGATGTCATAACATAGCAATAATTTTTTTTCTTTCCATAATGTAAATTACATGCACATTTGAAATAAACACTATTCCAAACTTCCATTGCATTTCATTGTAATTTCACAAATCTTTCCATAACATAGATTTCATACTGAATAAACTCAAGTTTATCAATCACGATTAAATTCTTCCATATAAATGGGTACAGAGTACATCCATAGCTCCTCTAAGATTCATTTGGTAATAGATATACAAAGTGGTCTTGATGTCACCGCATTGGTGCATACATTCTAGGTGTCTTTGTTCCCTAGTGCGCACACTCTAGTTGTCCCCGATACCGACACAAACCTGAGTCACCAACTGATGAGGAGAAGCATCATTCAAGCACTATTCTTCCAACCATAGACTCAAATGTGGTCCCTCGCACATCTTCCAAGTATGGTGAGATGACCCTACCCTTCAACTAAGATATTGGTTGACAAAACCCCATAACAATAGCCTATCTGAGCTAGGTGTTTTTTCCTACATAACTAGAACTTGTAGGCACTACAATCCTGAACTAGCATGCATAAAAATAACATAATCAATTGAAAATGCAATCAATGGAAAATTACACTACTTTGGCCAAAGTATTCTCACTCAGTACTTCGAGTGACAGTATTCCTATTCGCATACACTACCATAGATATTTTTGGATTATAACCATTCATATACTATGCTTAGGTAATTTCCTTCTATAGGTAATCATTAACCTTAGAAATAACCTATTCCCTCTTTTCCCAAAACACGATGGTATATCTACCAATAAAGCATAAGCATTAGTTACCCCCCTTCAATGGATATTCTAATCCCTAGGTGTAACATAAAATATTTTCTAGTCTACACATTAACTTTTATTAAACAACATAACAAGATATTCCCTTCAATGGACAACCTAGTCCCAGGAATAACTTTATAATCTAAAGTATATCTATATAAGCTTCATCTTATCAAAGAATAAATATTCATAAATAACCGACTCAATTCAGGAATACATCTTGATAATAAGTGATTCTTATCAAGAGTACAATCTTATTAGTAAATGACCTCAATCGAAGAATAATCATATCAATAAATGTTTCCATTCGAAAGTGTAATCTCCTTAGTGAAAAGGGTTATTCAAGGAGTATAATCTTGTCAACAATATGACTTCATATCAAGAGTATAAAATAACCAATCAAGTTGCAACTCAAACTCATTAGGTAATCCCACCCATGGCTTCAGTCAAATAGTAATACACAAAATCAAGTGACCAACTTAATCACATAGGTGAGTCTCAACCCTAAATATACCCTAATCTTGAATATAATCTATAATCAACAACTAGTCTGATTGTGTAGGTTAATCTTAACCTATGTGCTTCAAAAAAAGCTCAGCTACATAACCCTTCCAAGTAAGTTATTCTCAGCCTATTGGTTCTAGTGGGTAATCAAGTAAATATCCCAACCTAGTAGGTAATTCTTAACCTAGGTTTTCAATATACTTCTCGACCTAAATAGGTTACTCTCAACCTAGGGTTTCATTCAATGGTAAAGTAATGATCAACTAATCATTCAAGTATAGCTTAGCAATATGATGTATCATCCTATCATATCTTTCATATTATCACTGCTATTGTATTGCTAAACCTTTTCATTCCTAATATTTCCTAACATTATAAGCTAAAAGGGTCAAGTCACTTCATTTCATTGATACTTTTCACATTATACATGTATTTTAAACTATCTATGTATCTAAACATCATCTAAGTTTCTCGTATAAGGTATATAAGATTATTTAATCACTCCCTTAAGATATTCATGCTTTCATCAAATCTAGTATATGATACTATTAACAACATCCACTCCTTAATATGGAGTATGTAATAACACCCATAAAGAAATCATAACATTTGTGATTCTTTTCCTTTCTATAAGAAAATAGATCGTTACTATATTTCAAGCAATCTAATTTGTTTCCAAATAAAAAATACAAAACATTCAATCATTCAAAAAAAATAGATAAACATAAAGAGAGTATAATCTCAAGCCTATTATACGCTATAACCAATTGACCCACTGGTTCTTAAGCTTGGCTCCCTCCCAGAATCAACTTGGCAGCAAATCCTCTTCAATCCTCTCACTAAGTTTCCTCACAATAACTCTCTGCAATATAAGAATATCTCAATGAAAAATATAGCATAATCGAGTAGTGTAATGATGCATAAAAGAAGTGTATCCAAATTAGGTGAGAATGCCTCATATTTATAACCAAAATCCAACATCTACAACCTACAAAATAGGCTTATATTATGACACTTCTCAGCCATATACCATCAACTCAATTTAACAATGAAAAGGTGGAAAATTCCTATCACAATATTCATCAAAGCTATACAACAAATCGACCCAACACTTGCCAACAATAGTTTGACTAGTTCATAAATCACATGCTTCATTTAGGAAATCGACTTTCACGCTTAAAAGACCTTTAAAAGAAAAATAGAATTCATAATATGGTACCATCTATTCATTGCATTTCTTATTATTAAGCTTTTTCTTTGCACAGAAGATTACGTCAATAATCAGCTGGTTGTGTTCTACTATGTTGACTTGGTCATGGATAATGCACTATTCACTTAACAATGAATTGACTATATTTTTAAAGCGTCGCTCAACTCATTATCACACCACATTGTTATTACTTGTCAACTCCATAATGTGAAACACTTCATGCGCTTTATGCATTAATTACATGCTATGTATTTAGATATTAACTTATGTGCTCAAAGCATGATACCCAAAGATACTATACTCACGGCTCTATGCAATAAGTTGTATTTACAAGACTTTACATAACGTGTGGCTTCTCAATAGCAATTCTTTGTTTGCATTTAAACCTAATTCATTCTCTTTCCTACGTGGTGGGATTTCACTCTCATTTACCTTGTCATTCACTTATCATAACCTCCATGTAATGCATTGTCCATCTCATTAATGTTACACCTAGTTCATTTGCTTAGCTTACCATGAGTTTGAGGAAAAATTACATTCATCCTGAAACGTATATACTCATCCATATTAATGTATATATGCAATGCTTAATATGTAAATATAATGGTTTTTAATAATCCATTGTTAACTTATAAACTATGCTTTATATCAGCACTATCTATAATCATTAAATCGACCAGAATATATATATACAAATATACTTATATTAATATGTGCATGTATGTTTTTGTCATGTACTTCACACACATATGAGTATTTATAAGTATATACGTATATTACATATATATATGTATATATCCTTACTTTGATTCTTACATTAAAACACATATATTTGCAATCCCATCAATTGACTTATATACATGAAGTGTATATATCTCGTTGATCAAATATAAATACATAAGGAAGAAATCATATATGGCAAGAGACTCAATCAAAAGATTCAACCCAAAGAAATAATCAACACAATCAAGGATGGCCAATCAATTCTAATAAGCCAAGACAAAGATGAAGGGTTCACTTACCAAATCCCACTTGACTTAACTCTTCTAAACCAAGCCCAGGTCGTGAGTGTGTGTAAGCTCATTAAGGTTTCATTAAGGGTTACCCTATCAATCACTTCTCTTGAGTGATACTTCCTTGGTGTAGGGGCACCCATGACTTTATGCCTCCAAGAGGCAAAAGTAGTCATTTTATTTTGGTTTTTGTGTTTTCCTCATGTAATAAGGTCCTTATGAACCATTCAATGTTTGAAAGAGTCTGGATGACATCCTAAGAGGATAGGTGTTTTCAAGTTGTCAAAAATGCAAAAAGTGTAAATGTTGTCATAGTTGCACATAACATCTTTTGTTTTTATTGCCAAAGTGGAAGGTGAATGATTGGAAGTTGAAAATTAGTTTGTAACTTCTGGGAATCTATTGTAAATTCCTTGAAAATTATTTTAAGGATGAGGACATGGTGGGAGGTGGTGGTTGTTGAAAATATTGAATTTGGAAAAAAAAAACATCTTTGTTTTCTACATTTTGCAACATTCTTCTCTATTTTGGTGAGTGGTACGAACTTGTACAATCATTTCATGAAATGAGAGAATTTGGAAATAAAAAATAATTGAGTCTACTTCCTAATAATTTTTATTTCATCCAATTTCATTGTGTTTCAAGCAATTTGTGCCCATTTTACTACAAACAAGTCTAAAACCCTAGTTAGGGTAATAGTGAGCAAACAAATCAATTTTTGAAGGGTTCCGTACAAATTAACCTACCTTGGTTCTAAATTATGTTGTATAAAACCCAAATGGGTATCTATAACTGTGTTTACATTTTTTATATCATGTTTATAATGAAATTTATGGCCAAAAAACTCAATTTGTTGCCCCACCTTTAAAGCCTAGAGAAGTAGGATAGTCAAAAATAGGGTTTGCCTGTACAAAGAAACCCCCCCTCATTTTGGGATATGTTAAATAAGAGTCAAAAGGGTATCTGAATCTATGTTTTTATTTTAAGTGTTAGGTCTCTCTTGAAATTTTCGTCAAGTTTTGATATTTTGGAGTACTACTAGGAATTAGGTTTGTTTGTAAGGGAATGCCAAGTAGTTCTGGGAACCTGAGTTCTTGTGAGTCATTGTTGGTTTGCACATATTATTTTAATATTTTCTAAGATTTATCAAGTGTTGGATGAAGGGTTTGAAGTATTGGTGCATTATTGGAGTTTTGTGGCCTTAAAGGAGCATTAGCCCATTTATTGTGAAATATGGTATCAATTGCCTAAGTTCCACCCCTGCTCTGTATCAAATTGGTATCAGAGCCTAAAGATCTAGGAAAGATAAGTTTTTGGAGTTTATGTGTTGTTTTTTTATAGGTTGAAGCAAGAACCTAGATGCCAAGAGACTAGGCCAAGGGAAAACAAATAGGTCTAAGGTGAGGTATCACGAAGATAAGAAGAAGCAAGGTGAAAGAGACTTGCTTAAAGACGAAGAATGGAAGATTTGAGGAGAAAATTCCATGAAGACTTGCAGAGTGAGGAGGTAGCATGCAAAAAAAAAGACAAAAGTGAGAGGAAGAAGAATGATGAAAGGGCATAACAAGTATGTATTCGACAAAAGATGATAAAGTTGATCCAAGCTTTGGAAGAAATGGAAAAAATAATGGGACTTGAAATGTAGCAACTTCTTGAGAGAGGAAAACAAGAAAGTGGTTGGCATTTAGCAATAAGGAAAAAGGTAAAGTGGCCCATCAAGGAGATCATTCAAAAAAGAAAGATGTAGGAGAGCACAATAGAACCAGATATTGAAGAATATTCGTTGATGAAGGAAGAGCAAAAGCCATCTGAGAAAGAGGAAAGTCCTGAATCACAAGTGGGTTCTAGTGCTATGTTTGTGGGTGAAAATAAGTTTGTCCAAATCATAGAGAAGGAAGACAAAAATCTAGAAGTAGGGGCAATTGTGATGTTAATGAGTAAAAAAAAATTCTTACTGATGCAAATGATCAATCATTTAAAGTTGTTTGAAGAGAGTAAATTTGATTCTAATGGGCAAGTTGAGCAAGGTGAGTTGCTGGTAAACACAATGTAGGGGGAAGAGTGTGAGAAATCTATTGGGAAGACTGATCCATTTCAATTTTCATTGCACAAGGTATCTCTAGAAGGTGAGTTGTAGCATAGTTTATATGCCTGTTATATGTCTTGTCAAGGGTTATCAACAATTGTAAGTGATTTTCAGTCTCTTCAAGTTCAAGAAATCAAACAACTAGAGTTTGATGCTTCATATATATAATATAGAGTTGTCGTTTCACTTGTAAAAGCATTGAATTTTATTTTTTTGAGGTGCAAATGCAAGACAAATTTATATTGACAAGTTCAAATATCTTTACCAAGTGTTCAAGAAACCTACAGTGAAGATGAAGAAATCATGGAATTATTCCAAAAAATACAATGTGTAGAGACTTAAAGACATCAGGTGGAATATTTCAAGCATGGTTCTCATGTTGTAGACCCTAACTCAAGAGGAGCTTGAGTTCTTTTCTTCCCTAGGAGTACGGTGAAGGGGCACCCATGAATTCATGCCTCCTAGAGGCAAAAATAGTCATTGTATTTTGGTTTTTGTGTTTTCTTCATGTAATAAGCTCCTTATGGACCATTTCATGTTTTTAAGAATCTAGATGAGATCCTAGGAGGATAGGTGTTGTCAAGTTGTCAAAAATGAAAAAAGTGTAAATGTTGTCATAGTTGCACAAAGCAACTTTTGTTTTTGTTTCCAAAGTGGAAGGTGAATGGTTATAAGTTGAAAAGTAGTTTGTAAATGTTTGGAATTTTGTTGGAAAATCCATAAAAAATGCTTTTTCAGGTTGAAGACATGGTGGGAGGTGGTGGTTGTTGAAAATATTTAACTTACAATAATAAAACATCCTTGTTTTTTGCATTTTGCAACATTTTTCTATGTTCTAATGATTGGTATGGACCTGTGTGATTGTTTCATGGCATGAGACCAATTGAAAATGAAATATAGCTGAGTCTACTTCCTACTGATTTTTATTGCATCCAATTTCATTGTGTTTCAAACAAGTTGTGCCCATTTTACTACAAACAAGTATAAAACCCTAATTAAGGTAATAGTGAGAAAACAAATCAATTTTTGAAGGGTTCCATACCAAGTAACCTACCTTGGTTTTGACGTATGTTGTATAAATCCCAAATGGGTATTAGAACTTTGTTTACATTTTTGATATCATGTTTGAAATGAAAGTTATGGCCATAGAACTCAATTTTTTGCCCCACCTTCAAGGCCTAGAGAAGTAGGACAGTCAAAATTAGGGCATGTTCGTACAAAGAAACCCCCTCTCATTTTGAGATATGTTAAATAAGAGCCAAAGGGGTATCTGAATTTGTGTTTGTATTTTGGGTGGCAGGTCTCTCTTGAAAGTTGTGCCAAGTTTTGTCATTTTGGAGTACTACTAGTAATTAGGTTTGTTTGTAAGGGAATTCCAAGCAATTCGGGGAACCTGAGTTCTTGTGAATCATTGTTGGTCTGCACATACTATTTTAATATTGTCTAAGATGTCTCAAGTGTTGGATGGATGGTTTGAAGCATTGGTATATTATTGGAGTTTTGTGGCCTTGAAGGAGCATTATCCCATTTGTTGTGAAATATGGTATCAATTACCTAAGTTCCACCCTTCCTCTACATCAAATTGGTATCAGAGCCCGAAGATCTGGGAAAGATAAGTTTTAAGAATTTATGTGTTATCTTTTTGCAAGTTGAAGCAAAAACATGGATGCCAAGAGACTAAGACAAGGGGAAAAAAAGAGGCCTAAGTGAGCTATCACAAAGACAAGAAGAAGCAAGGTGAAAGACACTTGCTTATAGAAAAAGAATGGAAGAGTTGAGGAGAAAATTCGATGGAGACTTGTAGAGTGAGGAGGTACCAAACAAGAAACAAGAGAAAAGAAAAGATAAAAGTGAGAGGAAGAAGAAAGATGAGAGGGAAAAACAAGTAAGTATTCAACATGAGATAATAAAGTTGAGCCAAGCTTTGGAAGAAATGGCACAAATAATGGAACTTGAAATGCAACAGCTTCTTGAGAGAGAAAAACAAGAAAGTGGTTGGCATTTACCAATAAGGAAGAAGGTAAAGTGGCCCATCAAGGAGATCATTTAGAAGAGAAGGATGTAGGGGAGGACAATAGAACCAGACATTGAAGAATCTTCATTAATGAAAGAAGATCAAGCCATCTCAGAAGGAGAAAAGTCCTGAATCACAAGTGATTTCTAGTGTTATGTTTGTGGGTGAAAAGAATTTTGTCCAAATCATAGAGAAGGAAGACAAAAATCCAAAACTAGGGGCAAGTGTGATGTTAATGAGTCAAAAATAATTCTTACCGATGCAAATGATCAATCATTTAAAGTTGTTTGAAGAGATTGAATTTGATTCTAATTGGAAAGTTGAGCAAGGTGAGTTGCTGGTAAACACAATGGAGGGGGAAGGGTGTGAACAATCTGCTAAGAAGACTGGTCCATTTCAGTTGTCATTGCACAAGGTATCTCTAGAAGGTGAGTTGCAACATAATTTATATTCTTGTCATATGTTTTGTCAAGGGTTATCAACAATTGTAAGTGGATTTCAGTCCCTTCAAGCTTAAGAAATCAAGCAACTAGAGTTTTTTGCTTCATATATACAATATAGAGTTGTTGTTTCAGTTGTAAAAACATTGTTGAAAAAAGGATTTTGAGGTGCAAATGGAGGATAGGTTTATATTGAAAAGTTGAAATATCTTTGCCAAGTGTTCAAGAAACCTACAGTGAAGATGAAGCAAGCATGGAATTGTTCCAAAAAAGACAACGTGCAGAGACTTAACAACATCAGGCAAAATATTTCAAGCATGGTTCTCATGTTGCAGACCCTAACTCAAGAGGAGCTTGAGTTATTTTCTTCTCTAAGAGTATGGTGCATGGGTACCCATGAGTTCATGCCTCCAAGAGGCAAAAATAGTCATTTTTATTTTAGTTTTTGTGTTTTCCTCATGTAATAAGGTCCTTATGGACCATTTCATGTTTGTAAGAGTCTAGATGAGGTTCTAAGAGGATAGGTCTTGTCAAGTTGTCAAAAATGCAAAAAAGTGTAAATGTTGTCATAGTTGCACAAAGCAACTTTTGCTTTTGTTGCCAAAGTGGAAGGTGAACGGTTGGAAGTTGAAAATTAGTTTTTAATTGTTTGGAATCTATTGGAAATGTCTTAAAAAGGATTTTTAATGTTGAAGACATGGTGGGAGGTGGTGGTTGTTGAAAATTTTGAAGTTGGAATAATAAAACATCTTTGTTTTCTATATTTTGCAACATTTTTCTCCATTCAGGTGATTGGTATGGACCTGTATGGTCATTTCATAACATGATACCAATTGGAAATGAAATATAATTGAGTCTACTTCCTACTTTTTATTGCATTCAATTTCATTGTATTTCAAACAAGTTGTGCCCATTTTACTGCAAACAGGTCTGAAACCCTAGTTAGGGTAATAGTGAGCAAACAAATCAATTTTTGAAGGGTTCCATACAAAGTAACCTATGTTGGTTTTGAAGTATGTTTTATAAAGTCTAAATGGACATCTAGAATTGTTTTTAAAAAATTTATATCATGTTTACAATGAAATTTATGGCCAAAAAACTCTATTTGTTGCCCCACCTTCAAGGCTTAGAGAAGTAGGATAGTCAAAATTAGGGCATGCCCATTCAAATTAATCCCCCTTAATTTTGAGATATGTTAAATAAGAGCCAAAAGGGTATTTTAATCTGTGTTTTTATTTTGGGTGTCAAGTATCTCTTGAAAGTTGTGCCATTTTTTGTCATTTTGGAGTATTACTAGGAATTAGGTATGTTTGTAAGGGAATGCCAAATAGTTCGGGGAACTTGAGTTCTTGTGAATCATTTTTGGTCTGCACATGTTATTTTAACATTGTCTAATATGTATCAAGTGTTGGATTAATGGTTTGAAGCACTGGTGCATTATTGGATTTTTTTGGCCTTGAATGAGCATTAGCCCATTTGTTGTGAACTATGGTATCAATTTCCTAAGTTCCAACCCTGCTTTGGATCATTCCCCTGCCTTTCAGGGGATTGAACCTATCCCTACAACTAGCTTAGTACAACACCAAGGTAGTTATACATTCATAATAAATCCATTTGCATCATAACACATTCATATCAGCAAAACATTTAGAACATTCATATTGCAATACATAGTATTCTATAAATTCAAAACATATTCATTCTTTTGTAATCAATAACATCTTATTGCATATTCACATATTTCATTCATCTATCAAATCCATATTTATCATTTATTAACACTTTCACTCATGAAGGTAAAAGTAACTTAGTAACAACAAGACGGGGTGTAACGTACTTCCCCCCTTGTGAATCATTGTCCCTGATGATTTAAAAAAATTAACATATAGATAAAGTCAAATAAAAGTCTTACTTGCCTTTTCCCAAACATGTGATAATTTATAAATTAATATTCCCTCATAACACCACTCCTTGGAATCTCGTCCTTCCTAGACCTTGCATTGAGTGACTCTTGTTATCACATAGGGAGATCTTTTGTGCTTCACACATACTTTCTCTCTCAAAATACATTATAATCACATTACCTCTTATGTACATCTCAAGTACAATAGTAATTGTATAAAACATGAAACCTATGTCACAGTGACTGGAAAGCATGTTCTCATTGGCTAATGAATTTATCCTTAGTGTAACCCAAATAAATAAGGAATGTTGGTGTATTGTACACTACACCATGGGTCTCATCCTTTTTTGGGGTATTTACACCATTGAACGGATTTGAAGCCGATACCATCCATCACTGACTCAACCATTTTCCTTAAGCATAAAATTTCTTCTGAATTCAAACCTTGTATCAATCAAAGATTTTAATTGATCATTTTGATCTTCTATTACATTTCACAACCTTTTTGGTCTAATGTTAACCCCCGTTTCTTAGCCTATTTAAGCTTAATAGACGTTCAAATCTTCTTTCCAAATAATGGACCAAATTTCAACGATGAAAAATCCTTCAAGATTTGGTTTATCACTTTTTCCTATCTAGCTATAACAATATATTGAGCATCCATTCAATTGAATTTCATAAGATGGTCATTGTTTATAGAACCTTATCACTATTTTCTTGTTCTCATATGAGATAACCATCTCAGGATCACTAAGCAACTATTTAACACAATATGCTATTAAAATTCCCTAGTCTATATTGGTTTCCTTGGTGAGTCTATCCACCATAGTGTTATGCTATTCAATATACATAAAAAGATTAAACTATCCCAATGGTCTACCACTTTCTCATTGGAATCTCAAGAGAGTATACACATCCTTCTGATGATGACAACCTGTCTTCATTTCATGGCATACTAGATAATAAATTGCTACATAGCTTTTAGCATCTTACTCTATCCCCTTCCAGATTATAGTGGTTCCCCATTTGATAAATAATTTTTTCATTCCAATATCTTGAATATGACATAAATTTCCTCATTTCATTCCTTTATCTTCAAAATTTTGGGTACATAGGTTCTTTTTTGATCCATATTAGCCTATTCTGACTAAATGAAAACCTATTTCTTGGGCTCATGCCACATTTGATTCTTAAGTAAAATGGTTAGATATTTTATAGATATAAATCTCCTTCATCTTAGGACATCCATACCTTGGATTTATTTTGTCCTATAATAGTTCTCAAGATGTAATATGATTTTTCAACTCAATCCAACTTTTTTGAAGAGTATCTTATACTAATTCGAGTAATAATTCTTGTTAAAACATGTTGGTTCTCAAAATATATCAAATTTAATTGCATACCTAATTACCAAGCACAAATATATCTTAATGACTCCAAATATTGAGTAATTAGATTTTCCTTTATTCATTCCATAGGCAATGATCTTGCCTTTCCTGATCAAGTAAATTGCCTATCCTTTTCAAAGGCATCAATAATAATAGAAATGAATCTTCCAATCAAATATTTATAAGGTATTGTGTGATAATATTCCTTTCCCATTTGTCATAATCCTTGACCTTTTACTATATTTCTCCAATAATTCGAATACCTTATCCATAAAATATATGACTTCGATTGAAATCATGACTTACGAAGAAGCAAAAACCTCTTCCAAATCAAAAATAAATTAATAGATTTCATTTTATGGGGTACTTATCAGATTCAATCCAATCTATTTCTTCCCCCCTTAGTGTTTCCACAATATTAGTTTAACTCAAAGTTGAATCCTTAGCTAACATTTGCTTTCCTGAATTGATTTTAACATTCCTCTTTGTTGGCTTTTGATTGTCTTTTTCTTGTCTTTCTGATGAGGGAAAAATGTGTCATCCGTTTACCTCTCATTTGTGTCAAACCTTGTCATCTTTCCTAGTGTCTCTTGTCGTTCCTGTCACTTTTTGTTAATGAACAGAAGGTATTTTATGAAATAGAAGAAAAGGGTAAAACTAGTGAAAATACTGATTTTGTTGACTGTTGTTAACTGTATTTTTTATTATGGTGATAGGAAGTGTTTCATGGTTGACAGCGCACATGAAGGATATTGGTGGAAGGACAACTGAATTGTTGAAGTTATATTGTCATTTTTGTTTCTACTCGTTAAAGATTAGTCATTTTGTTTTAGGTTATTACGATGTTCTTGGAAAACTTTCAAAAGACTTTAAAACTATTTTTGATTATCTTCTAAAGGTTGTTGGCTAAAAGCCACTAACAACCAAAATGTTTTATCAATTACATCTAAAAGACTGTTAGACATTTAGGTAGCTTCAATATGTATATATGCATGTACACTGAAACTATATATGAATATACATAATTAAAAGTAGAACCATAGTGATTTTCTATATACTTTGTCTATGATTGTTTGGATGAATGGAAGCGATAGTAGAATAATTTTGTGAATGTGAGTTTTATCATCCAATGACCGGCGAAGGTAGGGGCCACTTCCTTGATTGATTGGTGATTATTGCATTAGATTGTATGTGTAGTAATGTATGCTTTGAATTTATAAGTTGTTTAATTATTTCATTACTATATTGTTGTCTAAATCTTATGTTGTGTGATTCATTTCCATGAAGGTATTAATCGGTACTGAGTTAAATACATACCAATACAATCTGTATTCATTCAATAGTTGTTCATTGGTATATGCAGATCATTAAACATAAGAGGAGTTGAATAAGTTAATGGGATTGTTCTGAATTTTCATTATGTAGTATTGGAGGTTTGTTTGCAGTAGTTCTACTTCAACTCTATGAAACGTTATTTTCAGATAGATTTCTATTTTGTTACTTTACTACTCTTCTGTTAAGTGCCAGTAATTTGTTTTTGTGCACAACTATTTCTTCATAGGTTCCTGTCACACTTGTGACAGGAAGTTTTTTAATCTAAATTTTTCCCATAAGTAAATTATATTAGGTTGCATCCATCAACCCTTGGTTTGTTAATTGCAGCTCTTTGGCATATTGCCACAACACAGTTCAAAAGCCTACATTCCCGAATTGACACTTTAGGATGAACTAAGGAAGCCATTTCCAAAAAGTACATCAAATCCAATTTAAAGAGTAATTCAGAAACCACAGTTTTATCCAATCATTTTGGCGTCGTTGCCGAGGAATGGTGTTAAAGACCTTAATTTCTAGTAAACCAAGTTAGGAGCATTGCACTAAGGATAAAATCCACGTGATAGTCGACCTCGTTTGGATAATTACCCTTGGTTTGCTTTGTCATAGCTCATCTATGTGCATGAATCGTAATAGGGACAGTAGAGGAAGATTTATTAGAAAAGAAAAGGGAATTAGCTCACAATCCAAAAATCCAAAAAGAAATTAGCACCATCCATTTAGAGCCCACAACACAAAGAATTGCAAGATAAGTCCAAGTCACCCATTGAGACAAGTACCTTGACTCAATAAAAACCAAAAAGTAAGTTGCCATCACTAGAATTGCATGAAATCGATCTTGAGAAATGTTCTATTGAGACCACCATTATTCAAACACCCGCAAATACCCAACCAAGCTCTTTCGATATATTACAAAAAAAAATTGAACAAATTTTCCAAAAATCTTACGGGGATCAAGTTGGTCCATTTTCTGAAGAAAGCCACAAGCCATTTAAAACTTATTTTACTTCGTGGGAATTTGAAGTCATGGATCCCAACAATAATAACAACATCAACAACAACAATCACAACAATCACAATAGGGCATTGGCCAACAATAACCCAGTCACTTTTGAGTTCCCAATCACAGATCTTGGAAGAGACACCCCTATGAAAAATATTCCTCATTCTGCTTTGCCCATTTTTCGTGGTCTTTCAATGGAAGATCCTGACATGTTTTTGTTTGAATTTGATGTGTTGTGTCACAGCTATGACTACAAAAATGATGCACAGAAACTCAAACTGTTTCCAGCTACATTAAAGGATGTCACCCTATGGTTGTTTATGAACCTTCAGAATATTAGAACATGGACGGTCTTGAAGGAGCTATTCTTGAACAAGTACCAGGAATACTGCAAGACAAAGGAGGTTTGGGATGATATCTTTCACATGAATCAAAAGGAAGATGAGTCTGTAGAAGACTGCCTTGAACGTTTTATGTTTAGTCCTCAATGGTCTCGTCAGGAGGGACTAAATGATGATACCATTAAAATGTTATTTCTTAGAGGAATAAGAGATGATATTATGGAAGCATTAAATTTAACATGAAAAGGGAACATATCTAAAATAGAATTTGATGATATTTGTGATATTTGCAGGAACTATTCGAGGTCGCAACATTCAGGAAGGAGCTATCCAAGTAAGCCTTATGCCACAGCCAATGCAATAGGTATCACAAAAAGGGAAATAGGAAATTTAGTTGAAGAACTTAAAACAGATTTGTTGAGTCATATGGGGAAACAAATAGACACTCTTTACACTTGTAGGAAACAAAAGAAGCCGAAAAATCCCTAGCTGTGTTTTGTCCAGCATGTTGTAAAAGACACGGTAGTGAGGATTTCCCATATAATAGGACAAATATCTCATCTTTAGAAGAACTCAGTAAGAACTCTACCTTGAGGCCTCTACCTATAGGAGTAACCGAAATGGAATATTCTAAAGAACCTATCTATTATATGGCCCCTAGGCGACCCTTTCCACCCTGAGCAATGCATCCCAATATGATGAACGATTATCTTGCCTCAGGACTAAGCCAACCCAATTCTTATCAAACAGGATGGTATAGGGGTTGGCAACAACCCCCATACCCTCGATGGATTCCTCAGTATCAATATACTTCACAGTCATGGCAACAAGCACGGAGGCCACAAACGCCACAACCATCCGCATACCAACAACCATTCCCCTCACAATCACAATTTCCACCTCCTCCTATGATTAACCCATACCAAAAGCCACAATTTCCAGCTTTTCCATCATTAGCCGCCCCACCTATTAATCCAACCCAGCCACCAAGACCTACATCAATACCATCCCAGCCCAACCCCAACCCCAACAATAAGGCCACCCAACCAGTATATATTAATGAGACAACAAGTTACTCCACCTATCCTATAAATACATTAGAAGTAGATGGAGTTCAGTTAAGGTCAGGGAAGGCCCTTCAAGGACCCACCATTACTGAAATTAATGAGGAGTTAGAAACCGAGCCAGCCAAAGACCCCCCTTTTCCCGAATGATTTCAATCTACACCAATAGAAAGGGAGGATTCTCAACCTGAGTTTGATTCTGTTAATGAGTTGCGCAATGTTAACATTAAGATTCCTTTGTTGTACGCCATCAAAGACATTCTTGTCTATACAAAAAAAAATTGTGATCTATGTACCCAGAAGCAACGGAAGAAGCAAGACCCAAAAACGATTCAATTCATTGGACAGTTGGCAGACCTTATGCTTGGAAACATTGCCATTCCAAAGTATGACGATCCAAGGAGTTCAGTCATTAAGGTAACCATTGGTAAAGTAAGTATTCCTAATACCCTTATCGATTTGGGTGCTGCAATTAATGTAATGACAAACGAAACAAAAGAAAAAATTTCATTAAAAGGACTTAGGCCTATGCCTATAGTTCTTCAAATAGCAGATCGATCTTTGGTCAAACCTGAAGTTATGATTGAAGATGTAATCCTTTCTATTGATTCATAGGAATACCCAACTAACTTTGTGATCTTGTAGCCAAAGATTAAGCTAGGGATACCCCTTGATTTTGGGACGCCCTTGGTTAGTAGTCGCAGATGCATTTATCAATTTCCAATCAGGGAACATGGTTATTTCCAATGGTGAGCACAAGAAATAGTTGACTCTATACCCGTCAGTACAACCTTTTTTGGAGACAGAGGACCCCATTTGGATTGATAGCGACTTGGATGAATCATTACCTATCCTAACAATTGATAAAGCCTTAGATATGGAAGATCCTACTGAGGATAATTTTCTTATTAGTTTCCTTTAGAATAGGTATACATTTAATGAAATATTTGAAAGCATGGTCCTCCATTCAAGTATAAATACTCAATGTCCTTTTGGGGATTTTCCACTGGTGGGGAGTTCATGCTCTGTTTAACACTTTATCACACTGCATCAGTTATTACCCCATAATTGATTATATGGCTCATTCTTATCTTCTGTAAAATCAAGTGATATGCCATCCACCTCATAAGTCTTAGCCATTGATTCACCAACACAATTTGTTGCTAGGAAAATTCTACCTAATCGCACACTTAACATTAATCCACAACTCACCCCTGAACAAATCCATGATCTTATTACCATGCTTAGAATTAATAAAGAAACCTTCACCTAGGAATACGAAGACATGCATGGCATTCATCCTGATACCTGCACCCATCATATCTATATTGAGGAAGGTAGTCATCCAATTAGGCAACCACAATGTCGGCTTAACCTCATTTTGCACGACATAGTTAAAGAGGAGTTACAAAAACTATTGAACGTCGGGTTTATATATCCTATTTCTAATAGTCAATGGGTTTCTCCTTTAGTTGTGGTTCCTAAGAAAAATGGTAAATGGAGAATTTGTGTCGATTATAGAGCATTAAATAAATCTACTAAGAAAGATCATTTTCCATTGCCATTTATTGATCAAGTACTGGACACTCTTGCAAGTAAAAAAAATTCTCCTTTCTGGACAGGTTCAACAGTTATAACCAAATTCGCATAGCACTAGAAGATCTAAACAAGACCACTTTCACCTGCCCTTGGGGCACCTTTTCTTATTATGTCTTTCCATTTGGTTTATGTAATGCCCCTGCCACATTTCAGAGGGCGGTTTTGAGCATTTTTGTAGATCTTGTCAACGATTGTGTTGAGGTATACATGGATGATTTTACTATCCATGGTAATACTTATGAAGAGGCTAAAACAAACTTAGACAAGGCACTTAGGCGTTGTATAGACACCAACTTGTCATTGAGTCATGAAAAATGCCACATACTTATGACCGAAGGGATAGTGCTTGGCCATTACATTTCCTCCAAAGGTCTAGAGTATTCAAGACTTTCCTATATCCTCTAGTCAAAAATATGTTCGAAGTTTTCTCGGTCATGCAAGATATTACCAGAGATTTATCCAAAATTTCAATAAAATTGCATCTCCCTTGTTTGCCTTGCTAGCCAAAGATGTTGCTTTCTTTTGGACACCTGAGTGTCAAGAAGCCTTTGACTCCATCAAAACAAAACTTGTCACCACACCCATCCTTAGAGGACCAAATTGGGAACTACCATTCCATATCCACACAGATGCCTCTGACTATTCCATGGGAGCTGTGCTTGGAAAAAAGAGGATAATCTTTTCTACTCTATCTACTGCATCAACAAGAACTTCACGGGGGCTAAGGTAAATTACACGGTAACTGAAAAAGAGTTTTTAGTTGTTGTGTATGCCATTAATAAATTTCATCATTACATTACTAGTTATAAAGTGTTTGTCCACACAGATCAGTAGGCAATTCAGTTTTTAATGAATAAACCTATGGTAACGGGTAGAGTTATTAGATGGTTTCTTTTACTCCAGGAATTTGATATAACTATACTTGATAAGCCTGGTCGAGAAAATGTGATTGCAGACTTTCTGTCCCGATTACAATTGCCAGACAATGAACCTACTCCAGTTCATGATGCCTTTCTAGATGAGCACCTCTTTGCTATATCCACGAGGAGTCCCTGGTTCGTTGATATTGCAAACTACCTTGTTACATGCAAGTTTCCACCATATTTCTCTTCAAGGGAATGATGGAAGTTGGTTGGCCTCAGTGGATAGTATACATGGATAAATGGATTGCTCTTTTGCACTGGCATTGACAATATCATGTGGTGTTGTGTACCCGAAGATGATGTATTCGTTATACTTCATGCATGTCATACATAAGCATGTGGAGGACACTTTACTGCTTAACAAACTGCCCAGAAGATTCTCACTGCAGGTTACTACTAGCCTACACTCCATAAGGATTCTAAACACTATGTTCATCATTGTGACAAGTGTCAGTGAATGGGCCGACCCACACACTCAGATGAGATGCCCTTACACCCAGAGTTGTCCATAGAGCCATTCGAGAAGTGGGGCCTTGATTTTGTTGGCCCAATCAACTCGCCATCATAGAACAAAGAATACATCCTTGTATGTACCGATTATGTCACCAAGTGGGTGGAAGTGATAGCCCTAAAGCATGCCAGAGATTAAAAAATAGCCGGTTTCTTGTACTCTGAGATTTTCACAAGATTTCGCGTGTTGTGCGAGATAACCACCGATCAAGGACCATAATTTACATCAAAACTCATTTCTGCCCTGGTTCGCGAATATGAAATCTGCCACCCGCAAGTCCACACCTTATTACCCTCAAGCCAATGGGCAAATAGAAGTCTCCAATCGAGAGATTGAGAATATTCTTCCTAAGACATTTTCTCTTCATAAATTTGATTGGGCTACACGAATTCCTGAGGCTGTGTGGGCCTATCAAACAACGTGGAAGACCACTACTGGTCTGACCCCTTATGAGCTCGTCTATGGTAAGAAGGCAATCCTTCCCATTGAGTTTGAGATTAAAACTCTTCGGACCACACTAAAAATGGGTATGAATCTTTCTAATGCACAGAAGGCACACATCGACCAACTACATTCTTTAGATGAATTGTGCCAGGAACCACTCTTCCACACCGAGACCATCCAGAAACAGTGTACTCTATGGCATGACCACCACATCCACCAATGGTCATTTCAACCTGGTGATTGGGCACTCCTATATGAATCTCGCTTCCAAGACTTCAAAGGAAAGTTTCACACACGTTGTTTGGGGTCCTTTGAGATTCAGACCGTATATGTTAATGGTATTGTTCATCTCTGCACAGTTGACTCGGAAAGACAATCTCTTCTCATCCATGGTCACCGCCTCAAAATTTATAAGAAGCCTCTCTCCAAAGAAGCTTTCTTTTTAGAGGTGGCACAAGAACTTATTGTTGTTCCTTTTGGCCTCCTTTGAGATTGATCATTTCTACTTCAAAAAAAAAAAAAAAAACTTAGTGGTGAAAACCGATTTCTCGACGCCACTACGCGGTGGAAGATTGAAAATCAAACAATCGACGGTCTATCATCAAAAAAAAAAAAAGCAACTTAGTGATGAAAACTGATTTCTCGGCACCACTATGCGGTGGTAGATTGAAAACCAGACAACCGACGGTCTATCGTCGATTTTTTTTTTTTAAAAAAGGAGAGAAAAAAAGAATAAGAAAAAAGGTAGACAACACAAGACCAAGCAAGATCTTCAATGTTGTCACCCTGCCTTCCTAGCCTATTCTTCCTACCATCCAGCAATTGGCCTTGCCTTGTCCTGTCACCTAGTTGTCAAGAGCTCCATTTTGTTTCTACTGGTTGGTGCTGTCCTTTTCGCTTGGTCGGGTTCTACGACCCTTCACATCTATTGGTGCCCTTTGTATCACAATGGTTGTTCATGGATTTCAGCCAACAACCATTGCTTCGACTGATTTTATGTTCCTATCTCTCTCATGCCAGGAATTGATGTGGTTACCTCCTAGCTAACTTTCCAGTCTCTTCTTTGCCAGGAGCCCTTTGCCTGTTTGAAGATCGCCACCTTGTTAGTCACCGTACTCCACCTTGACGTTGTTCTCATCCTTTATTTTCCACACAGTGTTCTCTAGTTGGTTGCTTCTATTCAGTTTCATCATGCTTGTACTTCCCGCACTACACTCTTTTGTCCTATCATTGTTGTGGGCTAGCATCAGCATATGTCACCACATCGCCACTCCTATCCATCAATGGTCATCGATATCGGTATTACATGTTTCTTTCCTTTTCTTTTTATTTTATTGAAATACCGCTTGTTCATTTACTAATGGTGACGTCACCTGCGGCCGAGTAACTTGCTAAACTAGGGGGGAAGTGTCACATTTGTTGTCATGTCTCATCCTTTTCACAAAATCCACATCCTATCGTATCTACATTCGTTGATTTCCGATATGATCCGTCATAAATAGCACACTCCCTCTTAATACCACCGTAATCATTACAATTCACTACAAATAATAAACTAGAAATCTCCATTTTTTTAACCACTTATCATAAACCCATTCTTATCATCTACACAAATTTCCAATTAAAAGTTGTCCTATTCCTAGTAATAGTTGTCTTTGCAAAACCGTTTTCACTCTTTACCGGGTTTGAACTGTGAAGTGTTTGGATTGCACCTCCTAGTAAATATATGGCAGGAGAACGTAGAAACTGCTATGAGCCAACAAATATGGGTGATTTAAGGGCTCCTGCGATGTATGAGGCCTACGAGATATTCAAGCAAGCAAGATGGGATGTGGGGGTTTGATGAGAAACTA
Source organism: Sequoiadendron giganteum (assembly GCA_007115665.2). Classification (NCBI taxonomy): domain Eukaryota; kingdom Viridiplantae; phylum Streptophyta; class Pinopsida; order Cupressales; family Cupressaceae; genus Sequoiadendron; species Sequoiadendron giganteum. Next base: position 496,133,176 of record CM021103.1, read on the forward strand.
GCTCATGAGTTCGCAACAACATGCAACAATACGCGGGCACGAGTCTGTGGGCTAGCAATTCCTGTCTTAGTCGAAAGTATACAAGATGTCACGGGATTGCCATTAACAGGAGAATATTATTTTCCTAACAATTTTAGGCATGAGAAAGACCTCAAATCCCTCCGTAAGAAGTTCCTGGCACATGGAGAATCGGTCGAAATGGTATCAGGTCAGGGTACAAAGTTATCTTCACTCCTTGCTCCCTAAAACAATGTGGAAAAAATTTATATCCAGTTTGACTTGTGAAGGAAGGTATGTATATTTTTACGCAAAATAATTTCGACTGATGATACATTTGAGATGGGGTGCACTCGTGAACATTACTTTCTTTCTATATTCTTCCTTAATGCAAATGCGTAAAGCAATTCAGAAGGGTAGTGAGAATTCATTGGCACATCATGGGTTGATTAAATTGTTAATCATAAGAGAATTGAAGAGACTTTCACCTCCTAGGGACTGGGACTCCTTCATTGTAGATGAAACCCTTGAGAATTTCATTGAAGATACCCTCCCTACTTTAGAACACTCTGCCAAAGAAGATTCCCAAAGTATAGGAAAATCCACTGACACCCTAGAGGAGGAAGAGTTGGGTCAGGGAAGCTTAGAAGATGATAAACACACCAAAGATCCTGAGCCTGCAAATCTTCTTGATAGTACTAAGAAAGGAAAGGCACAAACCTTAGGGTTCCAGTGTTAAACAACCTAACCCTAAGGTTACTGAAGTCTCTACCCCTGGCCCTGGGATTGAAAAGAAATGGCGTAGTGGGACTACTTCAACTAGTATTTTAAAAGGAAAATAATTGTCAACTGATCCCTTAGAAAAACTAGCCAACTTGGATAATGTAGCTAGTGGTTTAGGTTCACAAACACCTGAGGATGTTGGAGATTTGACAATAGTGGCATTAGTCTCTCACAAAACTAAAAGAATAGAAGTTGCTGCTAGGGAGTTGAGAAGAAGTAAGAGAAAGAAGCAACAAACGACAAACCTTGAGGATCCCTCACAACACCACCAGGAGCCTGAACAATATCCAAAGATGCCACCTCAGAATTCTCCTATTTTAGGTGAAGAAATAGAGCAAAACTCTGAGGTATTGCCCCAGCATTCCCCTATCTCAAAAAAGATGCCATGTAGTCAAGAAGATCTTCCTGATGAAAATGTTGTTCGGACTGAGTCTGCCCCGGCTAAAATTTATAATAATCTTGACAATCCTGATGATCACACGCTGCATGACACTACCCAAGAAGAAGAGAATCAAGTAGAAGAAAGAATAGGGTCTGAAGTGGATATGCAAAATCAGGAACAGGGGAATATTGAAACCCTTCACCAGGAACAACAAGCCGACCAAGAGCTAGAGGCAGAGGAGGAGTATGAGGAAGAACAACCCTTGCTCACTAATGATGACATTTGCAGCCTGCAAAACTTGGTGACTAAGATGAATGAGGAGAATGAAACTCTATAGAATCAAGTTCAAGCGATAGAGTCACTCAACTCATCACAAGCAATTGAAATCAGTTGGTTGAAAGTAGCACTTGAACAGGCTCAAGCCTCCAAGACATCAGTGATAACCATTCAGGAGCATGAAAAATATTTGTAGGAACTTCATCAATTGTGTGTCAAAGAAGTCGCCAATACCCTGCAAAAACTTGCCCCTTCTCTCTTTGGTTTGTATTCTACACTCTCTTTGCATGAGGACATGCAAGCTCTTCAGTTGGGGGCAAATGATGAGGGAAAAATGTGTCATCCTTTTACCTCTCATTTGTGTCAAACTTTGTCATATTTCCTAGTGTCTCCTGTCGTTCTTGTCACTTTTTGTTAATGAACATACGATATTTTATGAAATAGAAGAAAAGGTTAAAACTAGTGAAAATACCGATTTTGTTGACTGTTGTTAACTGTATTTTTTATTCTGGTGACAGGAAGTGTTTAATGGTTGATAGTGCACATGAAGGATATCCGTGGAAGGACAGCTGAATTGTTGAAGTTATATTGTCATTTTTTTTTTTACTCGTCAAAGATTAGTCATTTTTTTTAGGTTGTTACGCTATTCTTGGAAAACTTTCAAAAGACTTTAAAACTATTTTTGATTATCTTCTAAAGGTTGTTGGCTAAAAGCCACTAAAAACCAAAAAAATTTATCGATTACATCTAAAAGACTGTTAGACATTTAGGTAGCTTCAATATGTATATATATGTGTGTACGTTGAAACTATATATCAATATACATAATTAAAAGCAGAACCGTGGTGATTTTCTATATACTTTGTCTATGATTGTTTGGATGAATGGAAGTGATAGTAGAATAATTTTGTGAACACAAGTTTTATCATCCAACGACCGGTGAAGGCAGGGCCCACTTCCTCGGTTGATTGGTGATTATTGCATTAGATTGTGTGTGTGGTAATGTATGCTTTGAATTTATAAGTTGTTTAATTATTTCATTACTTTATTTTTGTCTAAATATTTTGTTGTGTGATTCATTTCCATGAAGGTATTAATCCGTACTGAGTTGTTAAATACTTACCAATACAATTTGTATTCATTCAATATTTGTTTGTTGGTATATGCAAATCATTAAACATAAGAGCAGTTGAATAAGTTAATGGGATTGTTCCGAATTTTAATTAAGTAGTATTGGAGGTTTGTTTTCAGTAGTTTAACTTCAACTCTGTGAAATTTTATTTTCAGATAGATTTCTATTTTTTTACTTTACTACTCTTTTGTTAAGTGCCAGTAATCTGTTTTTGTGCAGAACTATTTCTTCACAAGTTCCTGTCACACTTGTGACAGGATGTATGTTAATCCAAATTTTTCCCATATGTAAATTATATTAGGTTGCATCCATCAGCCCTTGGTTTGTTAATTGCAGCTCTTCGGCATATTGCCACAACATATTTCAAAAGCCTACGTTCCCGGATTGACACTTGAGGATGAACTGAGGAAGCCATTTCCAAAAAGTACATCAAATCCAATTTAAAGAGTAATTCAAAAACCACAGTTTTATCCAATCACTTTCCAACCCTCCATGGCATGCCTTGAATAAATTTATTCCTAAAATATGATTCATCATTAATCTCTAATCTCATAGATTCAATAATTGGATCATCAATAAAGAGATCTATTGAATAATCAACTTTACAAGCTAAGAGGGATTATAATATTACAATTTCTTTTGGAACCTCTAAACATAAGTTTACTTTTTTTTATTCGTTGGTGAGCTCAATTTACAATTCTACCAATCTATGTACTAACTGAACATTTATGGGACCGACCCAATTTACTTTTTGAGGTTTCTTCCTTACAACCACCTTTCCAAGTGATTTTGTCCTAATTCTTGGTAACTTCATTTTCTCTTGACCTTAAGTACTCTAAAGTTTCTTGGTTCATTTTTCCCTATTTTCAATCAAAAATCCAAATTGATCTTGCCAATTTTGGTTGGTGGAACCATGGCCACTTCATTGTTTGCTTCTTTTCTAACCATTCTAGTTTCTATCCTTATTAAGGTACTAACTTTTCTTGCAAAATCTTAGCTTTGTTCAAAATCAGATTTTTTCAAGTGTTATCCAACCTTTTTGGATACCTCCTTTGTTAATTATGATTCATAAAATGTTGAATTTATACTTCATTATGAATTTTTCCTATTTTATGCCAATAATGCATACTCATAAATTCATAGCATTCTTACTAAATCCAAAAATCCTCAACTCTTTGCAACTATAGGTCGCTACCAATAAGGGGGTTATTTCAATTCTTCCTATTCCCCTAGAGTATTTTAATATTTTTTTAGGATGAAGGTACCCATCAGTAAACCTTCATAACCCCCCTACTAAACCTACCATCGCAATCCAAGGTTACCTCTTATTGATTTGTTGGTTTAGGAGTTTTCAACTCTAAGGACGATTATTTTCTAGTCCCAAACTTAAACAAGTTGCTTGGAACCTTATCCTCCTTCTCATTTCCCTTATTTTTTTTCCTCTTGCCATCTTGGCATAAGAACTTTTCATCCATTCTCCCAATAAGGTTTACATAGTACTTACATATTGAGCGCAGAGGTTCCAGAGTTGGACATGGTAGCTCTAATACCACATGTAACAACCCCGATGTTCTTCTTAGTAAAATTTTAAAGTTTTCACCTTAAGTGAATGCCATGATTTCATAACATAGAAATAAAAAATCTTATTTCCATAATGTAAATTACATGCACATTTTAAACAAACACTATTCCAAACTTCCATTCCATTTCATTGTAATTTCAAAAATCTTTCCATAACATAGATTTCATATTGAATAAACTCAAGTTTATCAATCACAATTACATTCTTCCATATAAATGGGTACATGATACATACATAGCTCCTCTAAGCTTCATTTGGAAATATATATACAAACTAGTCATGATGTCATCACATACGTGCATACAATCTAGATGTCTCCATTCCCTGGTGCACACACTCTATTTGTCCCCAATACGGGCTCAAACCTCCACAAACCTTCGCCACCAACTAATGAGGAGAAGCATCACTCAAGCACTTTTCCACCAACCATGGACTCAAATGCGGTCCCCCACACATCTTCCATATATGGCAAGATGGCCCTGACCTTCGAAGAAGAGATTGGTTGGTAAAACCCCATAAAAATATCCTATCCAAACTTATTGTTGTGCCCTACATAATTAGAACTTATAGACACTACAATCCTGGACTAGCATGCATAAAATCAACATAGTGAATTGACAGTGCAATCAGTGGAAAATTACACTACTTTGGCCAAAGTATTCTCACCTAATACTTTGAGTGACAATCTTCCTATTCAAATGCACTACCATAGCTCATTTTGGATTACAACCATTCATATACTATGCTTAGGTAATTTCCTTCTATAGGTAATCATTAACCTCATAAATAACCTATTCCCCTTTTTCCCAAAACACAATGGCATATATACCAAAAAAGCATAAGCATTAGTTACCCCCCTTCAATGGATATTCTAATCCCTAGGTGTAACATGCAATATTTTCTATTCTACACATTAACTTTGCATAAACAACATAACAAGATAATTCCTTCAATGGATAGCCCAGTCCCAGGAATAAATTTATAATCTAAACTATAGCTACATAAGCTTCATCTTATCAAAGAATAAATATTCATAAATAACCGACTCCATTCAAGAATAGACAATAAGTGATTCTTATCAAGAGTATAATCTTATTAGTAAATTGCCTCAATTGAAGAATAACCATATCAATAAACATTTCCATTCGAGATAGTAATCTCCTTAGTGAAAAGTTTATTTAAGGAGTAGCAATATGAATTCATATAAAGAGTATAAAACAACCAATCAAGTTACAACTCAAACACATTAGGCAATCCCATCTTTGGCTTCAATCAAATAATAATACATAAACTCAAGTGATCAACTTAAGGGTGAGTCTCAACCTTGAGTATACCCTAATCCCAAATATAATCTATAATCAACAACTAGTCTAATTGTGTAGGTTAATCTTAACCTATGTGCTTCAAACAAAGCTCAACACCAAAACCCTTCCAAGTAGGTTATTCTCAACCTATTGGTTCTAGTGGGTAATAAATTAAATATTCCAACCTAGTAGGTAATTCTTAACCTAGGGTTTCAATATAATTCTTGACCCAAATAGGTTACTCTCAACCTATGGTTTCACTCAATAGTAAAGTAATGATCAAGTGATCATTCAATATATCTTAGCAATATGGTGTCATCCTATCATTTATTTCATACTATCAATATTGTTGTATTACTAAACCTTTTCATTGTTAAGGTTTCCTAGCATTATAAGCTAACAGTTTCAAGTCACTCCATGGCATTGATGCTTTTCACATTATACATGTAGTTTAAACTATCTATGTATATAAACATCATTTGAGTTTCCCATATAGGGTATATAAGAGTATTTAATCACTCCCTTAAGCTATTCATGATTTCATCAAATGTAGTATATGATACTACTGACGATATCCACTCCTTAATATGGAGTATGTAATAACATCCACAAGGAAATCATGACATTTACAATTATTTTCCTTTCTATAAGAAAATAGATATTTACTCTATTTCAAGCAATCTAATGTGTTTCCAAATAAAACAAACAAGACATTCAATCATTCAATAAAATAGGTAAACATAAAGAGAGTAGAATCTCAAGTCTATTATGCGCTATATCCAATTGACCCACTGGCTCTTAAGCTTGGCTCCCTCCCAAAATTAGCTTGGAAACAAATCCTCTTCAATCCTCTCACTAAGTTTCCTCACAATAACTCTCAACAATATAAGAATCTCTCAATAAAAAATGCAGCAAAATGGAGCAACATAATGATGCATATAAGAAGTGTATCCAAATTAGGTGATAATGCCTCATATTTGTACCCAAAATCCAACATCTACAGCCTACAAACAAGGCTTATTCTATGACACTTCTTAGCCATATACCATCGACTTAGCTTAACAATGAAAAGGTGGTAGATTCCTATAACAATACTCATCAAAGCTATCCAACAGATCGACCCAACACTTGCCAACAACAGTTTGACTAGTTCATAAAGCACATGCTTCATTCAGGAAATCAAATTTCAAGCTTAAAAGACCTCTAAAACAAACATATAATTCATAATATGGTGCCATCTATTCATCACATTTCCTATTATTAAGCTTGTTGTTTGCACAAAATATTAAGTCAATAATCAACTGGCTATGTTTTACTATGTTGACTTGGTCATGGATAATGCACTAGCCACTTAACAATGAATCAACTCTTTTTAAAGCGTCACTCAACTCATTATCACAACACATTGGAATTACCTGTCAACTCCATAATGTGAAACACTTCATGTGCTTTATGTATTAATTACATGATATGTATTTATATATTAGCTTATGTGTATTCAACACATGATACCTAAAGATACTATACCCGTGACTATGCAATAAGTTGTATTTACAAGACTTTACACAACACATGGTTTCTCAATAGCAATGCTTTGTTTGCATTTAAACCTACTTCATTATCTTTCCTACGTGGTGGGCTTTCACTCTCATTTACTTTGTCGTTCAATTATCATAACTACCATGTAATGTGTTGTCCATCTCATTAGTGTTGTGCCTAACTCATATGCTTAGGTTACCATGAGTTTGACGAATAATTACATTCACCATGACACATATAATCAGCCATATTAATGTATATAGGAAACGCTTAATATATAAAGAGAATTGTTTTTAATAAGCCATTGTTAGCTTATAAAGTACAATTTATATCAGCGCTATGTATGATCATTAAATCGGCAACAATATATATATATATACATATATATGTTTATGCATGTATACTTATATTAATATATGTATGTACATTTATGTCACGTACTTCACACACACCTGATTATATAATTATATACATATATATCCTTACTTTGATTCTTACACTAAAACACATATATTCACAATCCCATCGATTGATTTATATACATGAAGTGTATATATATCGTTGATCAAATATAAATATATAATGAAGAACTCACATTTGGAAAGAGACTCAATCACAAGATTCAACCTAAAGAAACAATCAAGGATGACCAATCAATTCAAATAAGGAAATACTAAAATGAAGGGCTCACTTACCGAATCCCATCTGACTTAACTCTTCTAAACCAATTCTAGGTCCTGAGTGTGTGTAAGCTCAATAAGGTTTCATTAATGGTTACCCAACCAATCACTTCTCCTAAGTGATACTTCCCCTCCCTTTCGGAGGATTGAACCTATCCCTGCAACTAGCTTAGTACAACACCAAGGTAGTTAGACATTCATATCAATAAAGCATTTGCATCATAACACATTTATATTGTAATACATAGCATTCCATTAATTTAGAACATATTCATTATTTTGTAATCAATAACATCTAATTACGTATTCACATATTTCATTCATTTGATATACATATCAAAGCCACATTTAGCATTTATCATCACTTTCACTCATGAAGGTAAAAGTAACTTAGTAACGACAAGATGGGGTGTAACAATAAGAGGAAGAGAGACTATATATTCCCCCATAATGGATAATCACCTACAAAAATGGTAAGTGTATGAAGACAAAACATGATCCAATGTCAACAAACAACTTGTCCCCCTTTCAAAAGAAACAAAACCAAGTACAAATGCAGGAATTCTTCCCATTCCGGATAGGAATTAGTAGGAAAATGAATCCATATTTATGATAATGATGATGTCTCTGAATAATGCTCATGCATCTCCTTTTCCACTAAATATTTTTTATGCCACAACTAGATGAGGTACATGCCCAATCAATGAAGGTGAAAAACCAATTCTATGTGGAAACTGATGTTAAACAATTGCCAAAGACAATGATGGGTTGACAACAATTATGCAATGACTATCATCAAAGAGGAGAGATATTACCTTAAATGTGTCCTCCAAATCTGAAATGTGAGAATCCACAAACAAGTATGCAATTTTTTATAAATAGGAATCCCAATTAGGAAGACAATGAGATACTTGTTGTAATGAATCACCAAAATTTCTCAATGAATCGCCAACATAAAATGAATGGTCCTATTGAATAGGGATGATGGAAGCCTCAATCAATGATTTTGCACAAGGAATCACTCAAGATGAAGGTATATCAACTGTCTCTGATGAAGAAGGAGTATCTAAAGAACCCTCAACATCCTCATTTTAAGATTTAAAGCATTTAAAATCTATAAACTCCTACATAGTATTATGATCATAGGGTATCTTGTTTGTAGAATGGAGAGGCTCATGACATTCAGAATCATGATCATCAGGGAATGGTGGAGTATCAAGATCTCCATAAAGCTCCCAAATCTTAGTCCAAAGAGTATGAGGACAATCACAATGATCAATACCTTTCAAAATATCATCATCAACATGCATTTCAATATCCTCTAAGACATCATACCTTCTACAACTCCAAGAGAAAATTTGGATACCTTTATATGGAGGGGGAACAAAATCATACAAATGTGGCAAAAATTGAATTGATTGGAGATGGTTTATGATGCAATGTCTCCATTGTTTATAGTTTTCCCTTTTCAACATAATTAGAGAGGGATGAAATGAAAACCCCATAATGAACTATGATAGACCTCCAAGATTGAAAAGACATTGACCTTCAATAGAAATTAGAAACTCCCAAATATGATGCACAACTAAAAATGAAGCCTCCCAATACAAATAAACCTTCTCTAAATTGCAGTATGTCCAACATATCAAGCAAATGCATCAAATTGCAAAAATTCAATAGAATATGCCTGGGGCTAAATCTAAAAAAATTGGATGGACAAAATGATAGAGCTCTAAATCAACTTTGTAATGTCATTGGAATATCCAAAATATGACAAACCGGTAAAAAGATACGAGCTCAGGAGTCTAAAATGGAATCTTCACTTCAAGTTGCAACACAATATTCTAGGAGTAAAATATGATAATAATACTTACACCACTAGAAAGTGCTTGGAACCAGTTTTTGACAATATCTCATTGTCAAAAATTTGATACCAGAGTCAAATGTTATGACGATTTTAAGAAAACTGTCTAATTAAGACATGAGGGGGCTTCTGTGATGGTCATTTGGCCATCAAATTTAAGATAGTCACCTGAAATTTTTGAAAAATCATCAAAAATAAATTTACTTCAAAATATGATGTATTTTATATGAAAATGGGGGGCTTTGGGCCTTTTGTATGTAATGGAAGGGTCATATCTAACCCAATTTGATCCAAAAATTATCTACTTCCTAGATGATGACAACTAGCCCAAAATGCAAACCCTCCAACCTATAATGAAAATCTCCTCATCTCAACTTTCTAATTTGAGATGGACTTTGCATGGCCTGTGCTCTGATACCATGTTGGAAATATGAACGAACAATAACCCACTTGAAGCTATAGTTTTCAATGGATCAAACAAGAAAGACACCATCCACATGAACAAGAAAGTGATGCATCATGAGCAAGAAGACAATTTGATCAAATGATGATCTTTGATGAATTGCTCTAGAATCTCTAGAATATTATGAGATAATGAGATATGAGATTATTTACAATGAAAAAGCATCTTGTTTATATAGGCAAGGTGAGAGAAGATAGGATAACCACCTTGGATGAAAACATTAAATGCCTAATGCATAAGTGAAATATTAAATGCCTAGATAACTATAAGCTAATTAATGAGGCATGGCCCTATTATAAGTAGTTTCTAGAAATGACACCTAGAAAAATTAAATCCTAAGTAAACTTATAATGATGTGAATAGGTCCTCACTAAGAACTGGTTAGGAAATAACCCCATTCACACTAACAAGGATGAGGTAGAAATTGAGGATATTAACCCTAATGATGAGATCAAAAATGTCAAGGGTGAAATTTCATTAATTAAGAATGACATAAATGATTTTTTTAAGAAGTTGGACATGATTATTCAAGGGATGAAGTGTAAGGGCGAAGAATCACCTAGTAAGGGCGAAGATAATATTTTTTTGAAAAATGAATTCCTTGGGCTTGACTATAATTTCAAAAGGATCCTTCATCTAAAAATCCTATGCCAAGGTAATTCATACCTAAGTTGGATATGAGAAAGTTTGATAGCAAGGATCCAACCAATTGGCTATGCCAAATGGTGTAGTTCTTTCATCTTCATCATGTTCCTAGTCAATAAAAGGTGGCTATGGAATCATTATACTTAGAACCATGTCAATTTATTTAGTATAACTGGTTATGTGATTAGAAGAAAAAGAAGGGTTGTGTGGTCACATGGTCAATTTTTCAAGAGGAACCTGCTACCCATTATGGAGATAATTTTATGGATAGCTACTTTTTCCAACTCACTAAATTGAAGCAAACATGCATGGTCAAGGATTATATTAAACAATTTCAAGCCCTTTCTCTAAGAGTGAAGAATGTGACAAAAGAAAATTTGAAGGAACTATTTTTAGGCAGTTTGGAATATAAAGTAAGGTTATTCCAACCACACTCCTTATTGCAAGCAATAGTAATGGCAAGACAAGTTGAGGAGAATTTTTTGGCTAGTAGGTGACAAGGGACTATAAATGTAAGTGAAAGGAGATCTCCTACACATTTATTACCTCAATCTACTAGGTTGAATCCACAACAAATTGAGGAGAAGAGAGCAAAAGGGTTATGTTTCAATTGTGATAGGAAATATAGTCAAGAATATAAACGCGGTGAAAATAAATTGTTCTATATTGAAGGTCTGAGTGAGGAAGAAGAGGAGGAACCACTATTGGAGGGTGATAGGGAGTTAGATGAAGAATCACATGATCCCAAATCAATTATTTCTTGTCATGCACTTTGAGGGTTTAGCACCCTACAAACTCTCAAGGTAGTGGGTTTCTTAAAGAAGCAAAAAGTAATAGTGTTGATTAACTCAAGTAGTACTCACAATTTTATATATCTAGCTCTAAAGTTTCACGTCTCGATTTCAGATGGTGGTATTGTTAGTTGTTCTTGAAAGTTTCATATCATTAAATTATCCATATGAGATTATCACCTTGATAGCCTAATGTATGTTATCTCCATGGGTGCAAAAGATATTATTTTGGGAGTATAATGGCCTACTACTTTGGGAACAATTGAGATGAGCTTCCAAGAACTATTAATGAGATTTCAATCAAAAGGAAAGAAAGTATATCTAAGAGGATTGAAGACAAAGTCCCAACAAATGGTAAGCTCTCATCAAATGCAAAATTTTCTTAAGAAAATATCTAATGTTTTTATGTTCTAGTTATGTTCATTAGAATTCACCGAATCTAATGCTCCCACCTGATGCAGGAGCATCCTTGGTTCTTTCCAATCCTGCATCAACCAAAAATATTTTCTTTTCAGTTCTTTTCTTGTTCTGTTCAAGTTGGCAGATTCAACATTTCATCATAGACATGTTCATTTTCTCTTATTCCAAGATTTCAGAATGATTGGATTCTTTTTTCCGGAAAGTTATCGCTTCCGGATTAAGTGATAGTTTTTAGAATAGAGCACTGAAGTAGTTTTGAGCCTAACAACTAGTTTTGTCTCTTGTGGATCCTTCCCGTAGCTTGCAGATCCTTGTGAGGTGTTTTGAATTATTTTGTGGAGTGTCCCCAACCTTAATTTTGGTCCACACTTCATCGTATGCACCTATCGAGGAGAAATTGAAATTTAAGGTTGACCTATTTCACGCACACGTTATGTTTCCTTCATTGGAGATTGTAATGATCTTTGGCCAATGCGGAGAATTCTAGATCTTCGAATGTGATATAAATCATTGTAATAGATCATTAGGAAAGCAAGTAGAATGAATATTGGATTCGATATGTGAGATTTTGGCTTGTATTAAGGAGCATATAGGAATACTATATTTCGAGCATGTTGTATTAAGCCTGTGAGCTTGATCTATGAACTCGGATGTTGCTGGCTAATTGTAACTGAAATTTCTGGTAATAAGAATGTTTGAACCTGAATTTGCCTCCATATTTTGTGGCTTTTGTTGTGTAACTCTTTCTGCATGGTCCAGACTGTTCTCTTTGAGGACCCTCCTACTGTGACTACACCAAATTGGTATTAGACCAAGATTCATTCCATGAGAGATCGTCAGAGTTTGTGGAGTCTTGTTGAAGATTTTTTGTGGGGTGGAAGACTAAAGATCCGACCTACAATTACTGAGGACTTGTGTAAAGATGGTGGAAAAAATAAATGGTAGAGGAAATGGAGCATGCAAAAATGCAGACCCAGCTGTAATGGAGATGTTGAGAGGAATTATTGCTAGATTAGAAGCAACCAAAATGACCTAGAGGAGAGGTTGACCAGTTGATGATGTGAGTGATGAAGAGGTAGAAGAGCAGGAAGAAGGGGAAAGAGAAAATCAACTTTTCCTTGATCAGGGAGAAGAGAAGTTCATAAGAGCCCTAACTAGAGTAAATACTAAACCACATTTCAATCCACCAGATTATAGTGGTAAGTTGGATTTAGATGAATTACATGATTGGATAACAGAGATGGAGAAGTATTTTTATTTTGAGGGTACCGCTGAAGACAAGAAGGTGAAATTTTCTTGTACAAAGTTGAAAGGACATGCATCCCTTTGGTGGGAACATTTGCAGATAGATAGGCAAAGAAGAGGAAAGGAGAAGATAAAATCATGGGGTCAAATTGTGAATAAGTTAAAGATGAATTTTATGCTTGCAGACTATCAAATCAATTTGTTCTGGAAGTTGCAAAATTTGAAGTAGAAGGAGTCAAGTGTAACAGAGTATACTGAGGACTTCTACAAGTTGAATATCAAATCCGAACATTTGGAAGATTAGACCGATCAAGTAGCTAGATATGTGAATGCCTTGAAGCCATCTATATAGGATGAGATTAGTTTCATCAAGTTGCTGATTGTGGAGGAGGCATATCAATGATCCCTAAAAGTAGAAGAGAAGCTGAATAATAGATATGAGTAGAGACAGAGAGGAAGAGGCAAAATATTTCAAAGAGGAATAATTTCTACTGGAGGAGGAAGAGGATATTTTGCAGATCAGAATAAAGGTAAGGAAATCAGTAAGAATGATAATCCATACCGTAGAGATGATGAAAACTCTTACCGGAGAAGAGGATATGGTGGTTACCAGAATGAGGGTGATAGAAAAGGTGATAGAGGACAGGAGAAAAGAGTATTCAGGGGAACTTGTTTTAAGTGTGGTGGAGAAGGACATAGAACATTTGAATGTAATCAGGGAGAGACAAGCAGAAAGATAGAGAACAATAGAAGAAAAACCTTTGTTGAGGAGGATCATGTCGAATCATCTAATAAACTGAAAGAGGGAGAAGTGTTGGTGAACATAAAAGTATTGTGTCAAAGTGAGACGGAGTAGGAACCGTTGCAGAGAAATATTTTTCTTCGGACCAGATGCAAGGTAGTTGGTAAATGTTGCAGACTGATTATTGATAGTGGAAGCTCTGAGAACTTGGTTTATGAAGAAATGGTGACCAAATTGAAGCTGGAAAGATTGAAACAACTGAAGCCCTATTAGATAGCATGGATTCAAGATGAGCATAATACACTGGTAAGTGAACAATATTTGGTGAAATTGAAGATAGGAAATTATCATGATGAAGTTTTGTGTGATATCATGCCTATGGATGTATGCCATGTTTTGTTGGGAAGGCCTCGGTGGTATGATAGACAGGCTATTCATGATGGAAAGAAGAAAACATATACCATTGTTGCTAATGGGATGAAGCAGACTTTGTTTCCATTGATGGATGTTCCTAAAGTTGAGGTTTTTATGAATGCTAGAATTTGTCTGGTTCATGGAGGGATATTTCTAGATTGACTGAGACCAGAGGAGATAAAGGAATTATTGGCAGAATATGAAGCTATCATTTCAGATAATGTACCTGATGGATTACCACCTGTGAGGAGTATTAGTCATTGCATGGATCTAATTCCTTGAGCTAGTTTGCCTAATAAAGTAACACATTGGATGACACCAACAAAGAATGAAGATTTGAATAGACAAGTGCAAGAGTTGTTGAGGAGGGATTTGATTAGAGAAAGCTTAATTCCTTGTGTAGTACCTAGTGTGCTAGCACCTAAGAAGGATGGAGAATGGAGGATGTGTACAAACTCTAGAGCCATAAACAAAATCACAATGAAGTATAGACTTCCTTTGCCACAGATGGATGAAATTATGGATTGTTTGAGTGGAGCTAAATACTTTACAAGGATAGATTTGAAGAGTAGATATCATCAGATCAGAATCAGAGAAAGGGATGAGTGGAAGATAAAATTCAAGACAAATGAATGATTATATGAGTGGTTGGTGATGCCTTTTGGACTAACAAATGCACTGAGTACTTTCATGAGGTTAATGAACGAGGTATTGAGGAAATTATTGGGTAAGTTTTTATTGTCTATTTAGATGACATCTTGATTTTCAATAAGACTAGAGAAGAAAATCTGTTGCATATAAGACAAGTTTTGCAGAGGTTGAGAGAAGAGAAGTTGTTGATAACCATTAAGAAGTGTAGTTTCATGAACGAATAATTGGTATATCTAGGATTTGTGATATCTAAGGATGGATTGGAGATGGATCCTAAGAACGTAAGAGCAATGGTTGAATGGCCTACACTAGAAAGAATTGGAGAGGTAAGATCATTTCATGGATTGGCTAGTTTCTACTAGAAGTTCATTAGGAATTTCAGTTCTATTTACAGTCCTATGACAGAAAAAATGAGAGGGGATAAGAAATATTTAAGGTGGACATATGGAGCAGACCAAAGTTTTGATTTGTTGAAACAAAAGGTGACTGAGCAGCCTATGTTGTCTTTACTAGACTTAATAAGGTATTTCAAGTAGACTGTGATGCAAGTGGAAATGCAATTGGAGCAGTATTAAGTCAAGAAGGAAGAACAGTAGCTTACTTTAGTGAAAAATTGAATGATGCTAGGAGAAGTATTCAGTGTATGACTAGGATTTTTATGCCATAGTTCAAGCCTTGAAGAAGTCGATACATTACTTGTTGCCTAAGGATTTTGTGTTGTATATATATCATTAGGCATTGTAGTATTTGAACAGTCAAGGTAAGTTAAATCAGAGACACATGAGATGGGTGGAATTCTTGCAGATTTATACTTTTGTTTTGAAACATAGGAGTGGAAAGTCAAATAGAGTTGTTGATGCTTTGAGTAGGAGAAGGAATTTACTAGCAGAGATGAGAGTGGAGGTATTAGGCTTTGATGAATTGAAGAAATTGTATGAGGAAGTCCCAGATTTTGAAGAACCTTGGAGATATTTTAAAGAACTAGTCTTGGAGGATATGAGTCAATGGTCGGATAATTTCATTCAGGAGGATATGTTGTTCAGAGGGAATCAGTTGTGTGTACCCCAAAGGTCAATGAGGGATAGCTTGGTGAAAGAAAAACATAGTGGAGGATTGGAAAGACACTTTAGAATCGATAAGACAATAGCATTGGTAAGTGAGAATTACTTTTGGCTATAGATTCATAAGGATGCTAGGAAATTTGAGCAAAGTTGCAGAGTTTGTCAAGCTGCAAACGGGAGTAGTCGGAATGTTGGATTGTATAAGCCTTTGATAATTCTGAAGAGACCTTGGGAGGATATCAACATGGATTTCATACTTGGTTTGTTGAAGACACAAAGAGGTAATGATTCTATATTTCAGGTGGTGGATAGATTTTATAAAATGGCACATTTCATATCTTGTAAGAAGACAACAGATTCAATACATGTAGAAGACTTGTTTTTCAAGGAAGTGGTCAGATTACATGGATTACCTAGGAGTATTGTTTCAAATAGAGATACAAAGTTTGTTGGTTACTTTTGGAGGAAACTTTGGAAGAATTTAAAGACATATTTGAAGTTCGGTTCTACTTTTCACCCACAGACTGATGGACAAACAGAGGTAGTAAATAGGAGTTTGGGGAATTTTCTGAGATGTTTGGTTGGGGAGAAGATTGGAAGTTGGGATTTTAGTCCTTGCACAAGCAGAGTTTACTTACAATAATTTAGTGAACGGGAGTACAGGAAAGACACCTTTTGAGATTGTTATTGGATTTAATCCTAGAGGTATATCAGAGTTGTGAGACATCAGTAAGGAAGATAAAAGGAGTGCAGAAGTAAAGTAATTTGCAGAACATATGAAGAAAGTGCATACTCAAGTAAAGCAACAATTGGAAGATATGAACTGAAAGTATAATGAGCAAGTAGATGAAAAGAGGAGACATAAGGAGTTCGAAGTTGGAGATGAAGTGATCATGGTGTATTTTAGGAAGGAAATATTTCCAGTTGGCACATACAATAAGCTCAAAATGAGGAAGTTTGGACCCTATAATATTTTGAAGAAATTTGATTCAGGAAATTCCTATGAAGTAGAGTTACCGAATAACATGGGTATATAACCTATATTCAATATTGTAGATCTACATCAGTACCATGAAGAATAATTTAGTGAATATAGTAAAGAAAAATTGGAGAAACAATTTCCTAAACAATAATCAGATGAGATAGAAGAGATTTTGGATATCAAAGATGGGAGGACAACACATGGAAGACAGTACAAAGAATATCTTGGAAAGTGGAAAGGCATACCAGAGCAGGATTCTTCTTGGGTTTCTCAGCCTCAGGTAGACCGTATTGGTTTTCCTTTAGCCCCAAAAAATTGAGGGACTCACTTTTTAAATAACCCTAGATTTATGATGCAGGAGCATCCTTGGTTCTTTACAATCCTACATCAACCAAAAATATTTTCATTTCAGTTTTGTTCTTGTTTAGTTCAAGTTGGCAGATTCAACATTTCATCATATTTGCTCACTGAACCCTACAGATCTATTTTTCATCGTGGGTATGTTCATTTTCCCTTATTCCAAGATTTTATAATGATCAAATCTTTTTTTCGGTAAGTTATCGCTTCTGAATTAAGTGACATTTTATAGAATAGAGCACCAAAGCAGTTTCAAGCCTAACGGATAGTTTTGTCTCTTGTGGATCCTTCTCGTAACTTGTGGATCCTTGCGAGGTGTTCTGAATTATTTCATGGAGTGTCCCCGACCTTAATTTTGGTCCACACTTAATCCAATGCACTTACCAAGGAGAAATTCAAATTTAAGGCAAACCTATTTCACGCACACGTTATGTTTCCTTCATCGGGGATTTTAATGATCTTTGGCAAATGCAAAGAATTCTAGATCTTCAAATATGATATAAATCATTGTAACAGATCATTATGAAATCAAGTAGAATGAATATTGGATTTGATATGTAAAATTTTGGCTCGTATTAAGAAGAATATAGGAGTACTGTATTTCGAGCATGTTGTATCAGGCCTATGAGCCCAATCTGTGAACCCAGATGTTGTTGGCTGATTGTAACTAAAATTTTTGGTAATAAGAATGTTTGAATCTACATTTTCCTCCATATTATGTGTGACTTATATTGTGTAACTCTTTCTGCATGGTCTAGATTGTTCTCTTTGAGGACCCTCCTACCTTGACTGCACCACCACCCTTCTAGATTTATAAGCAATAATTGATCACCACTTAATGGTTTTCAAATATATTCCAAAAGGAATTCCTCCTAAGATGGATTATGATCATTCCATACAACTAGTTCCAAGGATCCAGCCACCCAACATCCAACTTTACCGATACCCACATATACAAAAAGGTGAGATAGAAAATATTGTTGAGGAGATGTTAGAGGCAGTAATTATTAGGCATGGTTAAAGTGCTTACTCATCTCCTATGGTGATGGTATGGAAGAAGGATGAAACTTGGCACATATGTCCATACTATAGAGTACTCAACATGTACACCATCAAAGATAAGTTTCCTATTCCAGTCATTGATTATTTTCTAAATGAATTGAATGGAGCTATTTATTTTTAAAAGTTAGATCTTAGATGAAGTTATTACCAAATTTGAATTAAGGAAGAAAATATTTGTAAGACAACATAGGAATCATAAGGTCATTATGATTTTTTGATGAAGCCATTTGTTTTTACCAATGCACCATCTACATTTCAAAGTTTGATGAATTCCATCTTTAAAAAATTCTTGAGGAATTTTATATTAGTTTTATTTGATGATATATTGATTCATAGCAAGACATGGGAAGAACACTTGCAGGATGTAGATCAAGTGTTAAAAGTTCTCGAATATCATCAACTCTATGCTAATTCATCTAAGTGCACTTTTGGTCGCAATGAGGTGGATTACTTGAGACACATAGTTTCACATGAAGGAGTTAACATGGATCCTAACAAAATTAAGGTTACCATGGAATGGCCTATTCCCAAAAACATTAATAAATTGAGGGGTTTCTTGGGATTGATTACATATTATAGAATATTGGTGAGGAATGATGGTCATATAGCAACACCCCTCATCACTTTATTGAAGATTTGTTTTTCACTTGAACGAATCTTCTAATTTAGCATTTGAAATGTTGAAGGAGGCTATGTGTACAACTCTGATGTTTTCCACTCCATATTTCACCAAGGATTTTATTGTGAAATGTGATGCCCCATGAAATGGTATAGAAGTAGTTTGCATGCAGGAGGTTTGACCCATTGCTTTTGAGAGTCATCAATTAAAGGGTAAGAATCAACTCAAACCTATATATGAAAATAAAATGCTATTTATTCTTCATGCATTAAAACAATGGAGGCCTTATATAATTGGTAGACACTTCAAGGTGAAGATAGATAATGATAGCCTAAAATATTTTTTGGAACAAAGATTATCTTTTGAAGAGAAAAAAATTGGGTCACTAAGATGTTGGGATATGATTTTGAGATTGTATATAAGAAAGGGAAGGAAAATGTTATGGTAGATGCACTATCAAGGAAGGATAAGAAGGATGAAGCTTTACTATGCACCATTTCAATATTACAAGAATATTGTGTAGTAGAGGCTAAAGTAGAGTGGAAAAATGATGTTGCTACAAGTAATCTTATTCAACAATTAGAAAGTGATCCTAGTAGTTCACATAAGTTTTGTTGGAAGGGAAATATTTTTTGGTATAAAGATCGATTGTATCTTTGACATAATTCCTCTCTCAAACAAAATATTATCATAGAGCTTCATGAGTCTCCGATTGGTGGTCATTCAAGATTTTTTAAGACATCATAGGGTCAAGAAAGACTTCTTTTGGGAAGGGATAAAAGGGGATGTTCAAAATTTTGTGGAAAAATGTTTGGTTTGTCAAAAAAATAAAAAAGAGACAATCAAGTCACTTGGTCTCTTGCAACCCTTAGTTATTCCTAGCTAATGTTGGGAAGATGTCTCCATGGAATTCATCACAACTCTTCCAAGATCTAATGGTAATAATTTCATCATGATGATAGTGGATCGACTCACTAAATATGCACATTTTATTGCATTATTGCATCCTTTTACAACAAATACAATGGCAAAAGCATTTTTTTGAGAATATTCAAAAGCTACATGGTATACCTAAGGTTGTTGATATTGACCATGATCCTATCTTTACTAGTAACTTTTGGATAGATTTATTCAAAATTTTGGGTACTCAATTGGCTCATAGTTCTTCACATCATCCTAAATCTGATGGGAAAACATAGGTTGTTAATAAGTGTTTGTAAGGACATATACATTGTTTCACTTTAGATAAACAGTCTCAATGGGTAGATTGGATACCACTAGCAAAATGGTGGTATAATAGTTCCTTCCATAGCTCATCAAAAATGTCTCCATTTATGGCATGTATGGACATCATCCTCCTTCCATCACATCGTCATTGAAGGTGTCACCAAGAGTTCACATTGTGGAGGACCACATGCTTCATCAACAACAAGTAATTTTAGGAAATAAAGAGAATCTATCCATGACATAAAATCAAATGAAGAAATAGGTGGACCAATACCATAGTGAAAGAAGTTTTAAAGTTGGTGATTGGGTTTTCTTGAGATTACAACTTTACAAGAAAATGTCACTAAAGCAACAGTCAAAGAATAACAAGTTGTGTCCAAAATATTATGGCCCATATCAAATCATATAGAAGATAGGTAGTGTTTCCTACATGATTGAATTGTCATTAACAATAAAGATACATCAGGTTTTTCATGTTTGTTGTTTAAAGAAGGTAATTGAGAATAATATCCCTACACAGATAATATTACTGAAGTTCGATAAAGAAGGAAGAATCACATTGGAACTAAATTTTATTATTTAAAAATGCACAAGGAAGTTAAGGGCCGGAACACTCACTCAGTATCTCATCCAATGAAATAATTTACCAATTGAATATGCCACATGGGAGGATGAGGAGTTAATTCAAAAGCATCCAAAATTTCCTAACACTGAGGACAATGCTTCTTTGAAGAGGGGGGTGTTAGAACTGAAAATTTCCATCTAAAACCCTATGGTTTTCCCACAAATTTCCATAAAAAATCCTAAGCTTTTGTCCATTTTAATCCATCATTTTCATATATTTTCATAAAAAAATCATTCACTACCTTTTAAAAAATGCTTACAACCTTTACCGTTGCCTTTATATTCATTTTTATATCACTTACCGCTTTACCTTGGCCTTCGACAATGGGCTCGTGGTATAGCGATGCAGGCTAAGAAGCAGGCACTATGTGTTTACCGCCATACCACGTGCGGTCAATTCACTGACCGCAATATCGCAGTGGTGGTGAGTTGACAACAGTCAGCAGGGAAGTGGCAGTGTGCAAGATGGTTATTGTGCACAGTTAGCATAGTCACCACGGTATAGTGGTAGCAGTCAAGGAGCGGTTGGCAAGGGGATGCCGCAATACCATAGCTGTCAAAGCAGGTAACCGCGGTAAGGCGGTGAACGGGAGATAAACAGCGAAGCGGCTACCACGATACCCCTGGTGGTCAGGCCAATGACCGCGTTAGCGTGGTGGATAAGGATAAGCGGTCAGTGAAGCGGTTACCCCTATACCGTAGCTGCTAAAATGAAGACTGCAATAATGCAGTAGAAATGAGGGAAACGGTGAATGGTTACTGCGCAACCGCTCGCGGTTAGTATGGTCACCGCAGTAGTGTGGTGGATAGTCAATGAACGGGCCAAAGAAGTCTATGGTCAAGCACCGCGATACCATGGGTGGAAAATTCAAACCCATGGTAGAGCGGTAAAACAATGAAAAATATGGGGAGATAAAGATAAGGGCAACGTAAAGTATAAAGTGCCGATAAGATAAGAAATACAGGCGGGAAAGGATAAAATGAAAAATCGAAGGCAAAACTATAGTTTTAAATATTTGATTTGTCGATAAGGCAATATAATCAAATATTTTAATTTTTGCCATGGAATGTGAACGGATGTAACAAAAAATTGAAAGGTTGTGACTCTTTGAATTATATTGTATAAATCTGTTGTAAAAGGGACAATCAAGGGGGATTCTCGAGAAGGGAGGACTTAGATTTTTCCCGAGAAGGGGCTAGGAATGAAAATAATGTAACAGACCTTCCTGAAACAAGATCAATGGAGATAATTGTTTTAACTGATCATTTTCCTTTCTGAGTATAGTTGTTGAGATGCTATGATTTGTATTAATTTTATCTTGGTTCTCTCCACTACGAATTTTTTTGATCATTTGAATTAATGTATCAAGAATAAATTTTGATTCATCAAGGTGTACAGTTCCACTTTGTGTGATTTTATTTGCTGGTGTCTCAAGTTAGAATTAAAACCCTTCAACTAAATCATAGTGTTTAAGAGATTTATTTTGGATGATTAAAGTAGAACCAAGTTATAAAATATTCTAGCATTTTTTATGCAAGCCATAAATAAATGAAATTATATGCCAGTCATAAGATTTCATTTTATAAATTTCCTAACAACTTGAAATTAAACCAGAAAAGAAAAACACATGTCATTTTCTATTTTTGAATCGGTTGCCCAATAGATAGAAGGCACTGATCTGTCATGTCCCAAAAGATAGAATTTACCATAAACAATTTATTCAAATGATTTCATTTGTGCAGTAGGAGTAGGAGTAGTTGTAGTGATTTTCATCTATCCAATACCTTTGCCATTGTGGGTAGATTGTTGCATCAAGAAATACATTATCAATCTGCATCATTCATATAGGTACACCCACCTTGGTCTAGCAGAACCTAAAGAGAAGAAAGTACAATTGCATTAATTGGCCTTGCACATTGGCCAAAAGTGTAGTAAGAGTTTCGCAAACTCTTCTAGTTAAAACTTGCATTTTTGAGATCCAGTTCATTTGGCGACTCCGTTGGGGATTACTCAAGAAGTTTTCAGCCTTTCCATTTATAGAGTCAACAAGGATTTCACATTTTTTGGAGATTCCGTTAGGGACAAACCAAAGCAATTTATTTCATTTTCTTACTTTTGGAAAAGTAGGTGGCGACTTTGTTTTGATTTAATATATAATGCATGGGTGTTGTGAAGCAGTAACATTTTATCAAGATGTCAGAAGCAGAAAGAAGACAGTAGTCAATAAGAGAGTTGAAGGAATTGAAGCAACAAAGGCTGCAATTGGACCAAAAAATGCTACAAGTGAACCAACAATTGCTGCAATTGGGAGTCAAAGGTGCTCAAAGTACATCACCAAATAGGTCATCATGCAGTGAGGATGAAGACACAAATGCCAGGAGATCTTGGACACCACAAGTGCCCCATGATGCAACTGAGAACTCAGAAAACAAAGGTAATGTACTCTATTCACAACAAAACACTTTTGATGAGTATATTCAAATTGAAGATAGAGGCAACAATCTTGTGGATGTTTTTTTTTATATAAGGAGATATAAGGGAGAATCTATGAGTTTTTTATACAACAGGATGGTAGATGTCTATATGCAATTACCTCCTCATCTTAGGCCTATAAGATCCACATTTGTTGCACAATTCCTGAGAGCATCAGAGCCTGAATCAGTTTACTGGTCAAAGTCAATAAAACAACATGCCTTTGATGTAGCAAATAAATTTATTGATTCCATGCTTGGGACAAACTATGTGGATACTACCAATAGTGCTTCAGAAGCTGAAATAGAAGAACATGTTATGTTGTCCAACAATGAAGATATGGAGAGTACCTCTGGTATAACAGATTGTCAGTCAAATTTTGAAGATGAAAAAGTGGATATTGATCTTCAATAGGATGATAATTGCAGCTATTATGAAGATCAAGAAGAGGTTGAAGACATGGTAGAAGATATGGAAGCAGAGACTTGTTCACTCAACAGTGAGCAAGTTTCAGATTTGTTAACACTAGAATACCAGAAGTATGCGCATGAAGATGGTTCCAAGACTTTGGTCCCAGCCTATATATGCTTTAACAGTGAAGATATTGTGTATAGTGATTCAAATGGTTCCATGTGTATCTCTCACAGTGATGAAATTTTTGAAGTTGATCATGAATCAATTTGTGTCCAGGAAGGGGTATATGAATTGAATGATTTATGCTTGCAAGAAAATGATATTGGTTTGCATATTATTGATGATGAATGTCCAACATTTGTTGATTCAAGTATGTATAAGGATGACTGTCTGGATCAAGTGTGTGTGTTAATGCCAATTGGTGATAGGAAAGAGATGGAAAGTAATTTTGATTTGATTATTTCAAAGGATGTTGATGAGATTGAATTGGTAGATTCCCATATGAAGTATTCAAATTTTCAGGTCCCAGTGCAGTTGCAGGCACACTCAACAACATATGACAGTGAGCATGCCTATGAGTGTTTTGTTGAACGTGGATATATTTTGTATGATGAAGATGATAGATATTTTTTATATGATAATGAGAATGATTAAATGAAGAATGGTAAAATGAATATGAATCAGGTTGAATGCAATAATTTCTTGAAGGTTTTCAATGCCAGTACATGCTGTAGGGCAGGTGGAATAGATAATTTTAAGAGAAACCTGATGAGCTCACACCAGAATAAGGTCTATGACAGAGGAAAGTGCAGGTTTTTTCTTTTGGGGTGGCCTGGGGCCATCCTTTATGGTTTAATTTTTGAACCATAACTGACATAGAGGATTAAGGATTGCCAGTGCATGGACAATTCTTAACAAATCCTCTTAAAAAAATTATTTTCCATGCACAGTAGTCTAGGGTTTTTCCATTCTCCGTGCTCCTTTTTTCATATCATTCTCTTTTCATTCCCTCCATCTTCCATTGCCTTCATTTTTTATGGCTTTGCTTGGTCTACTCTCCTAGAGTAAATTCTGGATTCTTGCAGTGATTTGCAAAATCACTCATCCCCAACAGGAGCCACTGTTAGAACTGAAAATTTCCATCTAAAACCCTATGGTTTTCCCACAAATTTCTACAAAA
>CM021103.1:496158184-496335484 GCA_007115665.2 Sequoiadendron giganteum
TTCTCTTGACCTTAAGTACTCTAAAGTTTCTTGGTTCATTTTTCCCTATTTTCAATCAAAAATCCAAATTGATCTTGCCAATTTTGGTTGGTGGAACCATGGCCACTTCATTGTTTGCTTCTTTTCTAACCATTCTAGTTTCTATCCTTATTAAGGTACTAACTTTTCTTGCAAAATCTTAGCTTTGTTCAAAATCAGATTTTTTCAAGTGTTATCCAACCTTTTTGGATACCTCCTTTGTTAATTATGATTCATAAAATGTTGAATTTATACTTCATTATGAATTTTTCCTATTTTATGCCAATAATGCATACTCATAAATTCATAGCATTCTTACTAAATCCAAAAATCCTCAACTCTTTGCAACTATAGGTCGCTACCAATAAGGGGGTTATTTCAATTCTTCCTATTCCCCTAGAGTATTTTAATATTTTTTTAGGATGAAGGTACCCATCAGTAAACCTTCATAACCCCCCTACTAAACCTACCATCGCAATCCAAGGTTACCTCTTATTGATTTGTTGGTTTAGGAGTTTTCAACTCTAAGGACGATTATTTTCTAGTCCCAAACTTAAACAAGTTGCTTGGAACCTTATCCTCCTTCTCATTTCCCTTATTTTTTTTCCTCTTGCCATCTTGGCATAAGAACTTTTCATCCATTCTCCCAATAAGGTTTACATAGTACTTACATATTGAGCGCAGAGGTTCCAGAGTTGGACATGGTAGCTCTAATACCACATGTAACAACCCCGATGTTCTTCTTAGTAAAATTTTAAAGTTTTCACCTTAAGTGAATGCCATGATTTCATAACATAGAAATAAAAAATCTTATTTCCATAATGTAAATTACATGCACATTTTAAACAAACACTATTCCAAACTTCCATTCCATTTCATTGTAATTTCAAAAATCTTTCCATAACATAGATTTCATATTGAATAAACTCAAGTTTATCAATCACAATTACATTCTTCCATATAAATGGGTACATGATACATACATAGCTCCTCTAAGCTTCATTTGGAAATATATATACAAACTAGTCATGATGTCATCACATACGTGCATACAATCTAGATGTCTCCATTCCCTGGTGCACACACTCTATTTGTCCCCAATACGGGCTCAAACCTCCACAAACCTTCGCCACCAACTAATGAGGAGAAGCATCACTCAAGCACTTTTCCACCAACCATGGACTCAAATGCGGTCCCCCACACATCTTCCATATATGGCAAGATGGCCCTGACCTTCGAAGAAGAGATTGGTTGGTAAAACCCCATAAAAATATCCTATCCAAACTTATTGTTGTGCCCTACATAATTAGAACTTATAGACACTACAATCCTGGACTAGCATGCATAAAATCAACATAGTGAATTGACAGTGCAATCAGTGGAAAATTACACTACTTTGGCCAAAGTATTCTCACCTAATACTTTGAGTGACAATCTTCCTATTCAAATGCACTACCATAGCTCATTTTGGATTACAACCATTCATATACTATGCTTAGGTAATTTCCTTCTATAGGTAATCATTAACCTCATAAATAACCTATTCCCCTTTTTCCCAAAACACAATGGCATATATACCAAAAAAGCATAAGCATTAGTTACCCCCCTTCAATGGATATTCTAATCCCTAGGTGTAACATGCAATATTTTCTATTCTACACATTAACTTTGCATAAACAACATAACAAGATAATTCCTTCAATGGATAGCCCAGTCCCAGGAATAAATTTATAATCTAAACTATAGCTACATAAGCTTCATCTTATCAAAGAATAAATATTCATAAATAACCGACTCCATTCAAGAATAGACAATAAGTGATTCTTATCAAGAGTATAATCTTATTAGTAAATTGCCTCAATTGAAGAATAACCATATCAATAAACATTTCCATTCGAGATAGTAATCTCCTTAGTGAAAAGTTTATTTAAGGAGTAGCAATATGAATTCATATAAAGAGTATAAAACAACCAATCAAGTTACAACTCAAACACATTAGGCAATCCCATCTTTGGCTTCAATCAAATAATAATACATAAACTCAAGTGATCAACTTAAGGGTGAGTCTCAACCTTGAGTATACCCTAATCCCAAATATAATCTATAATCAACAACTAGTCTAATTGTGTAGGTTAATCTTAACCTATGTGCTTCAAACAAAGCTCAACACCAAAACCCTTCCAAGTAGGTTATTCTCAACCTATTGGTTCTAGTGGGTAATAAATTAAATATTCCAACCTAGTAGGTAATTCTTAACCTAGGGTTTCAATATAATTCTTGACCCAAATAGGTTACTCTCAACCTATGGTTTCACTCAATAGTAAAGTAATGATCAAGTGATCATTCAATATATCTTAGCAATATGGTGTCATCCTATCATTTATTTCATACTATCAATATTGTTGTATTACTAAACCTTTTCATTGTTAAGGTTTCCTAGCATTATAAGCTAACAGTTTCAAGTCACTCCATGGCATTGATGCTTTTCACATTATACATGTAGTTTAAACTATCTATGTATATAAACATCATTTGAGTTTCCCATATAGGGTATATAAGAGTATTTAATCACTCCCTTAAGCTATTCATGATTTCATCAAATGTAGTATATGATACTACTGACGATATCCACTCCTTAATATGGAGTATGTAATAACATCCACAAGGAAATCATGACATTTACAATTATTTTCCTTTCTATAAGAAAATAGATATTTACTCTATTTCAAGCAATCTAATGTGTTTCCAAATAAAACAAACAAGACATTCAATCATTCAATAAAATAGGTAAACATAAAGAGAGTAGAATCTCAAGTCTATTATGCGCTATATCCAATTGACCCACTGGCTCTTAAGCTTGGCTCCCTCCCAAAATTAGCTTGGAAACAAATCCTCTTCAATCCTCTCACTAAGTTTCCTCACAATAACTCTCAACAATATAAGAATCTCTCAATAAAAAATGCAGCAAAATGGAGCAACATAATGATGCATATAAGAAGTGTATCCAAATTAGGTGATAATGCCTCATATTTGTACCCAAAATCCAACATCTACAGCCTACAAACAAGGCTTATTCTATGACACTTCTTAGCCATATACCATCGACTTAGCTTAACAATGAAAAGGTGGTAGATTCCTATAACAATACTCATCAAAGCTATCCAACAGATCGACCCAACACTTGCCAACAACAGTTTGACTAGTTCATAAAGCACATGCTTCATTCAGGAAATCAAATTTCAAGCTTAAAAGACCTCTAAAACAAACATATAATTCATAATATGGTGCCATCTATTCATCACATTTCCTATTATTAAGCTTGTTGTTTGCACAAAATATTAAG
This sequence comes from Sequoiadendron giganteum, assembly GCA_007115665.2. NCBI lineage: Eukaryota > Viridiplantae > Streptophyta > Pinopsida > Cupressales > Cupressaceae > Sequoiadendron > Sequoiadendron giganteum. The sequence continues at coordinate 496,161,546 of CM021103.1, forward strand.
TCAATAATCAACTGGCTATGTTTTACTATGTTGACTTGGTCATGGATAATGCACTAGCCACTTAACAATGAATCAACTCTTTTTAAAGCGTCACTCAACTCATTATCACAACACATTGGAATTACCTGTCAACTCCATAATGTGAAACACTTCATGTGCTTTATGTATTAATTACATGATATGTATTTATATATTAGCTTATGTGTATTCAACACATGATACCTAAAGATACTATACCCGTGACTATGCAATAAGTTGTATTTACAAGACTTTACACAACACATGGTTTCTCAATAGCAATGCTTTGTTTGCATTTAAACCTACTTCATTATCTTTCCTACGTGGTGGGCTTTCACTCTCATTTACTTTGTCGTTCAATTATCATAACTACCATGTAATGTGTTGTCCATCTCATTAGTGTTGTGCCTAACTCATATGCTTAGGTTACCATGAGTTTGACGAATAATTACATTCACCATGACACATATAATCAGCCATATTAATGTATATAGGAAACGCTTAATATATAAAGAGAATTGTTTTTAATAAGCCATTGTTAGCTTATAAAGTACAATTTATATCAGCGCTATGTATGATCATTAAATCGGCAACAATATATATATATATACATATATATGTTTATGCATGTATACTTATATTAATATATGTATGTACATTTATGTCACGTACTTCACACACACCTGATTATATAATTATATACATATATATCCTTACTTTGATTCTTACACTAAAACACATATATTCACAATCCCATCGATTGATTTATATACATGAAGTGTATATATATCGTTGATCAAATATAAATATATAATGAAGAACTCACATTTGGAAAGAGACTCAATCACAAGATTCAACCTAAAGAAACAATCAAGGATGACCAATCAATTCAAATAAGGAAATACTAAAATGAAGGGCTCACTTACCGAATCCCATCTGACTTAACTCTTCTAAACCAATTCTAGGTCCTGAGTGTGTGTAAGCTCAATAAGGTTTCATTAATGGTTACCCAACCAATCACTTCTCCTAAGTGATACTTCCCCTCCCTTTCGGAGGATTGAACCTATCCCTGCAACTAGCTTAGTACAACACCAAGGTAGTTAGACATTCATATCAATAAAGCATTTGCATCATAACACATTTATATTGTAATACATAGCATTCCATTAATTTAGAACATATTCATTATTTTGTAATCAATAACATCTAATTACGTATTCACATATTTCATTCATTTGATATACATATCAAAGCCACATTTAGCATTTATCATCACTTTCACTCATGAAGGTAAAAGTAACTTAGTAACGACAAGATGGGGTGTAACAATAAGAGGAAGAGAGACTATATATTCCCCCATAATGGATAATCACCTACAAAAATGGTAAGTGTATGAAGACAAAACATGATCCAATGTCAACAAACAACTTGTCCCCCTTTCAAAAGAAACAAAACCAAGTACAAATGCAGGAATTCTTCCCATTCCGGATAGGAATTAGTAGGAAAATGAATCCATATTTATGATAATGATGATGTCTCTGAATAATGCTCATGCATCTCCTTTTCCACTAAATATTTTTTATGCCACAACTAGATGAGGTACATGCCCAATCAATGAAGGTGAAAAACCAATTCTATGTGGAAACTGATGTTAAACAATTGCCAAAGACAATGATGGGTTGACAACAATTATGCAATGACTATCATCAAAGAGGAGAGATATTACCTTAAATGTGTCCTCCAAATCTGAAATGTGAGAATCCACAAACAAGTATGCAATTTTTTATAAATAGGAATCCCAATTAGGAAGACAATGAGATACTTGTTGTAATGAATCACCAAAATTTCTCAATGAATCGCCAACATAAAATGAATGGTCCTATTGAATAGGGATGATGGAAGCCTCAATCAATGATTTTGCACAAGGAATCACTCAAGATGAAGGTATATCAACTGTCTCTGATGAAGAAGGAGTATCTAAAGAACCCTCAACATCCTCATTTTAAGATTTAAAGCATTTAAAATCTATAAACTCCTACATAGTATTATGATCATAGGGTATCTTGTTTGTAGAATGGAGAGGCTCATGACATTCAGAATCATGATCATCAGGGAATGGTGGAGTATCAAGATCTCCATAAAGCTCCCAAATCTTAGTCCAAAGAGTATGAGGACAATCACAATGATCAATACCTTTCAAAATATCATCATCAACATGCATTTCAATATCCTCTAAGACATCATACCTTCTACAACTCCAAGAGAAAATTTGGATACCTTTATATGGAGGGGGAACAAAATCATACAAATGTGGCAAAAATTGAATTGATTGGAGATGGTTTATGATGCAATGTCTCCATTGTTTATAGTTTTCCCTTTTCAACATAATTAGAGAGGGATGAAATGAAAACCCCATAATGAACTATGATAGACCTCCAAGATTGAAAAGACATTGACCTTCAATAGAAATTAGAAACTCCCAAATATGATGCACAACTAAAAATGAAGCCTCCCAATACAAATAAACCTTCTCTAAATTGCAGTATGTCCAACATATCAAGCAAATGCATCAAATTGCAAAAATTCAATAGAATATGCCTGGGGCTAAATCTAAAAAAATTGGATGGACAAAATGATAGAGCTCTAAATCAACTTTGTAATGTCATTGGAATATCCAAAATATGACAAACCGGTAAAAAGATACGAGCTCAGGAGTCTAAAATGGAATCTTCACTTCAAGTTGCAACACAATATTCTAGGAGTAAAATATGATAATAATACTTACACCACTAGAAAGTGCTTGGAACCAGTTTTTGACAATATCTCATTGTCAAAAATTTGATACCAGAGTCAAATGTTATGACGATTTTAAGAAAACTGTCTAATTAAGACATGAGGGGGCTTCTGTGATGGTCATTTGGCCATCAAATTTAAGATAGTCACCTGAAATTTTTGAAAAATCATCAAAAATAAATTTACTTCAAAATATGATGTATTTTATATGAAAATGGGGGGCTTTGGGCCTTTTGTATGTAATGGAAGGGTCATATCTAACCCAATTTGATCCAAAAATTATCTACTTCCTAGATGATGACAACTAGCCCAAAATGCAAACCCTCCAACCTATAATGAAAATCTCCTCATCTCAACTTTCTAATTTGAGATGGACTTTGCATGGCCTGTGCTCTGATACCATGTTGGAAATATGAACGAACAATAACCCACTTGAAGCTATAGTTTTCAATGGATCAAACAAGAAAGACACCATCCACATGAACAAGAAAGTGATGCATCATGAGCAAGAAGACAATTTGATCAAATGATGATCTTTGATGAATTGCTCTAGAATCTCTAGAATATTATGAGATAATGAGATATGAGATTATTTACAATGAAAAAGCATCTTGTTTATATAGGCAAGGTGAGAGAAGATAGGATAACCACCTTGGATGAAAACATTAAATGCCTAATGCATAAGTGAAATATTAAATGCCTAGATAACTATAAGCTAATTAATGAGGCATGGCCCTATTATAAGTAGTTTCTAGAAATGACACCTAGAAAAATTAAATCCTAAGTAAACTTATAATGATGTGAATAGGTCCTCACTAAGAACTGGTTAGGAAATAACCCCATTCACACTAACAAGGATGAGGTAGAAATTGAGGATATTAACCCTAATGATGAGATCAAAAATGTCAAGGGTGAAATTTCATTAATTAAGAATGACATAAATGATTTTTTTAAGAAGTTGGACATGATTATTCAAGGGATGAAGTGTAAGGGCGAAGAATCACCTAGTAAGGGCGAAGATAATATTTTTTTGAAAAATGAATTCCTTGGGCTTGACTATAATTTCAAAAGGATCCTTCATCTAAAAATCCTATGCCAAGGTAATTCATACCTAAGTTGGATATGAGAAAGTTTGATAGCAAGGATCCAACCAATTGGCTATGCCAAATGGTGTAGTTCTTTCATCTTCATCATGTTCCTAGTCAATAAAAGGTGGCTATGGAATCATTATACTTAGAACCATGTCAATTTATTTAGTATAACTGGTTATGTGATTAGAAGAAAAAGAAGGGTTGTGTGGTCACATGGTCAATTTTTCAAGAGGAACCTGCTACCCATTATGGAGATAATTTTATGGATAGCTACTTTTTCCAACTCACTAAATTGAAGCAAACATGCATGGTCAAGGATTATATTAAACAATTTCAAGCCCTTTCTCTAAGAGTGAAGAATGTGACAAAAGAAAATTTGAAGGAACTATTTTTAGGCAGTTTGGAATATAAAGTAAGGTTATTCCAACCACACTCCTTATTGCAAGCAATAGTAATGGCAAGACAAGTTGAGGAGAATTTTTTGGCTAGTAGGTGACAAGGGACTATAAATGTAAGTGAAAGGAGATCTCCTACACATTTATTACCTCAATCTACTAGGTTGAATCCACAACAAATTGAGGAGAAGAGAGCAAAAGGGTTATGTTTCAATTGTGATAGGAAATATAGTCAAGAATATAAACGCGGTGAAAATAAATTGTTCTATATTGAAGGTCTGAGTGAGGAAGAAGAGGAGGAACCACTATTGGAGGGTGATAGGGAGTTAGATGAAGAATCACATGATCCCAAATCAATTATTTCTTGTAGTCCATCGATTGGACAATTTTTCAGTGAAAATTGAAGTGTTCCATTTCTCTCCAAAATCAGCACCATCAGAAAGAGGTCGACGTCCTGGTTCCAACGCAACTCGAACGGAGTGAAAAGGAGTCGTTTGCACGAGTTATAGCCAGTCAAACCTACGATCAAACTGGTATCAGGAAAAGGCGAAAAAAATGGCATCATCAAAAATCTTCGAAGTCGGCGTCATCGCGAAGATCTCGTCGAGCCGATTCTGGCAACGTTCGTTTCGTCGAAATCCGACATCGGAGGCTCAAGATACAGCTGGTCAAAGTTTCAGGTTTGACTTGTGGACTGAAGGTACAGTGATGACGTCATCATCCGTACAGTTGACGACAGCACATGGTACGGAATCTCATTTGGACCAACCAGGTGTTGACACATGTCATGTCCGTACAATGACGTGGCAACCGTACTCCTCTGTGGCCTGATGAGTTGGCAGAGAGTACAGTCCAGTGGCAGACACGTTGGCATCCCAGTCATCGTCTGAATCGGCATCCACGTCATCGTCCAGTCAGCGACAGAGTCATCCATGTCAGGGAAATGGTGAACCAGTGTTTGCCACATGGCACCCTCCTGGTGCCACACGTGGCCTCGTCATCGATCTTCGGCTAATCAGTTTTTTGCCACGTGGAAGCTCCTAGCAATGCCACGTGGCCTTCCGTCTTCCATCCTCCGACGGTTTTAGTTGGTAAGTTTGTTTAAAAGAAAAGCTTTTGCTTGGACGGATTCGAACTCCCGACCGCCCACCTCCGAAACGCCCGGGCAACCGTTGCGCCACGGCTCGCGCGCTATACTATGTATAGATCCGGGTTTGTTTTGTTATTTAAGAAATTGGCATTTTGCTATTTAAAAGCCAGCCGGTGGGTTTGGAACCCCGAACCGGCCGGCTAACAAAAGTGATAGCCACCGGTGAGCCATGCGATGGCTTCGTAATATCTTTAGCATTGGTTAGTTTTCTTATGGTTTCAAACCCGATAGCCATAGAATTTAAACAATTCCCTCCTAATTTGAAATTTAAAACAAACATTAATCTTTTTAAAGATTAAATCAAAACTTCCCAACGACCCTAAGCCCGAGAATGAAACAATAAAGGGCTTAAATTTATTTTTTGGGGATTTATCAAAGATTTATTATGTAAAATGAGGGGATTATGTGAGATATGGAAATATTTTGTAAAATCAATTGGTTAGTAACCAATTTGAGTTAATTTTATGTATAAAAAGGGGGTGTGAGATGAGAGTAAAAATCAAGTTTTTTTCAGGTGATGAAGTCCTGATGCTGAGGTGACGAAAGAGAGGCCTTGTTGGAGAGTTTTCAAATCATTCTTGCATGACAGAGTGTTGTTACGCTGCCGAAATGCTTGGAGAATGGTTATGGTGCTATTGTAATTGATTTTTGGAGTTAATCGGATCGGTCTCTCTATTGGAGTGGACCCGGAGACGTAGTCACGTTGTGACGAACTCCGTTATCAACTGTTTGCACTTCTCTTCTTCTCTCTCTCATCTTCTATCAGTTTTGTTAATTTCTGTTATGATCACCTTGATATTACTTTCATTCTGTTATTTCCTTAAGTTAATTTCGTTTTAATTAACTTGAAATAATCATTGTAAAAGCATTGTAAAAATTAAGCATTCATTTATGCAATCTAGTCTAGATCCTATACAGATCATCTTGTCATGCACTTTGAGGGTTTAGCACCCTACAAACTCTCAAGGTAGTGGGTTTCTTAAAGAAGCAAAAAGTAATAGTGTTGATTAACTCAAGTAGTACTCACAATTTTATATATCTAGCTCTAAAGTTTCACGTCTCGATTTCAGATGGTGGTATTGTTAGTTGTTCTTGAAAGTTTCATATCATTAAATTATCCATATGAGATTATCACCTTGATAGCCTAATGTATGTTATCTCCATGGGTGCAAAAGATATTATTTTGGGAGTATAATGGCCTACTACTTTGGGAACAATTGAGATGAGCTTCCAAGAACTATTAATGAGATTTCAATCAAAAGGAAAGAAAGTATATCTAAGAGGATTGAAGACAAAGTCCCAACAAATGGTAAGCTCTCATCAAATGCAAAATTTTCTTAAGAAAATATCTAATGTTTTTATGTTCTAGTTATGTTCATTAGAATTCACCGAATCTAATGCTCCCACCTGATGCAGGAGCATCCTTGGTTCTTTCCAATCCTGCATCAACCAAAAATATTTTCTTTTCAGTTCTTTTCTTGTTCTGTTCAAGTTGGCAGATTCAACATTTCATCATAGACATGTTCATTTTCTCTTATTCCAAGATTTCAGAATGATTGGATTCTTTTTTCCGGAAAGTTATCGCTTCCGGATTAAGTGATAGTTTTTAGAATAGAGCACTGAAGTAGTTTTGAGCCTAACAACTAGTTTTGTCTCTTGTGGATCCTTCCCGTAGCTTGCAGATCCTTGTGAGGTGTTTTGAATTATTTTGTGGAGTGTCCCCAACCTTAATTTTGGTCCACACTTCATCGTATGCACCTATCGAGGAGAAATTGAAATTTAAGGTTGACCTATTTCACGCACACGTTATGTTTCCTTCATTGGAGATTGTAATGATCTTTGGCCAATGCGGAGAATTCTAGATCTTCGAATGTGATATAAATCATTGTAATAGATCATTAGGAAAGCAAGTAGAATGAATATTGGATTCGATATGTGAGATTTTGGCTTGTATTAAGGAGCATATAGGAATACTATATTTCGAGCATGTTGTATTAAGCCTGTGAGCTTGATCTATGAACTCGGATGTTGCTGGCTAATTGTAACTGAAATTTCTGGTAATAAGAATGTTTGAACCTGAATTTGCCTCCATATTTTGTGGCTTTTGTTGTGTAACTCTTTCTGCATGGTCCAGACTGTTCTCTTTGAGGACCCTCCTACTGTGACTACACCAAATTGGTATTAGACCAAGATTCATTCCATGAGAGATCGTCAGAGTTTGTGGAGTCTTGTTGAAGATTTTTTGTGGGGTGGAAGACTAAAGATCCGACCTACAATTACTGAGGACTTGTGTAAAGATGGTGGAAAAAATAAATGGTAGAGGAAATGGAGCATGCAAAAATGCAGACCCAGCTGTAATGGAGATGTTGAGAGGAATTATTGCTAGATTAGAAGCAACCAAAATGACCTAGAGGAGAGGTTGACCAGTTGATGATGTGAGTGATGAAGAGGTAGAAGAGCAGGAAGAAGGGGAAAGAGAAAATCAACTTTTCCTTGATCAGGGAGAAGAGAAGTTCATAAGAGCCCTAACTAGAGTAAATACTAAACCACATTTCAATCCACCAGATTATAGTGGTAAGTTGGATTTAGATGAATTACATGATTGGATAACAGAGATGGAGAAGTATTTTTATTTTGAGGGTACCGCTGAAGACAAGAAGGTGAAATTTTCTTGTACAAAGTTGAAAGGACATGCATCCCTTTGGTGGGAACATTTGCAGATAGATAGGCAAAGAAGAGGAAAGGAGAAGATAAAATCATGGGGTCAAATTGTGAATAAGTTAAAGATGAATTTTATGCTTGCAGACTATCAAATCAATTTGTTCTGGAAGTTGCAAAATTTGAAGTAGAAGGAGTCAAGTGTAACAGAGTATACTGAGGACTTCTACAAGTTGAATATCAAATCCGAACATTTGGAAGATTAGACCGATCAAGTAGCTAGATATGTGAATGCCTTGAAGCCATCTATATAGGATGAGATTAGTTTCATCAAGTTGCTGATTGTGGAGGAGGCATATCAATGATCCCTAAAAGTAGAAGAGAAGCTGAATAATAGATATGAGTAGAGACAGAGAGGAAGAGGCAAAATATTTCAAAGAGGAATAATTTCTACTGGAGGAGGAAGAGGATATTTTGCAGATCAGAATAAAGGTAAGGAAATCAGTAAGAATGATAATCCATACCGTAGAGATGATGAAAACTCTTACCGGAGAAGAGGATATGGTGGTTACCAGAATGAGGGTGATAGAAAAGGTGATAGAGGACAGGAGAAAAGAGTATTCAGGGGAACTTGTTTTAAGTGTGGTGGAGAAGGACATAGAACATTTGAATGTAATCAGGGAGAGACAAGCAGAAAGATAGAGAACAATAGAAGAAAAACCTTTGTTGAGGAGGATCATGTCGAATCATCTAATAAACTGAAAGAGGGAGAAGTGTTGGTGAACATAAAAGTATTGTGTCAAAGTGAGACGGAGTAGGAACCGTTGCAGAGAAATATTTTTCTTCGGACCAGATGCAAGGTAGTTGGTAAATGTTGCAGACTGATTATTGATAGTGGAAGCTCTGAGAACTTGGTTTATGAAGAAATGGTGACCAAATTGAAGCTGGAAAGATTGAAACAACTGAAGCCCTATTAGATAGCATGGATTCAAGATGAGCATAATACACTGGTAAGTGAACAATATTTGGTGAAATTGAAGATAGGAAATTATCATGATGAAGTTTTGTGTGATATCATGCCTATGGATGTATGCCATGTTTTGTTGGGAAGGCCTCGGTGGTATGATAGACAGGCTATTCATGATGGAAAGAAGAAAACATATACCATTGTTGCTAATGGGATGAAGCAGACTTTGTTTCCATTGATGGATGTTCCTAAAGTTGAGGTTTTTATGAATGCTAGAATTTGTCTGGTTCATGGAGGGATATTTCTAGATTGACTGAGACCAGAGGAGATAAAGGAATTATTGGCAGAATATGAAGCTATCATTTCAGATAATGTACCTGATGGATTACCACCTGTGAGGAGTATTAGTCATTGCATGGATCTAATTCCTTGAGCTAGTTTGCCTAATAAAGTAACACATTGGATGACACCAACAAAGAATGAAGATTTGAATAGACAAGTGCAAGAGTTGTTGAGGAGGGATTTGATTAGAGAAAGCTTAATTCCTTGTGTAGTACCTAGTGTGCTAGCACCTAAGAAGGATGGAGAATGGAGGATGTGTACAAACTCTAGAGCCATAAACAAAATCACAATGAAGTATAGACTTCCTTTGCCACAGATGGATGAAATTATGGATTGTTTGAGTGGAGCTAAATACTTTACAAGGATAGATTTGAAGAGTAGATATCATCAGATCAGAATCAGAGAAAGGGATGAGTGGAAGATAAAATTCAAGACAAATGAATGATTATATGAGTGGTTGGTGATGCCTTTTGGACTAACAAATGCACTGAGTACTTTCATGAGGTTAATGAACGAGGTATTGAGGAAATTATTGGGTAAGTTTTTATTGTCTATTTAGATGACATCTTGATTTTCAATAAGACTAGAGAAGAAAATCTGTTGCATATAAGACAAGTTTTGCAGAGGTTGAGAGAAGAGAAGTTGTTGATAACCATTAAGAAGTGTAGTTTCATGAACGAATAATTGGTATATCTAGGATTTGTGATATCTAAGGATGGATTGGAGATGGATCCTAAGAACGTAAGAGCAATGGTTGAATGGCCTACACTAGAAAGAATTGGAGAGGTAAGATCATTTCATGGATTGGCTAGTTTCTACTAGAAGTTCATTAGGAATTTCAGTTCTATTTACAGTCCTATGACAGAAAAAATGAGAGGGGATAAGAAATATTTAAGGTGGACATATGGAGCAGACCAAAGTTTTGATTTGTTGAAACAAAAGGTGACTGAGCAGCCTATGTTGTCTTTACTAGACTTAATAAGGTATTTCAAGTAGACTGTGATGCAAGTGGAAATGCAATTGGAGCAGTATTAAGTCAAGAAGGAAGAACAGTAGCTTACTTTAGTGAAAAATTGAATGATGCTAGGAGAAGTATTCAGTGTATGACTAGGATTTTTATGCCATAGTTCAAGCCTTGAAGAAGTCGATACATTACTTGTTGCCTAAGGATTTTGTGTTGTATATATATCATTAGGCATTGTAGTATTTGAACAGTCAAGGTAAGTTAAATCAGAGACACATGAGATGGGTGGAATTCTTGCAGATTTATACTTTTGTTTTGAAACATAGGAGTGGAAAGTCAAATAGAGTTGTTGATGCTTTGAGTAGGAGAAGGAATTTACTAGCAGAGATGAGAGTGGAGGTATTAGGCTTTGATGAATTGAAGAAATTGTATGAGGAAGTCCCAGATTTTGAAGAACCTTGGAGATATTTTAAAGAACTAGTCTTGGAGGATATGAGTCAATGGTCGGATAATTTCATTCAGGAGGATATGTTGTTCAGAGGGAATCAGTTGTGTGTACCCCAAAGGTCAATGAGGGATAGCTTGGTGAAAGAAAAACATAGTGGAGGATTGGAAAGACACTTTAGAATCGATAAGACAATAGCATTGGTAAGTGAGAATTACTTTTGGCTATAGATTCATAAGGATGCTAGGAAATTTGAGCAAAGTTGCAGAGTTTGTCAAGCTGCAAACGGGAGTAGTCGGAATGTTGGATTGTATAAGCCTTTGATAATTCTGAAGAGACCTTGGGAGGATATCAACATGGATTTCATACTTGGTTTGTTGAAGACACAAAGAGGTAATGATTCTATATTTCAGGTGGTGGATAGATTTTATAAAATGGCACATTTCATATCTTGTAAGAAGACAACAGATTCAATACATGTAGAAGACTTGTTTTTCAAGGAAGTGGTCAGATTACATGGATTACCTAGGAGTATTGTTTCAAATAGAGATACAAAGTTTGTTGGTTACTTTTGGAGGAAACTTTGGAAGAATTTAAAGACATATTTGAAGTTCGGTTCTACTTTTCACCCACAGACTGATGGACAAACAGAGGTAGTAAATAGGAGTTTGGGGAATTTTCTGAGATGTTTGGTTGGGGAGAAGATTGGAAGTTGGGATTTTAGTCCTTGCACAAGCAGAGTTTACTTACAATAATTTAGTGAACGGGAGTACAGGAAAGACACCTTTTGAGATTGTTATTGGATTTAATCCTAGAGGTATATCAGAGTTGTGAGACATCAGTAAGGAAGATAAAAGGAGTGCAGAAGTAAAGTAATTTGCAGAACATATGAAGAAAGTGCATACTCAAGTAAAGCAACAATTGGAAGATATGAACTGAAAGTATAATGAGCAAGTAGATGAAAAGAGGAGACATAAGGAGTTCGAAGTTGGAGATGAAGTGATCATGGTGTATTTTAGGAAGGAAATATTTCCAGTTGGCACATACAATAAGCTCAAAATGAGGAAGTTTGGACCCTATAATATTTTGAAGAAATTTGATTCAGGAAATTCCTATGAAGTAGAGTTACCGAATAACATGGGTATATAACCTATATTCAATATTGTAGATCTACATCAGTACCATGAAGAATAATTTAGTGAATATAGTAAAGAAAAATTGGAGAAACAATTTCCTAAACAATAATCAGATGAGATAGAAGAGATTTTGGATATCAAAGATGGGAGGACAACACATGGAAGACAGTACAAAGAATATCTTGGAAAGTGGAAAGGCATACCAGAGCAGGATTCTTCTTGGGTTTCTCAGCCTCAGGTAGACCGTATTGGTTTTCCTTTAGCCCCAAAAAATTGAGGGACTCACTTTTTAAATAACCCTAGATTTATGATGCAGGAGCATCCTTGGTTCTTTACAATCCTACATCAACCAAAAATATTTTCATTTCAGTTTTGTTCTTGTTTAGTTCAAGTTGGCAGATTCAACATTTCATCATATTTGCTCACTGAACCCTACAGATCTATTTTTCATCGTGGGTATGTTCATTTTCCCTTATTCCAAGATTTTATAATGATCAAATCTTTTTTTCGGTAAGTTATCGCTTCTGAATTAAGTGACATTTTATAGAATAGAGCACCAAAGCAGTTTCAAGCCTAACGGATAGTTTTGTCTCTTGTGGATCCTTCTCGTAACTTGTGGATCCTTGCGAGGTGTTCTGAATTATTTCATGGAGTGTCCCCGACCTTAATTTTGGTCCACACTTAATCCAATGCACTTACCAAGGAGAAATTCAAATTTAAGGCAAACCTATTTCACGCACACGTTATGTTTCCTTCATCGGGGATTTTAATGATCTTTGGCAAATGCAAAGAATTCTAGATCTTCAAATATGATATAAATCATTGTAACAGATCATTATGAAATCAAGTAGAATGAATATTGGATTTGATATGTAAAATTTTGGCTCGTATTAAGAAGAATATAGGAGTACTGTATTTCGAGCATGTTGTATCAGGCCTATGAGCCCAATCTGTGAACCCAGATGTTGTTGGCTGATTGTAACTAAAATTTTTGGTAATAAGAATGTTTGAATCTACATTTTCCTCCATATTATGTGTGACTTATATTGTGTAACTCTTTCTGCATGGTCTAGATTGTTCTCTTTGAGGACCCTCCTACCTTGACTGCACCACCACCCTTCTAGATTTATAAGCAATAATTGATCACCACTTAATGGTTTTCAAATATATTCCAAAAGGAATTCCTCCTAAGATGGATTATGATCATTCCATACAACTAGTTCCAAGGATCCAGCCACCCAACATCCAACTTTACCGATACCCACATATACAAAAAGGTGAGATAGAAAATATTGTTGAGGAGATGTTAGAGGCAGTAATTATTAGGCATGGTTAAAGTGCTTACTCATCTCCTATGGTGATGGTATGGAAGAAGGATGAAACTTGGCACATATGTCCATACTATAGAGTACTCAACATGTACACCATCAAAGATAAGTTTCCTATTCCAGTCATTGATTATTTTCTAAATGAATTGAATGGAGCTATTTATTTTTAAAAGTTAGATCTTAGATGAAGTTATTACCAAATTTGAATTAAGGAAGAAAATATTTGTAAGACAACATAGGAATCATAAGGTCATTATGATTTTTTGATGAAGCCATTTGTTTTTACCAATGCACCATCTACATTTCAAAGTTTGATGAATTCCATCTTTAAAAAATTCTTGAGGAATTTTATATTAGTTTTATTTGATGATATATTGATTCATAGCAAGACATGGGAAGAACACTTGCAGGATGTAGATCAAGTGTTAAAAGTTCTCGAATATCATCAACTCTATGCTAATTCATCTAAGTGCACTTTTGGTCGCAATGAGGTGGATTACTTGAGACACATAGTTTCACATGAAGGAGTTAACATGGATCCTAACAAAATTAAGGTTACCATGGAATGGCCTATTCCCAAAAACATTAATAAATTGAGGGGTTTCTTGGGATTGATTACATATTATAGAATATTGGTGAGGAATGATGGTCATATAGCAACACCCCTCATCACTTTATTGAAGATTTGTTTTTCACTTGAACGAATCTTCTAATTTAGCATTTGAAATGTTGAAGGAGGCTATGTGTACAACTCTGATGTTTTCCACTCCATATTTCACCAAGGATTTTATTGTGAAATGTGATGCCCCATGAAATGGTATAGAAGTAGTTTGCATGCAGGAGGTTTGACCCATTGCTTTTGAGAGTCATCAATTAAAGGGTAAGAATCAACTCAAACCTATATATGAAAATAAAATGCTATTTATTCTTCATGCATTAAAACAATGGAGGCCTTATATAATTGGTAGACACTTCAAGGTGAAGATAGATAATGATAGCCTAAAATATTTTTTGGAACAAAGATTATCTTTTGAAGAGAAAAAAATTGGGTCACTAAGATGTTGGGATATGATTTTGAGATTGTATATAAGAAAGGGAAGGAAAATGTTATGGTAGATGCACTATCAAGGAAGGATAAGAAGGATGAAGCTTTACTATGCACCATTTCAATATTACAAGAATATTGTGTAGTAGAGGCTAAAGTAGAGTGGAAAAATGATGTTGCTACAAGTAATCTTATTCAACAATTAGAAAGTGATCCTAGTAGTTCACATAAGTTTTGTTGGAAGGGAAATATTTTTTGGTATAAAGATCGATTGTATCTTTGACATAATTCCTCTCTCAAACAAAATATTATCATAGAGCTTCATGAGTCTCCGATTGGTGGTCATTCAAGATTTTTTAAGACATCATAGGGTCAAGAAAGACTTCTTTTGGGAAGGGATAAAAGGGGATGTTCAAAATTTTGTGGAAAAATGTTTGGTTTGTCAAAAAAATAAAAAAGAGACAATCAAGTCACTTGGTCTCTTGCAACCCTTAGTTATTCCTAGCTAATGTTGGGAAGATGTCTCCATGGAATTCATCACAACTCTTCCAAGATCTAATGGTAATAATTTCATCATGATGATAGTGGATCGACTCACTAAATATGCACATTTTATTGCATTATTGCATCCTTTTACAACAAATACAATGGCAAAAGCATTTTTTTGAGAATATTCAAAAGCTACATGGTATACCTAAGGTTGTTGATATTGACCATGATCCTATCTTTACTAGTAACTTTTGGATAGATTTATTCAAAATTTTGGGTACTCAATTGGCTCATAGTTCTTCACATCATCCTAAATCTGATGGGAAAACATAGGTTGTTAATAAGTGTTTGTAAGGACATATACATTGTTTCACTTTAGATAAACAGTCTCAATGGGTAGATTGGATACCACTAGCAAAATGGTGGTATAATAGTTCCTTCCATAGCTCATCAAAAATGTCTCCATTTATGGCATGTATGGACATCATCCTCCTTCCATCACATCGTCATTGAAGGTGTCACCAAGAGTTCACATTGTGGAGGACCACATGCTTCATCAACAACAAGTAATTTTAGGAAATAAAGAGAATCTATCCATGACATAAAATCAAATGAAGAAATAGGTGGACCAATACCATAGTGAAAGAAGTTTTAAAGTTGGTGATTGGGTTTTCTTGAGATTACAACTTTACAAGAAAATGTCACTAAAGCAACAGTCAAAGAATAACAAGTTGTGTCCAAAATATTATGGCCCATATCAAATCATATAGAAGATAGGTAGTGTTTCCTACATGATTGAATTGTCATTAACAATAAAGATACATCAGGTTTTTCATGTTTGTTGTTTAAAGAAGGTAATTGAGAATAATATCCCTACACAGATAATATTACTGAAGTTCGATAAAGAAGGAAGAATCACATTGGAACTAAATTTTATTATTTAAAAATGCACAAGGAAGTTAAGGGCCGGAACACTCACTCAGTATCTCATCCAATGAAATAATTTACCAATTGAATATGCCACATGGGAGGATGAGGAGTTAATTCAAAAGCATCCAAAATTTCCTAACACTGAGGACAATGCTTCTTTGAAGAGGGGGGTGTTAGAACTGAAAATTTCCATCTAAAACCCTATGGTTTTCCCACAAATTTCCATAAAAAATCCTAAGCTTTTGTCCATTTTAATCCATCATTTTCATATATTTTCATAAAAAAATCATTCACTACCTTTTAAAAAATGCTTACAACCTTTACCGTTGCCTTTATATTCATTTTTATATCACTTACCGCTTTACCTTGGCCTTCGACAATGGGCTCGTGGTATAGCGATGCAGGCTAAGAAGCAGGCACTATGTGTTTACCGCCATACCACGTGCGGTCAATTCACTGACCGCAATATCGCAGTGGTGGTGAGTTGACAACAGTCAGCAGGGAAGTGGCAGTGTGCAAGATGGTTATTGTGCACAGTTAGCATAGTCACCACGGTATAGTGGTAGCAGTCAAGGAGCGGTTGGCAAGGGGATGCCGCAATACCATAGCTGTCAAAGCAGGTAACCGCGGTAAGGCGGTGAACGGGAGATAAACAGCGAAGCGGCTACCACGATACCCCTGGTGGTCAGGCCAATGACCGCGTTAGCGTGGTGGATAAGGATAAGCGGTCAGTGAAGCGGTTACCCCTATACCGTAGCTGCTAAAATGAAGACTGCAATAATGCAGTAGAAATGAGGGAAACGGTGAATGGTTACTGCGCAACCGCTCGCGGTTAGTATGGTCACCGCAGTAGTGTGGTGGATAGTCAATGAACGGGCCAAAGAAGTCTATGGTCAAGCACCGCGATACCATGGGTGGAAAATTCAAACCCATGGTAGAGCGGTAAAACAATGAAAAATATGGGGAGATAAAGATAAGGGCAACGTAAAGTATAAAGTGCCGATAAGATAAGAAATACAGGCGGGAAAGGATAAAATGAAAAATCGAAGGCAAAACTATAGTTTTAAATATTTGATTTGTCGATAAGGCAATATAATCAAATATTTTAATTTTTGCCATGGAATGTGAACGGATGTAACAAAAAATTGAAAGGTTGTGACTCTTTGAATTATATTGTATAAATCTGTTGTAAAAGGGACAATCAAGGGGGATTCTCGAGAAGGGAGGACTTAGATTTTTCCCGAGAAGGGGCTAGGAATGAAAATAATGTAACAGACCTTCCTGAAACAAGATCAATGGAGATAATTGTTTTAACTGATCATTTTCCTTTCTGAGTATAGTTGTTGAGATGCTATGATTTGTATTAATTTTATCTTGGTTCTCTCCACTACGAATTTTTTTGATCATTTGAATTAATGTATCAAGAATAAATTTTGATTCATCAAGGTGTACAGTTCCACTTTGTGTGATTTTATTTGCTGGTGTCTCAAGTTAGAATTAAAACCCTTCAACTAAATCATAGTGTTTAAGAGATTTATTTTGGATGATTAAAGTAGAACCAAGTTATAAAATATTCTAGCATTTTTTATGCAAGCCATAAATAAATGAAATTATATGCCAGTCATAAGATTTCATTTTATAAATTTCCTAACAACTTGAAATTAAACCAGAAAAGAAAAACACATGTCATTTTCTATTTTTGAATCGGTTGCCCAATAGATAGAAGGCACTGATCTGTCATGTCCCAAAAGATAGAATTTACCATAAACAATTTATTCAAATGATTTCATTTGTGCAGTAGGAGTAGGAGTAGTTGTAGTGATTTTCATCTATCCAATACCTTTGCCATTGTGGGTAGATTGTTGCATCAAGAAATACATTATCAATCTGCATCATTCATATAGGTACACCCACCTTGGTCTAGCAGAACCTAAAGAGAAGAAAGTACAATTGCATTAATTGGCCTTGCACATTGGCCAAAAGTGTAGTAAGAGTTTCGCAAACTCTTCTAGTTAAAACTTGCATTTTTGAGATCCAGTTCATTTGGCGACTCCGTTGGGGATTACTCAAGAAGTTTTCAGCCTTTCCATTTATAGAGTCAACAAGGATTTCACATTTTTTGGAGATTCCGTTAGGGACAAACCAAAGCAATTTATTTCATTTTCTTACTTTTGGAAAAGTAGGTGGCGACTTTGTTTTGATTTAATATATAATGCATGGGTGTTGTGAAGCAGTAACATTTTATCAAGATGTCAGAAGCAGAAAGAAGACAGTAGTCAATAAGAGAGTTGAAGGAATTGAAGCAACAAAGGCTGCAATTGGACCAAAAAATGCTACAAGTGAACCAACAATTGCTGCAATTGGGAGTCAAAGGTGCTCAAAGTACATCACCAAATAGGTCATCATGCAGTGAGGATGAAGACACAAATGCCAGGAGATCTTGGACACCACAAGTGCCCCATGATGCAACTGAGAACTCAGAAAACAAAGGTAATGTACTCTATTCACAACAAAACACTTTTGATGAGTATATTCAAATTGAAGATAGAGGCAACAATCTTGTGGATGTTTTTTTTTATATAAGGAGATATAAGGGAGAATCTATGAGTTTTTTATACAACAGGATGGTAGATGTCTATATGCAATTACCTCCTCATCTTAGGCCTATAAGATCCACATTTGTTGCACAATTCCTGAGAGCATCAGAGCCTGAATCAGTTTACTGGTCAAAGTCAATAAAACAACATGCCTTTGATGTAGCAAATAAATTTATTGATTCCATGCTTGGGACAAACTATGTGGATACTACCAATAGTGCTTCAGAAGCTGAAATAGAAGAACATGTTATGTTGTCCAACAATGAAGATATGGAGAGTACCTCTGGTATAACAGATTGTCAGTCAAATTTTGAAGATGAAAAAGTGGATATTGATCTTCAATAGGATGATAATTGCAGCTATTATGAAGATCAAGAAGAGGTTGAAGACATGGTAGAAGATATGGAAGCAGAGACTTGTTCACTCAACAGTGAGCAAGTTTCAGATTTGTTAACACTAGAATACCAGAAGTATGCGCATGAAGATGGTTCCAAGACTTTGGTCCCAGCCTATATATGCTTTAACAGTGAAGATATTGTGTATAGTGATTCAAATGGTTCCATGTGTATCTCTCACAGTGATGAAATTTTTGAAGTTGATCATGAATCAATTTGTGTCCAGGAAGGGGTATATGAATTGAATGATTTATGCTTGCAAGAAAATGATATTGGTTTGCATATTATTGATGATGAATGTCCAACATTTGTTGATTCAAGTATGTATAAGGATGACTGTCTGGATCAAGTGTGTGTGTTAATGCCAATTGGTGATAGGAAAGAGATGGAAAGTAATTTTGATTTGATTATTTCAAAGGATGTTGATGAGATTGAATTGGTAGATTCCCATATGAAGTATTCAAATTTTCAGGTCCCAGTGCAGTTGCAGGCACACTCAACAACATATGACAGTGAGCATGCCTATGAGTGTTTTGTTGAACGTGGATATATTTTGTATGATGAAGATGATAGATATTTTTTATATGATAATGAGAATGATTAAATGAAGAATGGTAAAATGAATATGAATCAGGTTGAATGCAATAATTTCTTGAAGGTTTTCAATGCCAGTACATGCTGTAGGGCAGGTGGAATAGATAATTTTAAGAGAAACCTGATGAGCTCACACCAGAATAAGGTCTATGACAGAGGAAAGTGCAGGTTTTTTCTTTTGGGGTGGCCTGGGGCCATCCTTTATGGTTTAATTTTTGAACCATAACTGACATAGAGGATTAAGGATTGCCAGTGCATGGACAATTCTTAACAAATCCTCTTAAAAAAATTATTTTCCATGCACAGTAGTCTAGGGTTTTTCCATTCTCCGTGCTCCTTTTTTCATATCATTCTCTTTTCATTCCCTCCATCTTCCATTGCCTTCATTTTTTATGGCTTTGCTTGGTCTACTCTCCTAGAGTAAATTCTGGATTCTTGCAGTGATTTGCAAAATCACTCATCCCCAACAGGAGCCACTGTTAGAACTGAAAATTTCCATCTAAAACCCTATGGTTTTCCCACAAATTTCTACAAAAATTCCATAAAAAATCCTAAGTTTTGTCCATTTTAATCCATCATTTTCATATCTTTTCATAAAAAATCATTCACTACCTTTTAAAAAATGCTTACAACCTTTACCCCTGCCTTTATATTCATTTTTATATCACTTACAGCTTTACCGCAGCCTCCCACAATGGGCTTGCGATATAGCGGTGGTGGCTAAGAAGAAGGTACTCTATGTTTACTTCCATACCGCGTGCGGTCAATTCATTGACCGCGGTATCGCAATGGTGGTGATTTGACAACAATCAGTAGGGAAGCGACAATGTGCAAGATGGTTACCATGCAACTGTGCGCAGTTACCATAGTCACCGTGGTATAACAGTAGCAATCAAGGAGCGGTTGGCAAGGGGATGCCGCAATACCATAGCCATCAAAGTAGGTAACCACGATAAGGCGGTGAATGGGAGATAAACAATGAAGCAGCTACCACGGTACCATTGGCGATCAGGCCAGTGACCGCGATAGCACAGTGGATAAGGATAAGCGGTCAATGAAGCGGTTACCACTATACCATAGCTGCTAAAATGAAGACCGCGGCAATGTGGTAGCAATGAGGGAAACGGTGAATGGTTACCGCGCAACCGCGTGCGGTTATTATGGTCACCGTGATAGTGTGGTGGACAGTCAATGAACGGGCCAAAGCAGTCTATGGTCAAGCACCGCGATACCGCGAGTGGAAAAGTCAAACCCACGGTAGAGCGGTAAAACAATGAAAACTACGGGGAGATAAAGATAAGGGCAACATAAAGTATAAAGTGCCGATAAGATAAGAAATACAGGCGAGAAAGGATAAAATGAAAATCGAAGGCGAAACTATAGTTTTAAATATTTGATTTTCCGATAAGGCAATATAATCAAATATTTTAATTTTTGCCATGGAATGTCAACGATGTAATAGAAAACTGAAAGGTTGTGACTCTTTGAATTATATTGTATAAATCTGTTGTAAAAGGGACAATCAAGGGGGATTCTCTAGAAGGGAGGAGTTAGATTTTTCCCAAGAAGGGACTGGGAATGAAAATAATGTAACAAACCTTCCTGAAACAAGATCAATGGAAATAATTGTTTTAACTCATAATTTTCCTTTCTGAGTATAGTTGTTGAGATGCTATGATTTGTATTAATTTTATCTTGGTTCTCTCCACTACGAATTTTTTTGATCATTTGAATTAATGTATCAAGAATAAATTTTGATTCATCAAGGTGTACATTTCCACTTTGTGTGATTTTATTTGCTGGTGTCTCAAGTTAGAATTAAAACCCTTCAACTAAATCATAGTGTTTAAGAGATTTATTTTGGATGATTAAAGTAGAACCAAGTTATAAAATATTCCAGCATAATTTATGCAAGCCATAAATAAATGAAATTATATGCCAATCATAAGATTTCATTTTATAAATTGCCTAACAACTTGAAATTAAACCAGAAAAGAAAAACACATGTCATTTTCTATTTTTGAATCGGTTGCCCAATAGATAGAAGGCACTGATCTGTCATGTCCCAAAAGATAGAATTTACCATAAATAATTTATTCAAATGATTTCATTTGTGCAGTAGGAGTAGGAGTAGTTGCAGTGATTTTCATCTATCCACTACCTTTGCCATTGTGGGTAGATTGTTGCATCAGGAAATACATTATCAATCTGCATCATTCATATAGGTACACCCACCTTGGTCTAGCAGAACCTAAAGAGAAGAAGGTGCAATTGCATTAATTGGCCTTGTACGTTGGCCAAAAGTGTAGTAAGAGTTTGGCAAATTCTTCTAGTTAAAACCTACATTTTTGAGACCCAACAGGGGGAATGCTACACCCTTAATATTATATTACATTGGATTATGAATAGTTGGATTGTGGTTATCTTAACTTCTAATTAAGTAAAATTATCATTATTAAATTATTATTTATTTAATTAGGTCGACCTAGGGCTTATATAGGGTTATCTAGGGTGACTTGGGTGACATCTTAGGAATTAAAGGAGGATGTGAGTCTTATTTCATATCATATTATGAATTGTGTTCTCATTGGAGATATTTGGAGGTTTTCCCCATTGAAGTGGATTTTTATTCTTAGTTATTATTAGTATTTGTAGCATATTTCCTATCATATTCTTTTATTGTGCAAGTTATTTCATTACAAAGTAAAGCAAGACTTTTTGGAAAACTTTGACACTTTGGACATTCTCATAGAATGTATTAGAAAAATGAGGGACCTAGTACAAGGAGAATAAGAATTAGTGAAATCATATGAAAAGAAAAAATATTTAAATAAGTATGTTGCAAATTATGAGAACCCTTAACAAAGTGACAAAAGATTGAGTGTTTCATTTTTGGACTACAAAAATATATAAGAGTAGCCCTATATGGAAGAACATTCAATTCTTATACAGATTTTATCAAAATAACATACCACATAAAAGCCTGAACATGACACAGACCTCAAAAGGGTGATATCAAAGAGAGCCTTAAGAAATTACAATTGATAGTAGAGCAATTAACCATACATAATGGAATTCTAGAAAGAGGAGAAAAAAAGAAAGGTAAATAAATTTGGTGCACATATTGTTCAAGGGAAGGCCACCTCAAGAATTATTTTCCTAAAGCCCAAGAATAAAGAACTGTATCCGCACTACATGCAAAATTGAAAATAGTACTGACTAAAACAAACTCAATATATTGTGAAACTTGCCAAGAATGGAATAGTAACCTAACTAAGGATTGTCCTGCAAACCAATTTCAAATCTTGAACATAATGAATCATCCTAATCCGAGATAGCCTATGAACTATAATTGTGACACAAACATAGGCAAAAAAAATGGTGTATATTAACGAACTTGCAGAAGGACCCCTATATGATGTGGGTTATAGATAACCACCATAGAGAGATGTTAGAGGTGTTTATGCATTACAGAATAATCCACTACAAGATTACATGGGAGATAATAGAAAATCCATATATAGAGGAGGAAGGGGATGTGATAGAAACAACCACCAAAGAAGTGATGTCACATGCTATAACTACAGAAAGATAGGCCATTATGCCATAGAGTTTTGGGTACAAAAGATAAGAAAATGTCTATTTTATGGAGATGATTCTCATGATATATTTAGATGTGGTAAAGCATAGCAATATTATTAGAATACAAAATATTCTAGAAGTGATGATTTGCAAGACCACAAAGGAGCTAGAGTAATCAAAACAATACCACAAGGAGTTAAAAGTTTCCATGGAATCAATAATTGGTCATTAGATACATCAAATGAAGACTATTTCAAAGAAGAACAATAATTGCATATTAAGAAAAAGAAGTCTGGAACAAAAAAAGTTACAATGTTGACTAGACAAGGAACAAAACTGGTAGGAATAGACAAAGGGAGATTAAATAAATCAATGAAGAATCGGAACTAGAAGAAGAATAATTTGATTAGTTCTGCACAAGGCAACAACATGATAAGATAGTAGAGAAAGAAAAAAAAGTCATACAAGAACAAAAAGATGACATAGCATATTTTTTAAAGAAAGAAGTAATGATGCTAAATAATTTATCCTATTTTTCCTAGTGAAAGGACCTATAAGTCAAGTTAAAACAACTGGAAAAATATTAGAACAAACAAAAACAACAACAAATTCATCAAATTGTAAAAGATTGAAATTGGAAGAATTATCCTCTCTTATCATTACACACCATAATAATAATAAAGTCAAACATCTAATGGTAGATCTAGAAGAAGACCTAAATATTATTTTGAAAACCACCTAAAAGAAGTTAGGGAGATTCAAGCTAGTCTAAGGGTAAAAGCACAAAGTTGAGTCCACTTCTCGTGGAAGTTTCAAACTTAGAAAAACTAGAAATAGGGCAAAACGAATTTGGATCCCATTTTTTAGCAATCGGGATCCTGTTTCGCTTTAAGACCCAGAGGCAAGGTGGGACCCCGAGCCTAGAATTAAGAAATGGGATCCCAATTGCTACAAAAAGGGATCTCGATTGCTACAAAATAGGATCTTGATTTGTAATATACGAGATCCCGTTTCATATAAGTTTTTTTTTTAGGAAAGTTCTACAACCTCATTTCTCACTAGCGAATAGTGGAAGTGAGAATCAGATTTTGAGTGAGAGAGGAATATTTACACCATGCTAATAGTCCAGGTAAGGCTTTTTTTTTCCTATTTTTTCATTTTCTAGTATTTGGTAATTTGTATTTCAATTTTTTTCTTTATTTTGTAATTTAGGTTTTTTTATTTCATTTGAATCTTCAGTCAAATATATAAACCCTAGATTCAATTTGAAAACTAAAAAGCTTACCCTACGCACAAAAAAATAACCCTAAATTGAATCCAAACAAAAATATTTACCCTTCAGACCAAAAAACTTACCCTAGCACACAAAAAAATATAACCCTAAACTATTTTCATTTGAAATTTTTACTGTCAATTTGATAGAAAATATTCAAAATGAGATAATACTTCGATTGAGAAAAATATCTAGAAAAAAATATTTTTTCATTTGCATTGCTTTATGTTTTAAATCTGTATGCAAATATTTCAAAATTAGATAATACTTAATTTTCTTGAGAAAAAATCTAGATTTGTCCAAGTTTATTCCATTCCATTATTTAACACTTATTTTTAATTATTTCATCTCTAAGCCACATGCAACTAGAATTTGCAGCACATGGCATCCATATGTATCCATGCACAAACACCTACTCTCTAGCATATTAACATACATATTGTTTTCTACCGGCGTAATCCTTGACCCTCCCTTAGGAAAACTTTTAAAATATCTCAAGTAAACACCTAAAATTTGATTAAATCAACCAATCTGGAATCAAACCAATCAAATTAATCAATCCAATCAACTTAACATAACCATGAATTATTTTATCCTAATAATACTAGAAATGAATCAAAATATATATCTAGGGAGTTATGCCACACCGACACAAGCATGAGAATTACAAGATAATCCAAAAACCCCTAACATGGATATATTTTTAAATCAATATACATAATTTTAACTACATAAACAAATGTAAAGGACTATGCTAACTAAAGGGGAGATTATTACATCTAAACACAAATGAGATGACAAAAGGTCAATCCATTCTAATACATATTAGATATAACTCTATAGATAGCATGGTAAAAGTACTTTATCTCAATAGTATAATAAATCTATACCTAGTTCCACAAAGTGGTCATAACTATCACATTTAATGAAATTTCCTCCTTTGCAACTACATAGATTATATTTTTACACTCATTATAGTGTTCATATCCTTTGTATGTTTAGGACCTTTTTTAATGATTTGAACATCCTTAATGATAAAAAAAAGGAACCCACAAGATCCCTAAACTCAAGAAATCATAATCAAATTCCTTATGAAGATTCAAGATCAAATATATCATAAGTCTGCACTAGCACCCTTGGGAACTTTAGCCCACAAGTAGCACCGTCTAGTGCTAGGAGCCCTATAAAATCTTGTCAAATGATTTTTTTCCCTTATTTGATCAAGTTTATAAATTCATTTCCCTAAAAACTTGGTACTGATTGATATAAATTTTGGTACTTAAAACACATTGCATGCCTTGTTAATACAAGAATAGAAAACAAGTATCTCTATCTTCTCATTTCACAAGGAATTGTAAAAAAGAAAATTAAAGTGGAGTTGAATAGTAAAGTTCTAAATCATAAAATATTAGGGGAATTATCATTATTATTATATAATGAATTTATTTTATTCATCCTTTGGTTGATCATCTCATAGTTTATCCTAGCCTCTTTCCATTATTGGAATGCATATAACCTTGGTTTCCTTATCCCATCATCTAGAGAATGCTTGTTATAGGATCATGGTTCAAAACTAAAACTTCTCCTTCATTTTCCTATTGTCTAAATATTTCTTGTGATCCTCATTACATCTTGTTTGAACTCTATAAATAATTCTATCTCTTTTCAATCTATTACTTTAAGTTATACTAAAGTGTACAACATACAACACCTATAGCATGAATCCAAATTCAACAACCTAAATTTTTTTCAAACACTAAAGCACTATACATTAAATAGAAAATAATATTAGGTGTGATGGGTCCCAAAGTGATAGGTAAATTAATTTAAAACCATAATTTTATTGAACACATTGTCAAATTCTTCGATGATAAGTTCAAATTGTGGTTGTAATTTAGTAGAGTCAACTTTGATGACATCCAAAAATTTCCTTATATAAATATTGTGGGGCTAGATCCATGGTCCATTAAAGCTTAAATTTGATTCAAATATGGACCCATTTTTCAACATAATATAAAATTTCAGGTCATTCATTTACTAAGAGTGAACAATCTGAGCTTATGCAAATGATTGTGGCTTGGTCTTACACAAGATTTAATCATATGATCTAGTCTTTACAATGCAAACTAGTCTAATTCTAATATAACTTGTATGGATCTATGTGCATATGTGTTTTGACCCATTTGTGACAAATTTTTATGCTAATGAAGAGATCTAATGAACAAGTGTATAATATGTGCCTCTAAATTCCTACTAAATTGTATTACTCTTATGCCACACCAACTTCATCAAATTTGATCCCCTTACTTGCCATCATGATAAATTGATTATATATTAACAATAGGAGGCCATCATATGTTATTAATTACCTCCTGAATGTAAATTTTAAAAAATAGTATATGTAATTTAATGAAATTTGGTTGTCTTGGCCAACTTCACCAAATTTTATCCCCTTAAGCCATCCATTTTTCAAAGGACCTTAATTCATATATCCCCATATTCCATCCTATTATGACCCCTTAAGCCATTCTACGAGGACCCCTTAAGCCATCATCTCTCCTAATTTAATGTAATATAATGAGATTTTGCATCACATTAACAATTCTTTATTTTTTCATTTACATGACTTAGTCATAAATGAGCCTTACAAATTTTTCATTTGTATCATTAGGTCCTTTCTATCATGGATTAAGGGGATTTTCAAAAAATGGTCCAAGGGGATTAAATTTACCTAAAAAATTACCTTTTTGTGTATGCTTTAAGTTTATTTTTTAGTATGTACATGTATTAAAATTACATAGTTAGATCTTAAATTTTGAAATCTGTATGTATGCTCAAGCTGAATGATGTATGTATTTATGTGTATGTATCCTATTTAAACACTCATATACATGTAATTTAAATATTTATTATAATTTTGTACTTGTTTGTTAATTTTGTATAAGTTTGGTAGGTTCACTTCACCTCAATCCCCCACCTTAGCCCCCTTCACCTCAAAACCCTCCACCTCCACCTCATAACCCCCCACCTCCACCCCTAGATCCAACGAGGCTTGCTTGCGAGCTCAAATCAATGATAATGTTAGATCTATTCAAGATCAAATCAATACAATTCAAAATGAAGCATTGATTCCACCCCACTTGAGGTGATGTTGTTGATGTTGTCAGGTCCATTGATGTGGACTTAGATAGTTATCAAAAATGGAGAGAGGAGAAGAGATTTTGATTTTGATGGACTCTCCTATAAACAAATTCTAGACCTTAAAATAACAAAGTTCCATCTTGCTCCATTTTTTGTTGACCCTGTTTCCAACCAACCAATTCCTACAAACAAACCAAGAATATCAATGAGGTGGTATAGACATCCATAGATTTCTGCCAAATTTTTGGATTGATGGTGGATGGTATTTGACCATCCACCACATGCTCATATGGAGGTCCCTCTTTATTTTTTGAGAAAATTATATGCAAAGTTTGTGTTGGGCCAAAAACCCAATTATTTTCATATCAAATCATTTCAAGGTGTTGGTGGTGGCATGCAACAATAGAGGTTAGGGGCATAGGTTGATCAAAGAATACCATGCCTACTCAACCTCTTGTAGATCCTCTTGTTTCCATTATTTTTTTTGGAAGTATGGGTAGCTTGTTTGTTGTCATTTATGTCAACAGTTCTAGATTGTTCCATTGATGTCAATAGGTCTATGGAGAGATTGTTGGAATTTTGTAATGATCCTTTGACTAGCTGCATTATGTCTTCATTAGTAGTGCCACTAGTGTCAACCTCTAGTATTTCTTTGATAAGCTTATGTTGGTCGATGTTCAACCTCTTGTGTGTGGTTAGGTTTTTGATAAGGTGTTCTCGATGATGAGTATGATTTTATGGTGCTTGGTTTTCAAGTGCTTTTGAGAAAATTTGAAGAAAAGAGAAAACTGTGTGGTTGAGAGGTGTTCAATATAACATAGTGGCATTTAATGTTTTTTTCCACATTTCTTCATGGTTGAATATTTTTCTATATGGTTCAGACATTTTGATCAAAGGTTTTTAGAGGTGTTATATCTAGAGTTTCAGGTTCTATATCGTTGTGCAGAGAAATTTGTGTTCACTAGTGTATGAACTATTAAAGCAATGTTGTCTGGGAGAAATGGTTTTTCTTTGCATTTCTCTATATTTTGGTTTGTGTTCTTGTAGATCTGAGGGTGTACTAATATTGATCATATCTATCTTTATTCTGAGTTGTTTTTATTTTGGTACTCTACAAGGTTGGATTTAGGTATTGCGGTGTGTG
Organism: Sequoiadendron giganteum; assembly: GCA_007115665.2. NCBI lineage: Eukaryota > Viridiplantae > Streptophyta > Pinopsida > Cupressales > Cupressaceae > Sequoiadendron > Sequoiadendron giganteum. The sequence continues at coordinate 496,190,023 of CM021103.1, forward strand.
GAAGGTTAGTTGGTCGTGTAGAATTAATATGTTCTCCTAATGTTTGATGTTCTAAAGGATTTGTTGAATTTCAAGATGTTTATGGAATATCAAAGATTGTGTTAAAGTTTTGTGTGTTCGATGAGTCATCTTTGGATCAAAGGAAGCATCTACTTAATTGTTTAATGGGGTTAACACAGGTTTGACTGACCTTGGGTGTTTACACTAATTGTGGATATGCTTCAGTATTTTTGGAAGCATTGAATGGTGTATATTAATGGATGTGGGTCCAATTTAAGGTGTTTTATGTTCATCCTTCATTCCTTTCCACCACAAGAATTTTTTTATGCTGACCTAATTTGAATTTGCACAATTGAGGTGCATATCCAACCTTGTCAAAAAAATTCAAGGTTGAGAATGGTATAAATAAGTGTTGAGTTGATGGAGAATCAGGTTGTGAAGCATGTGATGTGAAGTGAAAATATGTAAAGCATGAAATTGCAAGATTTATTGTGAGCTTTAATGCCTAAGACTACTTAAAGTAGTGAGTAGAATGTTTCTACATTTTATAGAGAGAGTGTGAATGCTCTAGTGAGGTAGTGGTGTATCTTTTTATTGTTCTGAGATGGATTTCTCATTGTAATAATCTTATTTCTTCTTCTTTTTAACTCAGAAATGATCCATTGGCAGTGAACCCTTCTTTTCTTCTGGGTGGTGAGCCCTTTGATAGTGATCCTATTATATTTGGTGTTGCAATTACTTTATATTGTGACCTAATCCTCACCGTGGTTTTTCCCTTCTTGGGTTTTCCACATAAATCTAGTGTTCTCATGTGTTTGGATGTGTTTGCATCAATTTTTCTCATGTTTACATTTTCTTAATTCATGACAAGGATTTAATGGTGGTTAAGGGTTTAAGGTTTAATGCAGATTTGAATCTTAATGAGGGTTTTAATGTTTTAATGTACAACTAATTCACCCCCCCTCTCAATTGTCTTGTCCATTCAAAAATCGGTATCAGACCAAGGTTCCTTAGAAGAAAGATTAACCGCTTGTGGTAGATCTAATATGATGCACAAGAAGGAGGCTCCTCTGTTTGATGGATTTGATTATACATTCTTGAAGATTATGATGTAAGGTTTTATTATTTTTCTCTTGTTTGGAGTTTGGAAATCAATTGAGACTAGATATACAATGCTTGTAAATGGTCTAAGTAATGATGATGAGACCAAGGCATATAGAAAAATGCTAAAGCAAGGTATTCTCTTTTAAGTGGTCTTTCTAATTCAAAAATTTTGAAAGTTACGAGTCTTAAAACTGTTGGTAAAATTTGGAAAATATTGGAAAGTATCTATGAAGGAGATGATAAAGTCAAGCAAGAAAAGATGCAGAATCTAAAGACTAAATTTGAGACCTTAAGGTTGACAAAAGATGAAGATATTATAGGCTACATGCATATAGTGGATGAAGTAGTCAATTCCATCAAAGGCCTTGGAGGAAAACTTGAAGAAGAGGTGGTAAAGAAGGTACTAAGAACTTTTACTAAAGCTTATAGTCATAAGGTTTCTGCTATTGAAGAATTTCATAATTTAGATTAGTATTCTAGAGATCAGATTTTTGATACTTTAACTACTTTTGAATGAGGAATTTGATCCAAATGAGTTTGATGAGCTAGAAGAAAAATTTGTGAGGAAATTGAAAAATGGTATTGGAACATATAGAGGTAAGTTACCCTTCAAATTCTCTAATTGTGGAAAGATTGGTCATTATGCTTCAAGATGTCATGTCAAAGCTTCAAGAGATAGACCTAAGGAGAATAAAGGTAATTCAATTAAGAAAATTTATTATGTTAGAGAAGATTCCAATATATTTAACGATGAATCTAATTACCCAGATGACGAATATGATGAATTCTTGTTCACGGTTCTAAATTTTATAACTAATTCTGCTAAATTTGAGAGATGTATGAAAGAAAGTGCTTTGAAAGCAAGTTTGGTGAGTACTTTTCATGCTAGAGAAGAGAAGAACAACTAGATCATTGACAGTGGATTCTCAAATCACATGACAAGTAATAAGAGTAATTTTTTTAAGCTTGAGGACTTTGAAGGAGGCTTAGTTAAGTTTGGTGATGATACATTTGCTAAGATATGTGGAAAAGGTTCAATTAGTTTTGATGGAAAGCATAATATAGATGATGTTCTTTATGTTAAGGGTCGGTGGCATAACCTTTTGAGTGTAGGAAAATTTTGTAGCAAATGATATATTTTTTTGTTTCAAGACAATGGTTGTGAGATCGAAAAAGGCTCTGAAACTTTGGTTGCAGCAAGAAGAAGGACAAATGGAAATTTTTATCAACTTAAGGGTGCAAATGGTCGATGCTTTATGACTCAGATTAGTGAAAGTTGTCTATGGTATAGAAGAATGTGCCACATCAATTTTCATAGCCTGGTGAGGATCAACTCAAAACAAGTTGTAAGAGATTTTTCAAAGATTACAAAGCTTATTAATGTTGTCTACAAGGAATGTCAAATTAGGAAGCAAGCCAAAAAGAGTTTCAAAGTCAAAGGACAATCTTCTACTAGTCCCTTGGAGTTGGTGCATACAAATATTTTTGGACGTACAAGAATCAAAATAATTCAAGGTGATGGGTATTCCATGCTATTAATTGATGATTATTCTAAAAATGACATGTGCTACTTTTCTCAAAGGAAAATCAAAAGCTTTAGATGATTTTAAGGAATTCAAATCTATGATTGAGAATTAAATGGATATAAAGATCAAATGTTTGAGATCTACAAAAGGTGGAGAGTTAACCTCCAATGAGTTTAAAACTTTTTGTGAAGATCATAGAATAAAGAGGCATTTGTTAGCCCCTAGGACTCTCTGACAGAATGGAGTTGTGGAAAAGAAGAATAGGACTAGGACTGTTCAGGAAGCAACAAGGAAAATGATGAAGGAAGAAAATCTACCGGATGTCTATTGGAGAGAAAAAAATCATACTATAGTCTACATATTTAATCGAGCACAAGTGGGGACAAACCATTCAAAAACTCCTTATGAGTTGTAGTATGGAAGAACCCCTACTATGAAATATTTTAGAGTGTTTGGAAAAAAATGTTATATCAAAAGAGATGAAGAAAGATTAGGAAATTTTGATGCAAGACTTGATAAAGGAATATTACTTGAATATTCTAAGAAGCAAGGCTCGCGGGTGCTACACTAAGAGGCTAAAAAGGATTGTTGAAAGTGCAAGTGTCAAAGTGGGTGAAGACTTACATAAAATTTTAGTAATGATAGATGGATATGAATCAAATGAGTCCTCTTGTAGAGAAGAAGACAAAGATGATGTTAAGGAAAAATAAGTTCAAGTTAAAGAGGAAGAAGCTCCAAAAAGGATCCCTAAGACCCCTAAGTATGTGTGGAAGAATCATTCAGAAGATCAGATTATTGGTGACCACTAGTACAAAAACTACTAAAACCTGCATATAAATTACTAAACATGGTCACGTGATCATTAGTAGTTTATTGCTAGTCATTTATAATGTGGCCGAATTGATGACTAAACCATTTTTAGTCATTTATTAGTTGTTTTTATTGATCAATTTGGTAGTATATTTAGTCATTAATTTAGTCATTGATTGTTGTAAACTACTCAGTCATTTTTATTTACTGATATGTTTAGTCGTTAATTTAGTCATTGATCATTGTTAACTCAACACTTATTTAGTCATTTTTATTCACTGATTTCCATCCATTGGTAGTGTATTTAGTCATTAATTTTAATCATCATTTTGATCAATTTGGTAGTTTATTTAATTGTTTTTGTTCACTGATTTTTGTCAATTGGTAGTATATTGATACATTATTTATTAATTGCATAATCATTATATTCAGTCATATTTATTCACAGCTTTGTCAATTGGTAGATTATTTAATTATTTGTGTTCACTTATTTTTGCTTAAAAGTGCTAGAAATGAGACAATGCTTTTGAGGTTTAAACATAAAACACATAAAAACATAATCAATCATTCATTTGCACATAATGAAACAACTATTAAGAAGGCAAAATATTGAATTTTTTTTGAGAAAATGTGTTCTTACAACATATTCAAGACTTAAATATGTGTCTTTTTTTTTTTAAATGTGTCACAAAGTGTGTTTCTCAGTATTGTGACTAAGAAAACTGAGTTATGATGCTCTACTTTTTTCTTATACAGCTCCAAAACATGAAATAACTACTTGAAAAATTAATCCTAAGGGTCCTATACCTCATCCCAAGCATAGGAGAGAATATAGGAACTAAAATTGACTAAATAATCATACCTAAAAATAGGGAAACTTGTTTTACATGCCCAAGAGGTCTTCTTGTTGGGTCAACAAGGGATGAGACATTGATGGTGCTTGATAGGTTGTCATAAGGTCCTAATACTTTAGTTAAAAATATCTCGAATATGTCAACCGGGTAGTGTCCAAAGACTGTATGCAATAGGGAATATTTTGGCCATCTCTCTTAGTAATATTTTTTGAATTTTTGAAATGGTTGAAAACATAAATTAAACTAGAAAGCACGAAATTGTTTAAGCTAGAAATCATTCAAATTCATATTCTAGAAAGCATGTAAATTATCTAAGAATCAACATTTGCAATTAAACTATGAATTTTAAACAAAGGTGGATAACTTCTAACAACTAACTACTAATTGAAAGTACACCTAAAAAACTTGTAATTAACAATAGGAGTAGGTGCTCCAAAATTTCCAAGTAAACATAACTTAAAGATCATAAACTTAAAACCATGACCTGTAGGAGCACTTGACAAAGCTCAACACAAAGTAACGTTCATCTAAATATAACATGTATGGAATGGAAATAACAATATTAACAATAAAAATATTTATCTACTCTATGAGATCCCTCAAGTGGCCAGCTCTCGGGCGTTCCTACGATTAGCTCAAATGACATATAGAACTTTCACAACTTCAAAGTACATCCATTCATAGCATTTCCATTACTCGAAAAAAATTATTAGAATAAGACTGGTGATATTCATTTATTCATATTATAAAAGTGTAACAATACAAAACATAGCTAAACAATATTTAGAATATATCATGACAACATATCCTTGTTTTTGGTAGTTACACACATATATATTATACTACTACAAAATCCTAATTTCAGATGGTGAGAGAATACCATTGAAAATTTCTTAAAACATAATTACAACTAATTGATGCTCATGACATAAAACATAATAAAGACTCTAAGTGGAGCCGTAAAGTCTTTAATAGAATTAACAAAATGGTTTAAAAGAAATCGTTCCACTATGCATGCCTAAATTTTTGGCGCCCAAACTTCTGGCACTCTAACTTCAACCGCTTGAATTCCACTCCATCCATAGGTCATGCATAAGTCCTGCACAATTACTCAAAGTCTATACCATTATATCAACATTAGTTAGCTAATTTCAATCAATTTGAGAAATAAAGATTTATTCACCATTTTATAAAAAGTAGACAATTATTGCTTCTAAAAATAAACACATTGGCATGGATGAGGTGGTTGGCAAGAAAAAATAAGGGTATTTAGATTATCATAAAAATGAGGTTGTTTATACCTCATCACCCTCCCCTTCCTAAGCCTAAGCAGGTCCTCTTTCTCTCTAATGAGTCCTTTGTTGAACAGTCTAGATAACTGAGAGGGGGGGTGAATTAGTTATCCCAAAACACTTTTCTTTCTTTACTCAATCTGAATCAATCATAAACCATTCATATATTAATTAAAACAAAAATGGACATGTAAGCACCAAACAACACCATGCACAATGAACACCAAAAATTACGTGGAAATCCAAGATGGGAAAAACCACGAAGAATAGTAATTCTCAATAATAAAACACCAATTAAGGTGATTTTTATAAGGGCTCACTGCCCAAGATACAAAAACCTTTGATTACAAAAAAAATGGACAAAACATGAACTGATGAAGTTGCATCTACGTATGCATGAATTTAGTTTTGGTTAAAAGCCCAACATCTGATTGCAGCAGATCCAATTAAGAATATTTTGCCAACCTTCCTTCCACTACTTTAGAAAAATAGATTACTTCTACTTGGCACTTTCCTTCACTTCCTTCTTTGATCCTTGTCACACAATCCTTCCCACCTTTTATCATTGTTCACACATTCCACACTTCTTGTATTTAGATGCACTTGAAGATGTTCCACATACATATATATATACACACCTGGAGAACAAAATGATTCGGCCTAGCAAAACATGTCGGCTTGAGGAACAACCTTGAAGTATTCAATAAGGCTTGACACACTAGCACCAGACCTAAAAGATAGGTCACACATAAGGGATCTTCTTACCACGTTACACTAGGACCCATACATGGGTCATACATAAGATATAGAATTATTAACAAAAGATAGCTAAAATTGAATTATATGAGATATATTATGGATTCGATGGGAATGCCACAACCAAGACCAAATCTTGATTAACATCAATTGATAGGAATGCCACAACCAAGACCAAGTCACGATCAAAATTCATTTGATAGGAACACCACAACCAAGACCAAATCTTGATCAACATCAATTTCAATACCAACCAAAGAAATGTAGTCAGACATACCAAAATTTGTGGAAAGCTACATGAATGTCTAGATAGCAAGGATACCCAAAATAATCTTTAGAAACAACAACTTATAGAAAAATATCAGTCTTCAATATTTTGCACAGATGTCTCAAAAAGAAGTAATACCATTATCTGAATCGAGGATATCATCCATACTATGCAGCATTATAGGATAGATCATTTTTGTATATCATCTGGAGCACAACCTTCTAGATCCTAGGTTTTGACATCAATGATAGTAATTCCACATCAACTTCTCAGCAATCTCCCCCTTTGGCATTGATGGAAAAACAAAAAAAAACTCAAAAATACAAAAACTCCAAAAATTCCAAGAACTCCCTCTTAGCAAATCAAATCCTCTTTTTGTTTTTTTTTTCTCTTCGTTTCATTTTCTCTCCCTTTTTTCCATCAAAGGAAAAGGGCCAAATAAGAACATCCAGAAACCAAATCAAAGACAACACTTTTCACATGAAATTTTTTGTTATACTTTTCTTTCATAATTGGAAGAATCTTCTTCCAAGCTTGCACTGCAGACAACATTCTTGCACATACACTCACCTATAAAATCAACATCCCAAATGAAGATGACCAGTTTGGAGATAGGCACTGTTGTTCACAATCCTCAACATTAGAAAGTATCTCGGAGAAATGATCCAATCGGACCTCAACAATTTCTTTAACCAACCAGAAGGTTTTAACCACATCTTCTCTTTGTCTTTAAGTAGACAACAACTCATCTTGCAACTCACCAACTCTTATCCTCTATTTTCCATCTTTATCTTTGAAGAAGTCAAAACACTTCCCAATTTCATTCAATTTAGATTCAATAGCTTCAATTCTGCTTCTAAAATTATCAACAGATGCGGGCCACCGAAGATAGTATTTGTAGATGTTAGACATCTCCTTAAGGCATTCTCTTGTCTCACCAATGTGTTTGGATAACTTTCATTTTCTGGTGACACACCTTCTTTCAATCATAGCTTGGAATCTGTCTCCTTCAAAATTTTCTTGCAACAACCTTTTTTCAACAACTTCTATCAGATCATTTGGTAATGAGTTAGAAACCATAGAAACTATAATACCCTTTTTGAGAAAATACTCCACCAAGGCTTCTTCAATTCTAGGCATACTGACCAAAGAGCGAGCATTCCACATTTCACCAACCTTTTTCATATCACCTTCATCCAACATAGACCGAACTTCATCTAAATCAGGTAGAGACTCTTCTTCCTTCTCCATATGTTCTGAGATAGTGATAATATCTTTTGTATTAATTTTCCTTCTTTTAGATTTCATAGGGGAACCACCAATAACAACCTATAATTCCCTCTTATCAGAGGAGGAACCCTCCTCAAACTGACTGATAGGCATAACACTAGACACTATTGCATCGGAGCACATATTCAACTGTAAGGATTTGAAATAAGCTTTGCATGCACTTACTTTATCTTATAAACATTCCAGATATCTATGAACTTGCTTTCTGACAAGGATATTAGACTTTCACTTAACATTCTCCTTTGACAGTAGAGAATTCAGATAGTAGAACACTAAGCACATGAGTAGAGACCCAAATCGGAAGGGGTAATTCTCAACTATAGACATTCCAACATTCTCAATTAGGTTTTCCATTACCAGGCTACATAGATCAAATTGTTGATTTTCCTTCACCATCTTATGTGCAAGAAACACAATAATAGCAGATGTAGAACCTTCATGATTTTAGAAGTAGATTTTGTATTAGATACCATAAGCAACATACCTTACTGCAGCATCGACAATGGTATTTATCAATAGAGTTGGGGGGTCTTTGTCAATACCAGTAAGTTCCTCCACGTCTCTGTATTTCACGATATTCTTCCCGGGGAGGTCACCAACCCTGCACAACCCAGTAACATCTTCAATGGATTCCTTCGTAACCTAATAGGGTTTTTCCAAAAAAATGCTAGATCCTTGAAATAGCTCAACAGGAACAAGATAGACTCCTCGAAAAACTAGGGGAATTCTCCCCACAAATCTATGCCAATGACACTCACAATTTGTACATCACCAGCCTTCAACCCTAGCTCCATTTCCTTCATCTTTCGATGATTAAACTCATCCAACTCAACTCCCTTCAGCTTTAGCAGAATACCGCCACTTGATTCATTGCCAATCAACATAGATTCCATCGTCGCGCTCGGCTTCTTAAATCCTTTATCACTAAATGAAAAAAATCTTCTTGTTAATTGCAACAGTGAGAAATGATTTGAAACTCCATCTTTTATCCTTAATTGCTCATGATGACTTTGCCACCAAAACATGTATCAATGACACTAGTAATTGTACTTTTATTTTCAATCAACTTAATTAACCTCCATTATGCAACATCACCCAAATCTAGCTTAATCATGTTGGAAACACATCAATATTTCTTCGAAGAGGGGGAACCAACAGGATATGCATTGCAAAACTCCCCATGAGCCAAGGCGGTTGGCTCAATTTCTGGAAGAGCTAGTACCAGGATCCGGTACCACAGAAGGGATCTCCACACTCATTTCCTTTTTCTTCCAAACGGTGATGGTCTTCCTTTTAGATTCATCTAATTTTGCAACCTTCTTTTTGTCTTCAATCCTTTCTAGAGCAGCATATCTACATGTTTTACAATAATTTATAAATTCATTGCACTTGTAACATCTTTTTTCTAGACTAACTGAGTGAAACCTAGATTTTTATTGATTAGCTTTGTGACCATAACCATGGCATAAGTAGCAATAACCATAAAAGAGATTGTTCATTTCATTCATTCTAGTTGGATTAGATAATTGACTTCTGCAATGACTCGATTTGTGACCAAACTTGTGACAATTAAAGCATTGAATATCCAGTTCCTTCTTACTTCTACATTCTATAGCCTTATGTCCAAAAATTTTGCATAGAAAATAGTGACTATTGAATGATAAGTACCTTTGAGCATTTGGTTGCCTCACTAAAGGTCTTTTTGTAGATCTTCTAGAGTTTTGAACTTTTCTTGTTACACTAGATCTTGCTTCAACTTCCACTACATTGTCTTTACCCTTAGTGTTCAAATTTGATTTTTCACCTAAGAAGCCAAGTCCTTCCTTATCCTTGTGACATTTCTATAGGGACAAAATTTGATCCATAATTATGCTATTTTCACACACTCTATCTTCTGATTTCATCCTCCTTAACTCTTGATCTAACTTCTTATTTACTTCTTATTTTCGTTTGATGGTATCTTTGAGGTTTTCTTCAGTCTTCTTCCATTCTTCTATTTTCTATTTGATGGTATCTTTGAGGTTTTCTTCAGTCTTCTTCCACTCTTCTATTTTTTGTTTGATGGTATCTTTGAGACTTTCTTCTTTCATTTGCATTCATCTAACTAAATCTTTAGATTCACAACATTTTCCTTTGACTCCTTTAATTCCTCATTGACCTCTTTGTGTCTTGCTTTGAATTTTCAGATTTGCTCCCTTAGCTTTGAGATACAAGCATTTTCCTCCTTGATGTTTTCTTTTAGTTCCTCATTCTCAGATTTTGTACTTTCCATATCACTTAATATTGACTTCAGTTCTTCCTTCAAGTAATAATCTCCTACCGTCTGTTCAAACTACCAAGATCCCCTCCAAGCAGTTAAGCTTTATCTACAAGGGACTAAGCTCTTATACCAATTGTTGAATAGTCTGGATAACTGAGAGGGGGGGTGAATTAGTTATCCCAAAACACTTTTCTTTCTTTACCTAATCCAGATAAATCATCAACCATTCATATATTAATCAAAACAAACATGAACATGTAAGCACTAAACAACACCATGCACAATGAACACCAGAAATTACGTGTAAACCCAAGATGGGAAAAACCACGGAGAATGTTAATTCTCAATTATAAAACACTGGTTAAGGTGATTTTTACAAGGGCTCATTGCCAAAATTATCATTGTAAGTAAGGCTTGCTGTCGGGTGGCTCACTCTCGGTGGGCTCATTGCCCGAGATACAAAAAACCACTGATTACAAAAAAAATGGACAAAACATGAACTGATGAAGTTGCATCTACATATGCATGAATTCGGTTCTGGTTGAGAGCACAACATCTAATTGCAGTAGATTCGGTTAAGAATATTTTGCCAGCCTTCCTTCCACTACTTCATCAAAACAAATTAATTCTACTTGGCACTTTCCTTCCCTTCCTTCTCTAATCCTTCACACTTTTTTCACTGTCTGCACATTCCACACTTCTTATATTCGGATGCACTTGAAGATGTTCCACATACATGTATATACACACTTAGAGAACAAAATGAGTCGGCCTAGAAAAACATGTCGGCTTGAGGAACAACCTTGAAGTATTCAATAAAGCTTGGCATGCTAGCAACAAACCCAAAAAATAGGTCGCACATAAGGGGTCTTACCACGTTACACCAGGACCCATACATGGGTTATACATAAGATATAGCATTAGATATAGCATTATTACCAAAAGATAACTAACATTGAATTACACAAGATATATTTTGGATTCGATGGGAATGCCACAACCAAGACCAAATCTTAATTAACATCAATTGATAGGAATGTCACAACCAAGACCAAATATCAATCAACATTCATTTGATGGGAACACCACAACCAAGACCAAATCTTGATCAACATTAATTTCAATACCAACCGGAGAAATGTAGTCAGACATACCAAAACTTGTGACAAGCTACATGAATGTCTGGATAGCAAGGATACCCATAATAAGCTTTAGATATAGTAGCCTATAGAAAAATATTAGTCTTCAATATTCTGCACAGATGTCTCAAAAATAAGTACTACCATTATCTAAATCGAGGATACCATCCATACTACGCAACATTATAGGATAGATCATTTATGTATATCATATGGAGCACAACCTTCTAGATCGCAGGTTTTCACATCAATGACAACAATGCCACATCAACAACTTCTCAGCATCCTCTGCCTCTTTTCATCCCTTCTCCTATTTAGTTCATCGTATTTGGAACTAAGATCATATATGTCCCCTGCCTCTTCATCCAAATGATCAAGATTTTTAAGAAAAAAATTGTTGAGTTTAACTGTCATTTTCCATGTATATAACTCTTTAGGACTTCGCTTTTTAGTGGAAAAAATTGAAGGGGGTGGCTGAAGGAGCAATGGTGGCCTGTATCTCATCCCTATCCACTTAGATTTGAGTTAATGTAATACTTTTTTTAATGCTTCAACCCTTCTGTAGGACCACCTTAGATTGGTGGGGGAGATTATCTCCCTCCTTTTGAGATACATAAGTAGGGGAGTGTACCACTCCTCGTAGGAACTCCATGCCCTTTCTATTAATTGTGGCCCATAAAATTTGAAATTTTTGAAGCAAATCCGGAGATTGTCATTATATTTGTCCCTTATAGCTTCATAACATTTAATCATTTGAAATTGGGCTTTGAAGGCAAAGGGATTCTGGTTGGGATATCTCATTTGGAGTCCTACAGTTCTCTCTGCTTGCAAATATTCCTTGGTTCTCTCCTACCAATGGATTTGATTATGCATATTAGATATGAAATATCTAAAATGTACCTCCCCAACAAAAAGGTTGATAAAGAAATAAGTGTATTTTTGAGAAGGTGTTAAAAAGATGTAAATAACACAACTTGCCACTCAGCAATGAAAAGTATTTTATGATGATGAAACAAGGCATAATATTAGGGAACTTCATATCTAGTGTAGGGATTCAGGTTGATCCACACAAAATAGAAATTATATCTACATTACCTGCTCCATCGAAGCAAAGAGATATCAAAAGTTTCCTTGGCCATGCGGGCTACTACAAGAGGTTTATCAAATATTTTAGTAAGATTGGTGCACCATTATTTGTTTTATTGAGTAAGGACATTGAATTTGAATGGAAATTAGAATTCCAACACTCCTTTAAAGATTTGAAGAAAGCCTTGACTCAAGCACCTATTTTCAGAGGCCCTAATTGGAGCCTATCTTTTCATATACATATAGATGCTTTCGATTTTTCTATTCAAGCAGTTTTGGGTCAGAAAGAAGGTAATAAAGAGTATGAAATTTACTACATCAACAAGAATCTTCAAGGATCAGAGTTGAACTATATAGTTATAGAAAAGGAAATGCTTGTAGTGGTGTATGCTATTAATAAATTCAGGAAATATATTACTGGTTATTTAGTTTTTGTCCATACAAATCATACAAAAATCAAATATTTGATGAACAATCTAGTAGTTGGAGGTAGATTTGTAAGACGACTGCTTCTTCTAACATAATTTGACATTACCATAGTGGACAAACCTGTTAAAGCCAATATGGTGGAAGATTTTCTGTCAAGATTGCCAACACAATTAGCTGAAGGAGGGGTGGATGATTCATTTCTAGATGAACACTTATTTTCTCTAAATGTACATATACCCTGGTATGCTGACATAGTCATTTATCTAGTAACATGGCATATTCCACCACACTTTTCTTCAAGAGAAAAGAAGCAACTGGTACATAAATGTTTCCCATACTCTTGGATATCAAGTTACATATTTTACACTGTCCTTGATAACATCATGAGAAAGTGCATAAGGGAAGATGAAATCTTCGATATCATGTAGGCTTGCAATGATGAGCCATGTGGAGGTCATTTTACAACAAAAAGGCATCCTTTAAGATCTTGACAACTAGTTGTTTTTGGCCAACTTTGCACAAAGATTTTGTTAAATACACAAGAAGTTGTGATAGGTGCCAAAGGATGGGAAGACCAACAAAGAGTGATAAAATTCCATTACAGCCTTAGTTAACATTAGCACCTTTTATGGGGCAGCGAAAGGTAACCCTGGGCCTGCAGGTTGTGGGTGGGTGTTGAGGAATGAATATGGTAGACTCTTAGGCGCGGTGGCACTCCCGTTGGGAAATCAAAATAATCACTATGCAAAGGCAGATGCTACATTTATAAGCATAAAAAATGTTGTGGACAGGGGTTATACCGAAAAATGGGTTGAATTTGATTCCTTAAATATAATCAATTATCTACGTGGAACTCATAAGCCTAGTTGGAATGTGGATCAATTAATCAAAGATACTATAATCATGCTAAGTTCTTATGAAGAGACCCACGTATCTCACATTTTCTGAGAAGGAAACTCATTGGCATATTTTTTGCTAATGAGGCTATAAGATTGAATGAGTTTCATGTGTGGGACGAGGCCTCCATCCTTCCCAAGAAAGATAGGAGCTTAATGAGAAATGATGGTGTGGGTTGAGTTGATGTGGTGGCGACATTTAATCCTTAGTACCATCTCCCAAATCACACACTTTGTGGGTTTTGTTTAGATTTTTAGTGTTCAATTGAGCGATTATCGCAACGGTTTTCTTTTCCTAGTGTTTGAAGAGATGGGTGGTGATGGAAGAAGAATTTAGCTACACTCTTGTGCAGGACTAAGGAAGAAAAATAAGCTATGGAAGATTCTCCACCATAGAAATTTCACATCGTTTCTAGAAAGATTGCATGGGCATGACCCAAATCCCTCGATAGGATTTGATTCTTGTTGGCATAATCGTAGGCTTCAGATAAAGGGTCAGGAAGTGGATGTAAATGAGGCGTTGATTGCCATTGTGATTGGGATGTTGATGGTTGGTCGTAAGTTTTACAAGGACAAGAAGAGCAATGAGGAAGCAATGGCCCAATTCTTCAAAAATGACAAGCAGAAGAATTTGATTAAGGTGGAAATTTGGGGCTATGAGCGTAAGTCCCTCAAGAAGATATGGGTCGAGGTTACGAAGGTGATTATGCATTATGTGACATTGGAAGGTAGGTTTACTAATATACTAGGTCATCATTGCACTCTTTAAATCACTTTAGACATGGGTTGTTTATTTCCTTCTCATTTTTTGTGCCTTCCATGGAGATTTTTGTTTATGAACATTTAAAAAATAGGAGGGCTTCGATTCTCCATGAGGGTCTCATTCTTTTGATCATGGAGCATGTTCAATCTCTTCTCCTTGCCCCTACTATTAAGGGAAAGGAGAAGATTTTGAGTGAAGATTTAGGTTCATCTGGGTCTAATACCAACATTGTCGAAGAAGAGGATGATGATGGCTCTCTGTCCCCTGAGGCTACCTCCTTGAAAAAGAGAAGGGCAGCCTTAAAAGCAATCGAGCTGCTAAGTGCCTTGTTTTTTTTTATAGTGAGGATACAAAGGTGGGATTGAACAAATCCTCTTCCAGGAAGGTGTATTTGGCTATTGGCCAGGTAGAAGTCGAAGGTGGAGGTAATGAGGAGGGTTTGCAGGAGAATGTGTTGGCTACAAAGACCAAGAATAAGCCAAGGAGGGAGTCCAAACACATTGCCAAACAAAATAACCATGCCTCAAATTTTTTAGCAAAGGATACCAAGGTGATTTGTGAGGAAAAGGATTCTGGTGAAAAGGTAGTGGAAATTGATGAGTCATCATCTCATAACACAGCCAATGAGGACTTGAAGGAAGAAAATAAGGCTCAAGATGAGGAAGATGTTGAGAAGAAGAGTGTTAAGTCAGAGCCTTGAAAGGTAAATCCCCTTTCTAAGGACTTTTCTTTTTTAAATGATGAGTCTACCTCACTGTTTGAGCTGCTAGACATGGCTAGGGTTTGGGCCATTGGAACTTTTAAATTGGATAAGTGGACTCTTCAAGAGTTTAATAAAGTTAACATTAAAATAAGGGGTTTGAAGGAGAACTCAAAGAATGTTCTGAAAAGCTTAGTGTTGGACATTCTGATTGACAGAATTGTGGACCTTGAGGGTTCTTTCCATGATTTCAAATCTCTATGTGAAAAACATTTGGCTGGGTTAGAAGCTAAGGTTGTGGGAACTAATGCAGACATTAAGAATCTTTTGCATGCATGGCATATTTCTATTAAGAATAGTGTGAACTCCTTCAAATTTCTACTCTAAAATATTAGTGAGCTCAGGGAGGACTGATTTTACTTTTTTGAATTAATGGAGAAAGAGCATTCAGCCAAGGGTAAAGGAAAAAAAGGGTATGAAAGTTGATATTAAAGGCCCTACTACTAAAGGGTTTTCTGATTGGAAAAATTCCTTTGAAGCCGAGAAG
This sequence comes from Sequoiadendron giganteum, assembly GCA_007115665.2. NCBI lineage: Eukaryota > Viridiplantae > Streptophyta > Pinopsida > Cupressales > Cupressaceae > Sequoiadendron > Sequoiadendron giganteum. The sequence continues at coordinate 496,205,743 of CM021103.1, forward strand.
AAGGAGCTACTGGACATGATTGATTTGCACAAGAGCCAGGGGTTTGAGGTGGCCAACACCTTAAGTAGTATGAAATAGTGTCCAATTCTATTTGTTTGTTGTTTACTTTCTGCTAGGTCTTGGTATTCTTTCTATTGTTTTGTTGTTTTGTTGTTGTTGGGTGCTACTGATGGTTTAGTATTTTATCTCTCTTGCAACACTCTGTTTTGTTTTTTTTTTTATGGTATGCCATTGGTATCTTATTATTCTATATTTTGATAAGCATTTTGTATCTTAAGTTGTAAAGGGTTTCGGGTCCCTTCAAAACCTGTTTTTCCCATATAATCAAAACATTAGCACCTTTTGACAAATGGGGTTTACACTTTATTGGGTCAATCTCACCTACATCCAACAATAGGGAATATATTATTATCTACACTGATTATGTAATTAAATGGGTGGAAGTAAAGGTCTTGGAATTTTCCAAAGATGGCAATGTGGCTAAGTTTTTATTTGAGGATATATTTACTAAGTATGGAGTACTTAGAGAAATATTCACTAATCAAGTTCTGTAGTTTACTTCTGACCTCATCACTAAACTGGTTGAAGAATATCAACTTAGACAGAAGAAGTCAACACCTTACCACCCTAAGGCTAATGGTTAGGTGGAAGTCACTAATGGGGAGATTGAAAGTATTCTCACCAAGACTGTGCAACTACATAGGAAATATTGGATGGAAAGGCTACTAGAAATAGTATGGGCATAAATAACAACCTAGAAAACTGCCACTAGTTTTACACCATATGAATTAGTATATGGTAAGACAACAATCCTTCCAATTGAGTTTGAATATATAACACTAAGGACAACAATAGAACTATAAATGGACTTAACAGAGGCTCAAAAGGAGAGGTTGAACACATTAAATGGACTGTATGAGATTAGAATGGAAGCAATCCATCACATTGAGGTAGTAGAACAACAAAGGATGAAATGGCATGATCGGTACATTAAAACAAAAGAGTTCAATGTTGGAGATCAGGCACTACTATTTGATTCAAAGTATAAATACTTCAAAGGGAAGCTCCAATCAAGGTGGTTGGGTCCCTATGAAATCGGTCAATTTTATCCCAATGGAGCAGTCAAGCTACATACAATAGATACAATCAAATTTTCACTTCTTGTAAACGGCCACAGATTGAAGCTATATAAGAAGCCATTACAAAAAGATGATTTCATATTCTCCCTATTTCAACAATATGGTGCTCACAATGAACCAAATATAGAACCTATTTTAAAAAAAAGGTTGTGTTCTTGGCTTGTATTCCTTCTATGGTTTCCTATGAAGCTAATGTTGAACTTAATTGGCCAATTTCTCTTTATGAGTTAGAGGAGGTTGTTTTCATCATGAAAAAAGGTAAGGCCCTAGGCCCAGATGGGTTTCCTATTGATTATTTTAGAAATATTGGGAGATTATCAAAGGGGGTCTATTGTAGGTGGTTCAAGCATCTCAGGATAGTAAAAAAATGTTGAAAGCTATAAAATCAACTTTCTTGGCTCTTATTCCCAAATGTGAGGGTGCTAATTCTCTTAATATTTTTTGGCCAATCGCTCTGTGTGATTCCATTTATAAGATCATTACAAAGTTTATTGCAGAGAGATTGAAGCCCTGGATGATTAAAATAATCTATGAGGAAAAGGGGGTTTTGTGGCTGGAAAACATAGGATGGTGTTGTGATTGTGGCTAAAGGCTATCCACTCCATGTAGGTTTCCAAAGATAATGCTTTGTTTGTCAAATTGGACATGGCTAAGGCTTATGATTAGGTCAGATGGTCCTTTCTTCACAAGATTTTGTGTGTGTTTCAATTTGTTCAGGACTATATTAATTGGTGAATGAGGCATGTCATGTTGATGTCATATTTTGTGCTAATTAATGGTGTTCCCTATTCTTTGTTTGGTTCTTCTAGGGGCCTTAAGTAGGGTAATCCCTTGTCTCCTTATCTCTTCATTATTATGGTTGAAGGTTTGGGAAGACTTCTTAAAGCCCACTTGAGTTGAGGGCTAATTAAGGGATAGTCTTGGGGTGAAGGATTGGCTCCACAAACCCATATTCATTTTGTGGATGATACTGCCCTTTTGGCTATGGCCAAAATTAGAGAAATGAGAAATTTTAACTAGCCTCTTGATATTTATCTTACTACTTTGGGTCAGAAGATTAATGAAGGGAAATCATCTATCTTTTTCTTCAAAACTCCTCCACTTATTCAATCTAGGATTTCTCACATTCTTAGATTTCAAATTGGTAATCTTCATTTTGTGTATTTGGGTGTTTCCCTCTTTGCGTCCCCTCTACCAAGAAGGACTTGGTAGTAGCATATTTTGGATAATTTTAGGGGTTATGTCAATCACTGGACTCGTCGGTGGTTTTCCTTTGCTAGGAGTATTGTACTCCTAAATTTGTGGTCCAAGCACTTCCCCTCTATAGGTGTATGGTTCAAGTTGCTCCTATAGGCTTCATTAGAGAGCTTAATGTTCTCTCTAGATAGTTTCTTTGGTTTGGTAGTTTGGATTCCAAGTGGAGTCTAGTTAAATGGGACTCTATTTGTAGGCCTATTAAACAAGGGGGCTTGGGTCTTTGGCAGACAACTATTATTGGCCAGGCTTTGGCGGTCAAGATTTATTGGCAATGGTGTATTAGTCAAGATCAAAGTTGGGCGAAAATCCTCAAGGCTAAATATTTGAGAGGTGTTGCAAAGGACATTCCATGCTACTCTTTGGATGGTAAGGGGTCTATGATTTGGGATAATCTTAAAAGAAGTGCTAGCTTGATCAAGCAAGGCCTTTTTTGGCTTGATTCTTGGGATGGTTACCTCTCATTATTCACTTCTCATCCTCGTATGTGGAATTTGGGCTCACATTTTTTGGATGCTAGAAGGTTGAAATTAGTGATTTCAAAGTTGTGGAGTGTTTGGGTTAGGTGGAGGTGCTCATATGGAAAGGGTGTCACCTATGTCCTCTTGGGGGTTCGGTTGTAGATCGTGTTGAGTTGGGTAAGATTTTAGCAAGGAGATTTTTTTCTCTTTATAGAAAAGGAATGTCTTGGCTTGGGCCCCAACTCCAAAAGGGGTTTATTCAATGGTAGTTGGGTACCATGAATTGGACATAAGGAAGTATGGGGAGGAAGAAGCACCTTGGTGGAAATATGTATGGAACAATTTTGTGTGGCCCAAGTGAAACTTCTTCCTTTGGTTAGTGGCTCATAACAGATGTCTTACTTGGGACAATCTTCTGAAGAGGGGCTTTCAGGGGTCATCTATATGTTTTTTATGTGGTAGTACAGTGAGGAGTATTCTTTGCATCTTTTCTTCCAATGCTCCTTCTCTAGATCTATTTGGAATTTATGGTGGGAAATTTGGAGGCACCCTTGTGTGCATGCCTTATCCCTTACTGAGTTTTGGAGGACTTTGGCGAGACCCCCTGTTATATCATTCCCTCTCCAGATGGTTTGGATTGGCAGGCCTTCATGCATTCTTTGGAAGATTTGGTTAGAGCAGAACCATACAGTTTTCTAAGATAAAAAGTTGGTGGTTGTGCAAGTTTGGCAACATATTCTTGGTATGCTTCATGAGACTAATTCAACTAAATATGATGTTGATGCTCCTCTAAATGTTGAGGAGGATATGGTGTTTTTTGGGTCTAGTTTGAATGGTCTTAGTTCGAGGAAGGATTTTTCCATTGGAATAAGACATCCCAAAAGGAAAATTCAAAGAGAAGGTAGATGGTCTTTGCCTCCTACTAGGATTTGGGGAGAGATAGTTTTGGGTCTGTCCTTTCTTCTTCCTCAAGTATCATTCCCAAAAGTAGAAATCCTGAGACAAAACCAGGATGTAGGAATAGAATGCCCCCTTTATCATTTTGAATATATGGGAAGGTTTCTACATACTATCTGAATTCAAGTTATTATCCTCACGATAGTAAAAAGATAAAAGACCTGAAAGATATCAATGTGTGAACGAAGGTTGACATCTATTGACTTTGTTTGCAATTCTCTTGTCGATTATCATATTCCACATGCCTTGATATGATTCATCCCTTGGATTCCCTCTCATGTATTTGTCTTATTTAGTCTACATCTTGTTTCTATAAAAGACCAGAGGATACATTTTTTTAAGTTAAGTTCAAAATTTGTGGATATTGGAAGAGCCAAAACTTCTCTAAGTTTTGTTCTGTTTTCTTATTTTTTGAATCATTTCAGATTAAAAACTTGTATGAACATAGAGTTTAATCAATATCGAATCCAATTTGATGGCTACCTATCTCATGTATCTTTTGTAGCTGGTTTTGTTTGTTTTGATAGACAATATTGTATGTTGTGTCATTTAAGGGTGCATACAGAACCTACTCGGTGTCCAAACTAAACCCCCTTCTTTTAAATCTTGCAATGTTTTATGCCTTGTTGTGAAGAAATCTGGTGAAGTATAAAGTGGTTTGCTTTGATTTGATTAATTATTGGGGCATGTGTGGAAAATACCTAGGAGAAATTTTATTTTTCAAGTATTTTGATGCTTTATTTTAGTTTAGATGTTAAATTTCAAAAAATGTTTCAAAAAATAAATGAATGAGAAATTTATTGAAAATATTTCATTTCTATGAAATTGTAAAATGCTTAAAGCTAAATCTACTTAAGTGATAGAAAAATTATTTGATGTTCATTAATTACTATTGCAAATCTATTGATTTCATGAAATTGTTTAATAATCAAACTAAAAATCTTCCATTTGATACTTATGATTCTTAAAGAAAACAAAGATAACCATAGACCCCTTGAGATTAACAGCAATATCACATCATACCCTGAAGTAAACCTAGTATGGTCAAGACCTGACTACTGGAGCCTTGGGATTAAACTAAGTCAACCTTTCGGTTGCACTAATTTAGTCTTTCATGTAAAGATAGGTTCTTTGTGGTTTTCCTGTGAAGACTTTGTTGGCCGATGGTCAGTGCTCCCCTCGAGATTCATGACATGGCTTAACCACCTCTTGTAGATCTGTTAACTCTCACAATTGTATCAGGCATTAATAGGTCAATCTTTTAGTGCAACAAAAACTATGTTTCCAACAATTGGTATCAGAGCCAAAGGTGTCGAGTTCGAATCTCCTCGAGTAACGTTGAGGGGGAGATTGTCGGCAGATGGTCAATGCTTCCCTCATGATTTGTGACATGGCTTAACCACCTCTCATGGATCTATTAACTTTCATAGTTGTATCGGGCATTAATAGGTCGATATTTTGGTGCAACGACAACTATGTTTCCAACAGACTTTATTTGCACTATTGTTGTGAGTAACATTGTCATCAATAGGTTGTTTTTTGTTCACTGGTTCTTGGTGGTTGGATGTGCTTTGATGCCTTTGGATTTTTATTTTCTAGCTAGTTGTAATATGGGACTTTCTCTGATTGAATAAAATTTTACCCTTTTCTTAAGCAATATCAATATATCATCAAAACATGTATTTAAATATATAAAACTATATATATATACTTACCTATATTGACAAGTATTCCATGTTGTCTAGGTTAAATTTGTATCCCCTCTTTTTTGTCTCAAAGTATGTGGTGAATGTGATGATGGCTTAAGGATACATGTGGACAATAAATCAATTTTAACTATTTACATAAGCAATATCAATATATATCACCAAAACATGTATTTAAATATATAAAACTATGTATATATACTTACCTGTATTTACAAGTATTTTATGTTATAGTTTCAATCAACATCATCTCTTTTTTGTCTCAAAGTATGTGATGAATTTGTGGTGATGGCTTAAGGATACATGAGGACAATAAATAAATTTTAACTATTTATATAAACAATATCAATATATCATTAGAACATTTATTTAACTATATATATACTTACATGCATTTACTTATTCAATTGTACCATCTACATCCTCTCTTTTTTTTAATGCATTTATGGTTGTCTCATGCTCTTCCATAGAAATTGTCCATAGCTCTTTATTTGTAGGTCTTCCACGATACCTCACTAGTTTTATATTTCTTGCTACCACCAAATGTGAGTAGTGTATAATCTTCTTATGTGTTTCATAATCTTCGAATGCAAGTAAACATTCTTCCTTTTTAGGTATTTTTGTAGCCAAATGCCAACAACCACCACTAAATCTATTCGATAATGATAGCCATCATCAAAGAAGTTCTCAAAAATAATTAAGGGGATAAAAAAAATCTCAATTTTTTTTTAAAGGGATCAAAGAAGTTCTCAAAATTTGCTTAAGGGGATCACTGAACCTATTGGATAATGATAACCATCATCATCTTCTCGAGGTTTTATTAACTTATGTTTAGTCTCCACACAATGAGCCAACCAATATTTTGTTTCCTCTTCATTCTCTTTGGGTGCAACAATAGCATACACATGTCCTACAAAAAAAAATTGATTCAATAACATATGTGTCCATATAATTTGACCAATCTACATACATGCATTCATATATATAATTAAATATATATTACAAAATAGTAATAAAGTGAAATAAAATGAAATAAATTAAATTAAATTACCCTCTTGTACAAAGTTTGAAACATGATCATAGTCATCCAATGCAAACACTTGATCATTGTCTTCAATTGTTGTTTTATATTGATCATGTGCTTGTGCAAGTGTCAATGATATTTGCTTCCACTCTTCAACCCATTATGTATTCTCATATGCTTCCCAATCTCCTGAAATACAAAACTGACAAAAACATGCAAAATCCTTTGTCTAGATAGTCCATGTGCTTACATTCAAAATCTTAAATGAATGTCATTTAGTAGATCCATTGGTTGTCTTGCAATCAAGTCTAGGTAGAATGTTCTCTTCTTCAACCAACCAAAAGAATCAATAAACTATAGAGTACTCACTTGATCCTGTAGATAATTTTGTATTGCACCAATCAAAGATCCCATGTACATCTTTAAATTTTACTACATCCTCAAATTTCAATTTCTCTCTAGAAAGAATTATTTTAGCACACGCACTAGCTCCATCATATTCTCCTTTACCATGTCCAGCTTCAAAAAACTTCACATATGTTGGAAATTATGTTCCTTGTGAACCTTACTTAACTAATAGAACATTCGAGCATTCTTGAACAATCTCGTACAATTACCTGACCATATGAGATGTTTTATCATCTGAATTCCTCTTTCTCTTAAATTTGTATAAAATATGTTGAAATAGTATTGAAGAAACTCTAACGAGTGTAATCGGTTGTCACTCAAATAGAAATTATACTCCCTCAAAAAAAATCTATCATCCTCTGTGCTATCATCTACATGCATGTATACAATATGAACAAATATAGCCACTTGCACTGAGTTGTAATATTGTGATTGGATTCCCTCATGTGGAGCAACAATATAGTTTTCCATAAAATCAACCACTGACAATATAGCTCCAATTGGGAATGTGTTTCTACATGTGTGAAATTTTTCACCAAGCCATCGAGCATATTGAGAGTGCTTGACATATTTCAGTATTTAATCTTACTCTTAAATTCTAATATGAATGCATGTACACTAATTTTTTTTGTAATTAAATCGCAATGTTTTTTAATTTTTCCATCTTTTAAAGAATACTCTAACATTCTTAAATCTTTTAGCATCCACTAATTGTTGTCCAAAACTATTTTCAACACTTTCATGCATACAAACTCTTAAGAATGAAATATTGTCACAACTAGTGCATTGTTCATAAATATATGAACTTAAATAAAAAAAATTACCCATTGGATCTTTCACAAAACAAACTTGCTATAAACTCCTTGATTGTTTCAGGTGGCATATTAATACCAAATTCATGCATAATCATGTTAGTATGTAAAGTATAATGTATATATCGAAGAACATCATAATAATAATGAAATTGCACATGTGTTCTACAACAACAAGAGATTTGTTGCTAATTAATTTTCATATACCAAGGTTTACATTTTTCAAAAGATCTTTGACTTATTCTAATATTACCAGGTAACACTGAATCACCACAAAATTTTCTATAAAATTCGTTTTGATTTGTGTCTAATAGGTTTTTTGGATGAGGATTGTGAATTTTGGACCCCACTCTTAATTTCAAAACATCTCTAGCATTAGATGATACCCTAGTATTATCATGCCAATATTTTTCAATCAAAGATTTGATTTCAATATTCAATTTCATGTTAGACCTTGGGAGTCGACCACTAAAACTCCAACATTGTTTGATTGGATCATTTTCTATACTGTCTCTAGTCTTTGCCACTCTTATCAGTGTTTTAGGACGTATTTTTAGAATTTCACCAATATTGCTTGACATTATTTTATTCAAAGTTGTTTTATTAACTATAGCAGTTGTTATGGCTCATCATGTCATATTCTTATCTTTAGATCAACTATTATTTTCAATAGACTCAATGGCACTAGCAATAGTAGATAGAGCATGTTTAAGTGATTCATCTTTTCTTCTTGGTTTAACAAAAATGCCTATTTTTTCATTACTTCTCTTATTTTCCACATTCTCATCAATTGCATCATGAGTTGACATTGAAATGATAGTTTTTTATGATAAAAAATTTGTTTGTATAATCTATTGGCATGTGTTCTTATTTGTCTCGAACAAATCTCACCAGGAAGATTATCGAAAATAGTACTTTCAATTTTTAAGAAAATATTTTTATTTTCAACATCACAAAGATTTTCATTTTCATTTTCAACTTCAAAAGGCTTTTCATTTTCATTTTCATGAACAAAAGGATTTTCATTTTTATTTTCAACAAAAAAATATTTTTATTTTCATTTTCAACTTCAAAGGATTTTCATTTTCATTTTCATTTTCAACAACAAAAAGTATAAATTCATTCTTTACAAATATTTATCGATCTCAACATAGTTAAATTTGGCTTGTTTTAAATCTTCTACAATCAAATTTTTCATATCATTCAAAGGTGGATTTGAAGACGTACCTAGATTCATGCTTGAATTCACGTCTATTGTCACATTTCCCATAGCATTGAAAGGTGGATTTGAAGACATGCCAGGATAAGTTTGTTTAATTGTATTATTTTCCACATTCACCTCTTGCAAATTTGCATCATCTACATCCATGGTCTCTTCAATAGTCATTGAACCAGATGCTTCAACATTATTCATTGATTGAATCCTCATTATTCTACCTCTTTGTCTTTTTTCCTCCTCTCTATTTGCTTGAATTTCTTCAGGGGTCAATACCTTTGTATCTTTCCACTTATTACGACATTGTGATCCTACTATGATTATAAAATTATGAAGTACAAATGAATGTCAATAGTAAATTTCTTCCTCTGTTTCTCCTTCAAATGAGTAGAAAATGAACACAATTCCATTCTAAAACTATCTAAATGATGCCTCCTTTCAAAATTTGAATCAAATTACAAGTTCAAGAGCCTATAGAAGACAAATTTTGATAGAAAATGGGAGTAGTCATTGTCGGTCGTACACTATCAAGTTGTAGAATTCACAATAAATTTTTAGTAGTAAAAATAAAAAGATAAAAAATGGAACAAGATCTCGTCTATAAAACAAGATCCCATTCACTAAACAGGATCATGTTCCATTTTCCAACGTTCAAATTATTAAATAAAGCAAATGAGATCTCATTTAGGAAATGGGATCTCGTTCCTAAAGCAAGATCTTGTTTTTAAAATTTAAATGTTTGGTCGAGTTTGTGCTTTGTTTTTTAGTTCGAGAAAAGGCTTGGGGACCCAAACCTAAGCTTTGGACCTAGTTTGACCTACAACTTGAAGCTCATGTCAATGTCACAAGAAAAGAGTGACTTTGGACATATGTTTGAAGACTTTTTTGCAGAATTTTTTGATGAAATTAAAACCCATTATAAAAGAGACTATTTAGATTCGAAATATGTAATTTTTTTAACAATTAAATTATTTTTTCTATTTTTCAAATATTTTTTTATGAAACTAGTCCACAAATTAAAAATATCAGGGTTTTTTAGTATTTTAATAACTTTTTATGAAAATATTTTCTTAAAAATAAATTATACATAGGAAATTTTCAAACAATTCTTTTCAATTTGAAAAAACAAAAATGATAAGTTTAGGTCATCTTATACATGACGTACACAACAATTTTTCAAAACAACAAATATTGCCGATAAAAAATTAACAAAAAATATTTTAAAAATTACAAAAAAATATTGTGAGCATTCTTCAATGTGTTATAAATATTTTCCCAAAATGATTCAAAAAATACAATTATTTAGGTTAAAATATAGATGATGTACATGTGCATGGTATGGTAAGAAAGTCTTAAAAAATGGTTTCTAGACATGCCTATTGAAAATCAATTTGTATCATCTGGGTATTAAAATAAATTACATATCTAGAAACTAGGCTCTGATTTCTACATTTTATGATTAGTGACTTTTTAAAGATTTCATCTGTAAGTACTTCAAATTTTAAGGTTAAATATGACAAATTCTAAAAAATCAAGGAGAACACTTCCACTTTTTGACCAAAAAGTGGACTCAACTTCTTGCACAAACCCATGATCAAATGTGAAACCAAAACCATATTCCATTTGAAGGGACTATAGTCTTGTTTGTGTTGTATTTCATTTGTAATGTTGTTGTGAATGTTTGTTATGATTGTTATCAATGTCATGTGACCACTAAGATGTGTGTCGGCAATCTATGTGGAAGATTTTGAATGCATCCTTTAGGGGTTTTTAGAAAGTATTAAAAAGCTTTACTTTAAGTGTTCTGATGTTTTTTAGTGCCCTAATTTGAATATTGATAGGTTAGGTGTCTTTTTTAAGCCTCATTTTAGACTTGGGTCAAGATGTGACCCTTTTAAAATGGTATTTTCAAGTAGTGATGAGTTTGAAGAAATGAGACTTGGAAAAATGACTTGTCACTTTCCAACCTCACTCTTTAAAGTTTATTAATGAACTTGGGAAAAAACAAGGTTCTCACATGTGTGAGCCACCTTGTAAGGTTTAGTGGGAGAGTGTGCAAGTACACTCTCCATCTCCCAAAGTCTCACACATGTGTGAGCACTTGTGAGGGAATGTGTTTGAGGAAGGAATGAGAGAGTTACAATTATCACTCCCTCAATCAAAGAATTCAAATTAAGGATTCCTATTTATGTCCCATTTGAAAATGAGGAGATAATTCGTCATTTTGATTTTTTTCACTTTTTCATGTTGTGGAGCTCTTTTTTGCTTGGGCTTGGGGAAGGAATTTGAAAGTGTTGGAGTTGGGCTCATCCTCAACTCAATCTCACAATTTGGAAAGCTTGAGAAGGTAGGCCTTCTTGGAATTTGTTTCTTATGTTTAATTTGTGTGGTTTTGCATTTTAAGTATTGATTTGTGTATTAATGTGTATGTGTTGTAATGGGTATGGAGTTGGGTAGAACAAACTCACCCTTATGTGAAAAGCATCCTTAGTATGTGGGGTGAGAGGGGTAGGACCCTCCTTGGGAAGCACTTTTCCTCCTTAAAGAAGAACAAGATTTTAGGATATGAGTATCCATATGATATTATGGTTTTGTGATTTGTATTGCAAGAGAAATTTAGAAATTAAAAGGTGTTTTTTTATGAAAAGGGTTTGTTGAGAAGTATTGTGTGCCCTCACATTTGGAGAGTAGTTCACTGTATCCCCATTAATGAATCTCATTTGAGATTATATTTATGTGTAAATATTTGGTTGGGGTGTTCATTTGTTTATTGTTTTGAAGTTGGGTCATTGTTCTTGCAAGTGTATGTCAGTGCTTGTGTGTAAACCGGTTTCTATGGAGGTCTCCTAGCTCAAGGGTGGCCTATGTGTAGGTCAATAGTTGAAGGTGAGCATCCCATAACCATTGGAGAGTTTTTGTGATTATGTGTAAGTGTGGAGAACTTTGGAGAACAATCTAAATAGTAAAAATAGAGTCTTTTATTTCATTGTTGTGATAATTTTAGGGAAAATGTGTAGTGAAAGACCTTTAAAAGGTCCTTGTAATCTATTATTTTTAAAGATTCATTGTGAAGACTATTGTAATGTTTTTAATGTATGTTCCTCATATTATTTGTGCAATGAAAATAAAGAAAATATATCGCTTTATGTTTTAGTGATTTCTTCTCTCTATTACATTTTATTGCAAAAGAAGTCTATGTTATTCTTACTCTCCTTAGTTCATTTAAATATATGGCTAAAAATATTATTTAATATTTGCAAAGAAAAGAAAAATAGTTATAATCTATTGTTGATATAGTTGGATAAATATAAAGTGTATATATAATGGCATTCCTACTATATATTAATTTGGGGTAGAATATTAAATATATATTGGCAAATGTGTTCATTTAAATATTTATCTTTGAAATAACTTATGTAATTTTTCCACAAAGACAAAACATGTATACACACACACACACATATATATATTTTTATTTATCGTTATACACATGTGCGCGCACACACACACATAGTAAAACTTGTGGGGAATGGGGAGGTTGTGACATCCCCATAGCCCCTTTGTTGTGAGGATGGGTGGTGGCTCATCCCACCCATTCATGACAAGTCGTGACCTATGGAGAATGGGGTGATTGCAACCCCCCACAAACTCCATTACATATTTATTGTCTTGTGATCTAAATGAAAACCTTGTTCACAAGTTTCATATGCACTAACTTGTAATCTCATTTGATTTGGCGAATAATTTTATTTTTATATATATAATGATATTATGCTATTTTTTAATTAAAAAGGGGAAAAGCAATATGATAAAATAACTAAAAACAAATTTTTTACCTTATAACCTTGAAAGTATTTTCTTTCGAACGCTTATGAGGACATAAAAGGGATATGTGTTCTTTGTAAAGGAAAAATCAAGTCAAACTATGTTGCCCTAAAATGAGGGGAGTGATTTGTAGTTTAATAAATGTTTAACCCCTAAATGAAGATTAATAATTACCATTGGTTGTATAATCCAACTATGAAGATTTCAATTAATTTAATTACTATTGATTGTGTAGTTTAAGCTATAGAGAATTAGATTAAATTTAATTATTGTTGATTGTATAGTTTAAACTATAGAGAATTAGATTAGATTTAATTTTTGTTGATTGTATAGTTTGCACTATAGAGAATTTGATTAAATTTAATTATTGATCAATTGTATAGTTCAACTTTAGAAAATTGTATTATCTCCTTAGACCTTAAGAACTTAGTGAATTATTTGGAGAAGATTATTTCATGGTTCCTTTGGAGAATCTTAGATGAATGCTTAATTTGAAAGATAGTTTAAATTTTAGTCAAGGATTGGAATAATGGGCTTGATTAATTATCGAAATTGATTAAGTTAAATGTTGGGTACATTCATATTATCATAAAATTAGAAATTAAATTATAGGGTCAATTTTGATTTAATAGTTTTTAATTTATCATAAGGTTGTGGATTAAACTATTTGAGTTATCTAAGTGTATTTTTTGTTTCCCAAAATTTGGTTAAGTGCACGATGAGATGTGTTGGGTGTATGTGTTAAATTTTATTATATTTTAAATAAATATTACTTCCCATACAAGTTAGAATATAATAACCAAAAGTTAGAGCTTAGATGAAATTTATGTAAGTTGGTAGTGTAGGGCCTTGATTGTGCTAGTGTGGCACCACTTCATCACTTCTGCATAGTGAACTTGATGGAGGATTATAGCCAAGAGCGAGGTCCCAAGAGCGGGGTCTGCATAATGGTGTCTCTCATATAGATAACTATACCTAATGAGGTTAACCCATCATCATTTTAGGATGTTTGTGAAGGTGAGCACACTCCTGTTCACACTTATCTTAGTTACCCCACACTTGGGCGATGCGCTTATGATGAGCTTGCACTGGCAACATCATTCGATGCACAATTTTTTCACCATGTCATGTATGGTGGATTTCTTAGTGGATTTTATGAAAAAAATTATTGGTTGTTTTTTCCTTCAAGTTAAAATTAGGGCATGATAGGGACTATATTTGTGCACATAGCTATACGTGGATCAGTAGTCAGGCCTCATTGATCAATTCAACATTTTTTTATAAATAGTTGGAAGATACACCAATCAACAAATGAAACTCACTATGATGCAATTATGATGATGATAGATGTTCAAGACTTCAATGAAATGGTCTTGCAAAGGAATGAGTATCAGATTGGCATAATGCAAGAACTAGAATCTTGAGATTTATTAATGCAAGGATTGATGTGGTTGATGAAGTTGATGTAAGAGGTTGAATGTTGAATGATGAATGATACTTTGTTATAGTGAGGGTGACAAAGTTAATAGATCCAAGGATAAATAAATTACCTATGGTGATTCCCTTTCATACATGTCTTAAGTGCATAATTTGAAATTTTTGGCATAGAAATTAGCAAATAGTGACTAGAGTAATCTAGGGTAAAATTCAAGTTAAGGTAATAGAACATCAAAACTATAACCATAAAGCCATAAACCAACAATGAAATACAATCCAACATAGAAACATAAACACAAAGTAAATATTACCTATTCCATAGTTGCTTGACCTACATTGCCCTTCTCCATTTTGCTTGATATCATTGGTTGCCCTCAAATTTTGAGTATACAATGATAGCTCAATTGTCTATGTTAGAAAAATATTGAAGATAGTAGTTGTCTCTTTAGTAGCATGTACTTGTGCATAAACTAGATGAGTCGAAATGACAATGATAGGTGCCTTTTATAGAAAACCACAATGTTAATGAAGGGTTGAGATTAAAAGCCAATAAGATATGACAATCAATGGTCAAGATTGAAAGATAATACAGTTAGGGCTGAATTAAATCAAAGATAAGACTAAGTTAAGGATGAACAGTTGCGATTAAATTATAAAATAACTTAATCAAGGGTGCAAATTAAATGAGATGTGAAGAGATAAGAATGACACTGATAGATAGAAAAGCGTGGAACAAGAATTTGTTTCGGGAAACTAAATACTTCTAAAATTATTTAATTTTGGAGGGAAAGTGAATAATTAAATAGTTTAAAACAATTATTTAGTTATAGAATAAGAGGGAAAAAGCTGACTTTTTAAAATAATTGTAAACAATTATCTCATTAAAAAGTGGGGGAAAAAGACAAGTTACTAAATAATTAAAATAATTATTTAATAGTGGAGTGAAAAGCTAGCTTTTTAAATAAAATAATTGGAAACAATTATCTCATTAAAAAGTGGAGGAAAAAGATAAGTGAGGGAAAAGTTGACTTTTAAAATAAATAATAATTTAATTTAAAAGTGGGAGATAAGGACAAATTAGTAAATCATTAAATAAATAAAATTTATTTAATTTATGAAAGAAAAGGATAATTAATAATTAAATAATTGAAATAATTATTTAATTGTAGTAAAAAAGTGAACAATTAAATAAATATAAATTTATTTAATTAAGAAGAAAATAAGTCATTAGTGATGTAATTAAATAAAATTTAATTAATTAATCAAAGAGAGGAAATGAAAATAAGAAAATAACTCTACATGTGAACTTTATATGCGAACTTTTTTAGGAGATTATTTTACTGCGAAAGCTTTAAGTGAATTAGCTGCAACTCTGAGCGAACTCTAAAATCAAACACAAAATAATTCACTTGAGGATGATTTGTCAAAGGAAGCAAATAATATTAAGAGGCAAATAATGATGACCAAGGAAAAAGACAAATTAGCGTAGGCAAAATCTTCAGTGAGGCAGTGTGAAGACAACGAAAATATACAAATATAGACGTGTGTAATGAAGTGGACGAAGATCTCAGGATCCTAGAAGATATGGCAATTATTTGCAAAATTATTGGGCCCAAGTTTGAAAGGTGAAAGATCACAGAGTGGATCAAAAACACTTGGAAAACACAAATATTAATCAAATTCTTACCTAAAGGACACTTTGTGGTTATTTTTCTATCAAAAGAAGAAAAAGACAAAATTCTACAAAATGGGATATGGGAGATAGAAGGGTATCCAATATACATGGAGAAATGGCAAAAAAAATTCAACCCATTAGAAACAGAGCCCTATGACTGACCAATATGGATTTGATTATATAATTTTCCCCTTGAATATTGGTTTGAAGAATGCTTGACAAAAGTGGGCTGAATGTCAGGAACTTTGTTGGATATAGATGAAGATATTTTTGAAGGAAATTCATGCCTTTATGCCAGAATAAAAATAGTCATTGTTAGGAAATTACCAAGGGAAATCTTACTTTGTGCCAAGGGAAAGCATTGGAGGCAAGAAGTAGAAATAGAAGAAACCAAAAATTACTATCTCAAGTGCGAGAGCAGAAAGCACAATGAGGAGGACTGTAAAAATAAGGAAGAGACAAAAAAAACACAAACGCCAAGCTGCCACTAAACTAGTTTGGAGGCCAAAGAAAACAAATGACAACACTACCAAAAAACAAGATAAGGCAAAGACCCCAAAGGAGAATAGGCTAAACCCAAAAATGGACCATCTGAAAGCAAAGGAAAAAAGCCCAAATAAGGAGAAGACAAAGGAAAAGAAGGAAATAGTGCAAGAAGTAGAAGCCCTAGATACAGTAGAAAAGGAGGCAATGATGGAAGGTGATGAATCAGATTTTGATGAATTTAATCTAGAAGAATTTCAATCAGAAATAGATGAATTAGGAATCATCGACCCTAGATGCATAAGCCAAATGATAGCCAAGACAATGGGAAAATCTAAAAAAGGCAGAGGAAGAAAAATAAATAAACAAAAGAGAGAAGAGGAATCTCTAGAGAAAGGATTGAAAATCATCTCAAGTTTCATGATATCCAAGGGAGGGAAAGACTCCCTTGGAGAGAAATGAAGATCATCACATGGATTGTTAAGGGCTTAAATGCCCCTGAAAAAAGATGCTTAATAAAGTGTCACATGGAGAAGATAGTAGCAGACATAATACTGAACCAATAGACAAAATTAAGAAAACGAGAGGTAGAGAAGTTTTTGAGATATTGCAAACCCTATGCAGGCCTATTTCACAAGGCTAAAGGGGCAGTGGGAGGGCTGGAAATATTGTGGAGAGACAACAAACTTGCAATCAACCTAACACAAGCACAAAATAACTGGATGGAATGCAAAGTAATGGACTACAATACCAATTAGGAATTCAATATTTTCAACATTTATGGGCCTACTAAGACAAAGGATAAAAAAGGAATTTGGAAAGAAATCAACGGTAGAATAAATCTCTCTACAGATCAGTGCTACATTATGGGTGGAGGCTTTGATGCGATAACAAATTTGGCAGAAAAAAGTGGAGGTTTAAAAAAGATCAATAGAAACATAATGTATTTTAGGGATTTTGTGGAAGAAATAAAAGGAATGGACTGTTATACATTCAATGGAAAATTCACATGGGCAAATAGAAGGGAAGGATTCACTAATATTGCAAAAATCTTAGATCGCTTCTATGTGTCTCACCACTGGATGACAAATGACATAACAATCAAAACCCACATACTACCAATTTCAGTTTCTAACCATTTTCCCAAACAAATAGAGGCAAAAAAGGGTAAAGGTAAAAAAGGCCACTTCAGATTTGAAAACATGTGGTGGAGAGATGAGACCTTAATCTCATCCATAGAATCATGGTGGAAAGAATGCAATCTCAATGGCACACCTAGCGACATATTTATGAGAAGCTTCAAATGCTAAAGGCTAAACTAAAGAAATGGAATAGGGAAGTCTTCAAGAATATCTTCCAAGAGAAAGAAACAATGGAAAAAGATCTAGAGGAGCTAAGTAATAAAGTGATGAAAAGGGTATATTTACAGAAGACTATTTGAAGGAACATCAATTAAAAATTTAGCACACGGAAATCCTGAAAAAGGAGGAAATATTTTGGAAGGAAAAAAGTAGAGAAACATGGTTAATGAAAGGAGATGCAAACACTAAATACTTTCATGCTACCTCCAAAGCTAGGAAAGCTACAAACAAAATTACAAAGATAAAAATAGAAGATGGAAATATATTCAAGGACAAAGACACAATAGAAAAAGAAGCGGTCGGATACTTTGAGAACATTCTCGGGGCTGAAAATGAAACATCATGCAATAACGCAAAGATTCTTGATTTTATTCCCAAGTGTGTTTCAGAAGCAGATAATAGGATGTTGATGGAACCAACAACTTTGGAGGAAGTGAAATCTACCACATTTTATCCACACCCAGAAAAAGCACCAGGGCCTGACGGATTTCTAGCAAGTTTTTAACAAAAAATTTGGCATGTGGTAGGAAGAGAGGTGTGGAAGATAGTGGAAGAATTCAGGACAAAGAAAAAAAATTTAAAAGACATAAATAATACAATTATAGCACTGATACCAAAAAATCAATCATGTGGCTCCTTTAGTGATTATAGTCCAATCTCTTTATGCAGCATGATTTATAAGATTATATCAAAGGTATTGGCAAATCAATTGAAAAAGTTGCTAAAGAATATAATTTTAGAAGAATAGAGTGGTTTTTTCCCAGGTAGAGAGATCATAGACAACATCATTGTGGAAAATGAGGTAGTTCACATAATGAAAACAAAGAAGATATAAGGAATGATGATAAAATTAGACATAAGTAAGGCATACGATAGGGTCAAATGGAGCTTTTTGATATAGGTTCTCAAAATATTTGGCTTTGGCATGCAATGGATAGCACTTATTCAGTAGTGTATAGGAACAACAAGGTACTCACTAAGCGTTAATGGATCTATATGTGGATTCTTTCCCACCACAAACGGCCTCAGGCAAGGATACCCCTTGTCACCCTTCCTATTCATTATCATGGCTGAGGTAATGGTAGATCTTTCAAGCTAAAAAAGGAAAATGATTTATGGAAAGGGATTGAGGTGGCCCAAGGTTTGAGCCCGCTTACAAATACACAATTTGTTGATGATACAGTCTTGTTCGGAGAAGCTAATCTAAGAGAAGTTGTAGTCATAAAGGAAGCTTTAGAAGAATGCACTAAGTATTCAGGCCAATTGATAAATAAAGAGAAATCTTCAATACTATTCTTCAACACCAAAAAGGTGGCCCAAAAGAGAATTGCAAAGCTATTTGGATTCACAATAGCATTCACCCTGACCAAATATCTTGGTGCACCATTATTTTCAGGAGTATGTAGATCACAACATTGGATAGATGTCTTGGAAAAGTGTTGAACAAAATCATCAGCCTAGAATGATTAATGGTTAACACTGGCTGGAAGGATAATAATGCTAAAGTTTGTATTATACATTGTCCTAATCTATGTAATGTCATGTTTTCAAATAACACATAAGATTGAAGCCAATTAGGAAAGCCTCTTCAAAAAAAAATTATGGGAAGGAGCAAAAGAAGAGAGAAGGATCTCATTGGTACATTGGGACAAGGCATGCTAAAGGAAAAATGGAGGATTGGGATTGAGAAAAATGGAGGAGCAAAATCTGGCACTAGGGGCCAAACTCACATGGAAAATGTATAGGGACCTAGAGCGACAGTGGTGTAAAATTTTTCAACATAAATACCTAGATAACACATACCCTATAAGAATCCTCACACTAGCTACATCAAATCAAGGTTCAACAATCTAGAAGTTTCCATGGGAAAGCAAAAGGATAATAACAAAGCATCTAACATGGAAGGTGAATAATGGACAACAAGCTAAATTCTAGTTAGATTCCTAGAATGGCTACGAACCATTAGGAGAAATAGAAGGAATACAAGAACATATAGATACAATCAAAGGCTTGATGGGGTAGTCTATTAGAGACTATATTTGTACAAAAAATCCCAAGTATGGAAACAACATGAGTAGATTAACACAAAAAGACTCCCAATACCAGCAAAAGTAAAAACAAAATTAAACCAAGAATTAGAGAAAAGGAAGGCAATGCTAACAAATGAGGAAGACAAAATAATATGGTGCAGGGCTCGATCAAGGGAGCACTCAGTAAAATTGGGATATCATATTCAAACTGTATTAAGAATTGACCATGATTGGCCTACAAATTTGTGCTGGTACCCAACAGTTATACCCAAAGCAGGGGCTTTTTTATGGATAGCTTTACACAAAGGGATACTCACAACAGAAAGTTGAATGCCATTAGCCTCCATGGACCTAATAGGAGTGTATTGTGATTAAAAGCATGTGAAACAGTAAACCACCTACTATTGCGATGTTCTTACACTGCAAAATGTTGGGATTAGATCCAAGGTGTCATAGGTTGGTCGGGGGCAAGACAAAATGAATTTAAGGAATGGATAGCTAGTTGGCCAAAAGGAAAGAGAAATTCTTTATGGGAAGATTTGTGGGTAATATCCCCCTCGATGGTAGCATGGCATATCTGGAAAGAGAGGAATCAAAGAATCTTCTAGGAGAAGAGTATGGACGAGGATAGACTAATACAAAAAAATGGAAGAAAGGATGTGTGATCTATTAAATGCAAAAAACATAATAAAATCCAATACCAAATTTACCATATGGGATGAGGATCTGCAGAAAAAATGGATCAATCTAAAAAGATCTAAAGGTTGTTTCAAAGACAAATCAAAGGATACAAGGGAAGTAAGATGGAAGGGCCCAGAGAAAGGAAGATTTAAACTAAATTTTTATGAGGTAGCAAAAGGGAATCTTGGACCACCAAGTATAGGATGCATCATAAGGAATAGTCAGGGCAAATGAATTTGGGCGATATCCAAGAAAGTAGGTGTAGCGACTAATAATGAATTGGAAATGGAAGCACTAGAATTGGGATTATAGACATGTCCAGAAAATAATATCAGATGTGTGGATATAAAAGGGGACTCCCTATTGTGCATTCAAGCAGTATCAAAGAAGGATACCCCTAACTGGAAATTGAAAAGTTGGGTTGGAAAGATATGGGAATATCTAAACAAGATAGAGGACTTCTCGCTTACCCATGTTTTTAAAGAATCAAATAAAGTGGAAAACCTACTGGCCAATACAAGAGTAATCCAAGAACAAGTAATCAAAATGGACACAAGCCCCAAGTCCTGGGATGGGCTGGAAGAAATTTTGAAAAAAGAACAAGTGGATCAGTTAACAAAAAGCAAAAAAGACTGAAAGAAGAAGCACCAATTATAAAACAATTGAAAGGAAAAGTCAGGACACCTCAACCTACAACTCAAAATAACTACCTAATGGAAGTTACATTAGTGCCTTCACTCCATGCTACTTTGAGACCAATCTAACACCTATTATGAGTCATACATGTCTAAGTACCAAGGTTGGTTTGTAGACTACTACAGACTACCTATACTACATCCAAATCAATGGCTCATCCACTAATTGCAAGAAGCCACCTTTAGGGGAAGACACATATTAGCCTCGCTCCCTAAGACTTACACTAAAGGTCAATCACCCTTTCATCTTGCATTCCCTACTTTTGTTAACTTTTAGACAACAACCTACCTGACAAAAATCGTTTCAGGATAATCTTTAGTCAAGTTATTATAGGCTCTCAATTCTTGCTCTCGAACTCCTTGAGACTATAGGAGATACCTAGAATAGTTTAGGTTTTCCTCCTTTGGGCACTGTGCTACATCAACAGGTTAACATCAATCCTCACACCTTATGCTCATACGTGAGGAAGCATTCATCTTAATCATCTATAGGGGAAATTGTACCCTCTACCCCAAAGAGCTACTTCAACATATTCATCCTATCTGTGTTGGTATCTAGCATGTGGCTGGCTGGGAACTCTACATTTTAACTAGTTCACAATCCCTAGTGGAGTTTTAATAGGTATGTCCTACCCAACTTGTTATTCTCTGCTTAGTCTACATAGGTGATATGAAGGAATTTTTCTCTCGTATTCCCTATGCATCAACAACAAGGAATCCATCAAGATACCCCTATGAACTCAATCTGTGGGGATTCTACAGAGGAAGAAACCTATCATTATTGATAAAATCCTTAAAAGGTAGTTCCCAACGAAGTGGGAAACACTGAAAGGCATACTAGAGGAACAGTTTAGGTTATCCTTATACCTTCATAGTTTTTCCTATCATTTCCAGGCTCCACATCTCTTGCGGGGCATTTAATGATGAGACTACTCATTTTCTAGTTTCTCAGCTAGAATCTCTAGACTACAGATGGACGAGACCGACTAAATCTAGAGGGGTTTTATAGTAGAAGAATCATTGCAAGTCTGAAAGCAACGAATTATTGTTGGAATTTCTTCGAGCCTAGGAAAAACCATATCATTTCCAAGGTGCCCCTAGAACGTGACCTGGACAGGTAGGTCAATCCCTTGTTCAATCGCTAGCTCATCATATTGTGACCATGCAAAGTGAAAATCTCAATCCTAGCACTAATTAGCAGGCATATTGAACTATTGATTGAGTAACCTAGCCATGAGGAAAAGCCCTAAGGAGATGCTTTCCGCTCAAATGGGATGGACCTTGTATGGTGTTGCAATCCCTATAAATATTATGGTTACCACTTGTAGACACTGAAAATTGACCACTTGCATTTGGTCAATTTACCCCTAATCTGACCAATTTAATATCCTTTATATTAAATAAATAATACCCTATTATTTAATTAATATTCATTAGCCCATACCCCTTCATCCTAATTTATTTCTTCTATCATCTTTAAATCCTAGCCTAAAGTAAATAATTACTTTTAATTATTTACTCCCATCACTTATCCCTTTCCTCCAAAAATTAAATAAATAATCCATTTATTTAATTCCCTTTATCTCCTTGTTGGGGATACGAGGGTCTGTCATCATAGAACGAACGTCTAGGACAACAGTGCCTTAGTGATTTTCATTTATTCAAATCACATCAAAGACACAAACTATTCCATAAACTAGAAACAGGCACAGTGGATCCCCCATTGATCTTTTTGAAAAAAGTAAATGCATAACTTATAACAGATTCAACACAAGCATAGATTCAAGAAACTGAATCAGACAACCATGAAAGACAAACATGTGGACACACATATTTATGTGGGGAAAATATTTTCAGGTAAAAAAACCCACCCTCCAAAAAATTCAGCTCAAATTGTATTATTTAGTAACAATAGTTACAATACAATATCAGAGCTATGCTCTTCAAAAGATTACATCTTGTCCATCTGGAGAAAGCAGGCAACAACATAATCAGACTCTTCACACTGTTCCAGCAGTGTCATAGCACACACTGTAGATTCATCTCACCAAGACAATCGACTCTCTCAGCTAGCCTTACGGCTAACCTAGCCTCTAGGCCTCAACAAGTTCACATCTTCTCAGATCTGAGAGACAAAGTGTTCACGGTGAATACCGCTCGAACACTCTCTGCCTCTCACTCTTCGATCATCATCATTTTTTCATGCACACGATATTACTTTATAATCTCTTATCGTGTGCCTACCTATTCTGCCTATCCAAGCAATCAACTGTCATCAAGATATTCACTAACAGATCTTCTTGCATCGGGCCGCCCAGGCATTCAATTCCTTGCCTGAAACGGGTCTTGTCTTCAACTGAAAACTCGGCCTGCAATAACTGTCATAAACTATTTTGGCTTCTAGCCAATCAACATCTTGAAATTGAGCCACACGTCGGCTTCACATTTGTTCACTGCTTTGACCTTTGGTCAAACCCGATCAAGCTCAATCGGCCGAGCTCTGAGCTCACCTCTGTCATCCACCACGCTACCGCTTTGAGTCCAAACACCCACCACGGTATGGCGATGAGACCATATCGACCCTCAGCCTCCAACCGTGCTACCACCAAGCTTAGTCTACCCGGCCGCGGTATTGCAGTGAGCTCACTCGAGCTCACCCAGACTTTACCCACACTACCGCCGAGCTCACAAAGTCACCCCGTGGTGTGGTGGTGAACTCGCCTGAGCTCATTCTCTGTCTACCCCGCGCTACCAGGCCCTTACCACCAGACAATCGCGGCAAGGCAGTGACCACCAGCCCAAACCGCTAACGGTCAACCGTGCTACCACAGGGGCCACTAGGCCACCTTGCAGTAACACAGTGACCACCAGGCAGACCGCCAATGGTCTTACCGTGGCCACCGTGGTGAGACTTCTCACCGCCCATAGTAAGGCAGTAATCGGTAACGTTGACTGCCAGTCATCCACCGCAACCACCGCGGCATCCCCGAGCACCGTCCATAGTAAGGCAGTAACTGTCACCAAACCGTTGCCCTTCAACCGCGCCACTGCGCCACCAAAGAGCAACCTCCATAGTAAGGCGATAAGGCCTTGCTCCGCCAATGCGCTGCCAACCACACTACCTTGCCACCTCCAAGGGAACCCTACGGTATGGCGGTGACCACCACGCCAATTGTCGCCGCTCACCACATCACCGCCAATCTAGAAGAAGATCATTGTGGTAACGCAGTAACACCGCCAAACCAAGCAAGGTGGCCTGCGGTAAACCGCACCACCAAGGAAAGCTTGTAGCAGTATGACGGTAAAGGCCAAAAATAGGGCTCCAAAGAAAAATAGAAGTCCAAGCCAAGAAGATGAGGCATAAATTCCAACAATCTCCCACTTTACAAAGTCTTACTGGCTTCCTCCAAAAAAGTGAACAAGGACCACCACCATGCTTTCATGCTCCAACCAAGGCACTTGCAACGACATTCAAAAAAATTCCACCATCTCAGACTATAGCTCCAAACATCCAACACAAGAAAAAGGAACAAGCCAAGGCATACATGCACCAGTCTCTGGAACACAAGCATCAAATCCTTTAGGCGACAAAGGCACCACAGTAGCAACAACAAAGCACTCAACGCGAACACAAAATGAGAAACCATTCTCCAGAACAAGATAAACCATCAGCTAGAACTGCAACCAGAAAACTGACTGCCCCCATCCAACTGATCAAACCCATGCGGCTGAAAACCAGCACCCACAGCTCGTGCTAATTCATCTAGCCACCCATACCTCTCGATATGAACATCAGTAAACACATGCCAATAGCACAACCAACCCATGAATAGTAGAATACAAGCACCATGTGCCAACCAGTCAAAAGACCAAACACATCTAGGTACTCCTGCTACAACAGTAATTCCAAGTCTGAAAGATTAAAGGCATAACCAGTCTACCAACCTCTACACATAGAAAAATGTAACCATGTAGTTCCAAGGAACATCCACACCGATATGCACAACCTGCAACTACCTTCTACAAGAAACATTTCTCTCAACAGTCTTCCACATTCTTCCAAGATTCCATATCTGACTGAAGAAGGAAACACCATGGCTCCACATACATCGTCAAATGAACATTGAGGAGGAAAAAGACCAGAATAGAGAGAAACAACAAGTCATAACATGTAGTATCCTCCTACATACACTTCTAAAAGCCAGTTGTGTCAAGAATGATCTTCTTCACATTCCAAGGGAAAAGCCTTAACAACATCCAACAAATTTGATGAATGTAAGCATCTAAAAAGAAGATCAGACTAACCCATCTAAACATCTCCTATCAGTCTTCAAAAGAACAAGGAGATACACTATGATGTCCACCTTCCATTATGAATCCTTCAGAATTTTAAAACAACAACTCAAGATTCATATCCATGAAAGATAAAGCATATCACATATCTGAAAGTTATAATGGGAAAATACCTTTCAAATAAACTCCACTGCCAAGTAGACCAGGAAGAAAAAGATGCTCCTCCAAGATATACAAGTCACTGTGACTTACCCAAGAGAATTCTCCTCGCTGGTCTCTATTGAACTCGCGTTCAACCAAGGTGTAGGCTACTCGGACTTTCAACTGTAACCAGAAACATTCTTAAAGAATTTCAGCCTCACCTTATTCTCCATGCATCCATGAGCACTAGCAAACTGTCATCTCATGCTAACTCCAATTTGCATTACTGCACTTAACATGAAGTCCTCCATCATATGACCAAAGTACTCAAAACATAGAGTAACACCAGACCATTGTCAAAGCTCCAAAACCTAGGAACATGAACTTATCATGACACCATGATCTTACACATCCCCCTTAGGAGATACCATGCTTCAAGTGAACTATCCATGGTCTCAAGAGCAAAGCAACATGCCAAAACTCTAATGCACAAGCAAGAGTATACATGACATCAAGCAAACACAACTCTAAACAAACATCACCTGTCAAACACTACCAGCATCTCAACCAAAGACTACCAATGCCCCTATGGCTCCAAGATGTTGCACACCTTCAGATAGTGACCATGGAGATGCAAAAGAACTCTTCTGTAGCAACAGGATCTAAGAGTCTCACCAAAACCATCTACAACACCAAAGAAGATCATTCATCACGAAATGATGAATCCACAGTCACTGCTAAAGCTCCCACTGAACCATGACATTGAGCTTTCCAAGCACCATGACTGACCACACCATCATTGTCAAAAGCTTACATAGGCTAGTGTACCAAGCTCTTCATGACATCGTGATTCACATGCTACTGGTCCATAACTAACTATTCAGGTACTCAAATTCCATTCCTCCTCTCATCTCAAAATAGCCACGCCAATGCACAAGTGACCACAGACAAGGTCATCTAACAAATCTGCAGCACCACAAAATCAACCTCATGGATAATGACAGTCCACTTCCGAGTTGACTCACGACAAACATGTAGGTAAAGATAGCCCAGAAAAATGCACAACTCATAGATCCACTTCAATGAAAACCCTGCAAATCTATCATCACACTGGAAACTGCAAAACTGAGATAATCAAAGGGAACAACCCACATAGACAACTTGATTCAAACACCAGATTAGCAACAGATCCGATTTTCCAATCACGTCCACAACTCAAGCACCATAGTCTAGGAAACCAGCAAAGCAAACGCCACAAGAATGCTAAATGAAAAACACATACCAACATTCCCATGCTGAGAAGACATCACACCTCCTCAAAACATGTCAAACTGCAACTATCTCATCCATTCACACCCCAAAAGCCAGGGTCTACAAAAATAGTTGAATAGCAGCTCCACAAACCACAAGTTTTCCTTGACCTTGTAAAACTTGCAAAACCACAGTGTTTATAAAACACCCATGCACCTCCATATTCATTGCTCATCTAGACAACTCAGGATTCTACACACAACCATCACGGTTATCCAGAACAATGAAAAACATGAATATGCATCATAGAATTTTTAGGAAAATCTACAAAAAACCTTCAGAGCCAAAGACATGAAACCGAAACATGCGAGTGCAAGATACAGGTAAGCAAGAACAGCAGGTCCATTTCAGACCAGTTCCAAAACCACGATCATGCACAAGCATACAAGAGAGCCAGGCTATATAGAAGTTACAAACCACCCAGATCAACTTCATAGCCTTCATGCAACTAGAGCAACAAAGAAATCGCCTTCAGTGCTAAGTCAGAACACCCAGCACAAGCACAATGCTCCATGGCTGAACAAAAACACAAGCAACTTCATACCACCAAGGAGCCTCTCACACAGACATCTAGTATGAAACCACGCACTACTGCAACACAACCATAAGCATACCTCATGCCCCTTGCATTAGGATCATTTGCTACCAGCCAAGAGCCTCAGACCACATCACCACAATATGATCAACTTCAATCTTCTCTAGCATCTTTCAAGTTGTGTGTTGAATCAAGAAGCAGGAACTTCCACTCATTGAAGGATCAAACAACAACATATTCCTCCAAATTTCCTCAAGCTTTCCAAGCTAAGAAATCTTCACAAGATAAATGCCCAAAAATTTAGTAACCAAGAGAAGGCTTTGACACCACTTGTTGGTATCATCAAGCCTTGACCTCCCTTAACCTGCTCTGATACCACTTGTTGGGGATACGAGGGTCTTTCATCATAGAACGAACGTCTAAGATATTAGTGCCTTAGTGATTTTCATTTCTTCAAATCACATCAAAGAAAAACTATGCCATAAAGCGGAAACAGGCACAGTGGATCTCCCATTGATCTTTTTGAGAAAAGTAAATGCATAACTTATAACAGATTCAACACAAGCATAGATTCAAGAAACTGAATCAAACAACCATGAAAGACAAAACATATGGACACACAGATTTACATGGGGAAAACCTTTTCAGGTAAAAACCCCACCCTCCAAAACACTCGGCGCAAATTGTATTATTCAGCAACAACAGTTACGATACAATATCAGAGCTATGCTCTTCAAAAGATTACATCTTGTCCATCTAAAGAAAGAAGGCAACAACATAATCAAAATCTCCACACTTTTCCAGCACCGTCACAACACACAGTGTAGATTCATCTCACAAAGACAGTCGACTCTCTCAGCCATCCATACGGCTAGCCCAACCTTTAGGCCTCAATAGGTTCACATCTTCTCAATCTAAGAGACAAAGTGTTCATGGCGAATACCGCTCAAACACTCTCTACCTCACTCTTTGCACATCATTGTTTTTCATGCACACAAGATTACTTTATAATCTCTTACCGTGTGCCTACCTATTCTGCCTATCCAAGCAATCAACTGTCATCAGGATATTCACTGATATATCTTCTTGCATCAGACCACCCAAGCATTCAATTCCTTGCCTAAAACGGGTCCTATCTTCAGCTGAAAACTCGGCCTGCAATAACTATCATAAACTATTTTGGCTTCTAGCCAATCAACATCCTGAGGCTGAGCCACATGTCGGCTTCACATTCATTCGCTACTTTGACCTTTGGTCAAACCCGGTCAAGCTCAGTCGGTCGAGCTCCGAGATCACCTCTGTCATCCACCGCGCTACCGCTCCGAGTCCAAACACCCACCATGGTATGGCAATGAGACCATGTTGACCCTCGGCCTCCAATTGTGCTACCGCCGAGCTTAGTCTACTCGGCTGCGGTATTGTAGTGAGCTCACCTGAGCTCACCCAAAATTTACCCGCGCTACCGTCAAGCTCACAAAGTCACCCCGCGGTGTGGTGGTGAACTCGCCCGAGCTCATTCTCTGTCTGCCACGCGCTATCAGGCCCTTACCGCCAAACAATCACGGCAAGGTGATGATTGTCAGCCTAGATTGCTAACAGTCAACCATGCTACCACTGGGGCCGCTAGGCCACCCCGCGGTAGGGCAGTGACCGCCAGGCAGACCGAAAATAGTCTTACTGTGGCCACCGTGATGAGATTTCTCACCGCCCATGGTAAGGCAGTAACCGCTAACGTTGACCGCCAGCCATGCACCATAGCTTTAATGGCATCCCCAAGCACCGTCTGCAGTAAGGCGGTAACCATCACCAAACCATCGCCCTTCAACTGCACCAACGTGCCACCAATGAGCAGCCTCCATAGTAAGGCGGTAAGGCCTTGCTCCGCCAATGTGCCGCCAACCGCGCCACCTCACCACCTCCAAGGGAACCCTACGGTATGGAAGTAACCGCCATACCAACTATCGCCACTCGTCGTGTCACCGCCAGTCTAGAAGAAGAGCGTCGGGATAAGGCAATGACACCGCCCAACCGCCAGACCAAGCAAGGTGGCCCGTGGTAAAGCGGTAAACCGCACAACCGCACCACCAAGGAAAGCTTGCAGTGGTATGGCGATAAAGGCCACAAACAAGGCTCCAAGGAAAAATAGAAGTCCAAGCTGGGAAGATGAGGCATAAATTCCAACACTCTCATCCCCCATAATCTACACTCAATCCTAGTTCACCTCTTAATCCCATCATTAGGGATGTGCACATTCTTAATCCATGATTAGGATGTGTCACATCCTCCAACTTATGCAAGTGGACCATTAACCTCATTACTCACTTAATCATTTTCCTAATCCCTCTGCACAATCTAATCATTGATTAGCTATCCTAACCTACCCCTTAGTCAACTCTCCCCATCCCCCAAGGAATTTTTAATTCATTTTTGTCTTCCCAAGGTCCTTTTGAGGAATTTTTAATTCCTTTCTCATCCCCTAAGGAATATTAAATTCATTTTCTCCTTCCCAAGGAATATTTAATTCATTTTATCATTCTCATACACATTAAAAAGGAATTTTTAATTCTTTTGGTCAACTATTTGATCCCAACCCTTGATCCTCTTTCAAGAATCAATCTTGGCCATCCATTTCAATCTCTCTTGATAAATGACTAACACTTAGCCATTTTGGCATTCTATCACAATCTATCACATTCTCAATCTCATAAATTCCAAGCCTTCTACTCTCACACACTACCATCTTGCATCCATAGCCAAATCCATCATCCTTGCATCCAAATCAAGTGAAAATTAAGTCGATATTATGTATAACCGATCTAGGAGCACACAAATCAAACAATCAAGAGGGCCAACCAACTCATCAACTTGGACAAGGTATAACTCTATTTTCTCTTTGATTTTGTTCAAGTTCAACTAGGCTAATCGTTGAGGTGATAGTGTTTTTCCTTGCTTACATTTTGTTTCGTTTTGCATTTTAGACTAGGAAAATTCACCTGCACACATTTTTGGCATACCCGATGGGACCCACGTCACGGGTCTACACTTTTACGTTCTCTGTTGTTTGAGTTTTGCAAGTTCAAACTTTACATATAGAGGCGAAACTATCCTAATGGGCGAACTTGCTCCTTACAGGGGAAAATTTGCTATCTAGGGCAAATTTGCTTCAATCAGAGATGAACTTTCCTTGATCCTCAGAACAGGCGAATTTGATAGGTGAGAATGGGTGAACTTGCTCCTTACAGGGGCAAACTTGCCCATCCAAATGGGCGAATTTGCCTCACACAAAGGCAACTCTAAGGTGAACCCAAGACTGTAATCTTCAATTTTCAGCATCGTTTTGGTTTCGATTTTACATATTGATCCACTAACTTGTATGTTTGTGAGTGTCCTTGATTTTTTCTAATGTTTTGTGCAATCATTTCTCTTTCGTCCAAGACCAGTGGTTGGAAACTACTAACACATTTTTTGTAAAGTGATTGGTCCAAGACATCTTAGTTAGTTAGTATGTTTTTTTTCATACTAGCTAGGAACGCATAGGTTAATTAAAGGGTCAATTAACTTGTTTTTCGCTTGTGAGCGGACTGCTGACGTATCCAATCCCCTTGCACCATTTGGTGATCCTGGTTGATGAGAAAATGTGGTTCATTCTAGTCTAGTTGAGTCTACCTAGGAGGTGCCAGTGCATATAAGCTCTCCCCTTGCATTACGTCTGAGCTTGGTGACCAGCTGAAACGTCTAGTATATTCTTCTTTTAGTGGGACCTACCTGGGATTTCATCATCTGAGGGACAATTCCAACCACGTATTACCAGCGGGGTATATAAAGGGGGGAGAATGAAAGTTGTACCCCAATCCAATCACGTTGTGTTTAGCAAAGCGTCAAAGCTAGGGTAATACCTAGATAAAACATGCAAAGTTGGTATGAGTTTCCAATACCTCGTTGGGGCTCCCGACTCACACTTGTGACGGGTTGGTGTTCATGGTTGTGCCTCACATACCTTGCGTATATCGAGGACGCACAAGATAGCCTTGTGAAGCCTAGATAGAGACCCATGCTTTAGCCACGGTTTGGTGTAGTGCAAGGGATGCAGACCGTACCCCAAAGTTACTCACCACGTACTCCCTTGGGTTGAGATAGGAATCCTTGTGGTGGACTACGATAGTCCTTGAGTGAAAGTGTGAAGGTGAGCCTGTGGTGTTTGTTGACGACCCTATGCCGTTGGAATGCTAGCTATCCGCCTTTACGAGAAAGGGTGCTCTAGAGAACCACCTCGGTATCACGGAGTATTAACCTTGGGTTGTTCGCTCAATGTGGTGGGCCTACATCAAGTTTGCAAATGCATATCACTAATTTTAGGGTTGTGTTGTGTGGCGTGTCTTCTTTGTGCGATACCAGTGTTTTTACTTTCAATTGAGTCAGTCCAGCCTTTTGTTTGTTGTTTGTCATGCTTGTTGTCCTTTTCCATAGTCAGCCCCTACCTTCAAAGGTGAATTTTCCCCTTACATAAGCAAATTGCACTGCAGATAGGCGATTTTTCCCTACAAAAGGGCGATTTTGCATCTCGGTCCAGTCTAGGTCATCCATTTAGGCGAATTTTCTTGTGGGTTACTTTCTTAGGCGACCTCATTTTTTCTCGTTCCCTGTAATAGGTGAGTTTTTCCATGCCTTAGGTGATTTTGTCAGTCCCTATCTGTCAAACTCACTCATTCCTAGAGAATAAGCGAATTTGTTGTCCTATTAGACAAATTTGCTACCCTATTGCGCAAATTTGCTCCTCATAGGGGCAATCTCACTTTCTCGTCCCAGACTGTTTGTTACCTCGTTCATCACATTCACTCATTCCTTGTGCATAGGCAAATTTTCTCCTCTGATTGGGCGAATTTTCTTATTATAGGGGCGATCCCATCTCTTGTTCAAGTCTCATTTGTCACCTCGTTCATCAAATTCGCTTGTTCTCTCAGGATAGGCAAATTTGCTCCCCCATTTAGGTGTTCATTTGTTCATTGGTGATCTTGTCCTTCATCCAAGTTCCCATACGGGTCCGTTTAGGTGAATCCATTTTTCATTGGTGATCTCGTTCTTCGTCCAAATCCTCGTTTGGGTATGTTTAGGGAATCCGTTTGTCCATTAGGCAATCTCGTTTTCAAGCAAGTCGGTTCCCGTCCATGTTGTTCATGAAATAGGCAAATTTGTCATCTTGTTAGGCAATCCTAAGAGTCAAATCTGCCCCATTCTTCACTGATTTCAAGGTTTTAGGCCAACTTGTCAGTGTTTTGGGTGATTTTGCTAGCTATTTGGGTGAACTTGTTGTCTGATATGCAAACTTGCTTAGCAAATTCGCCTCTTTCTTGTGCTAGTTATGTCTTGGGAAAACCTACTTCCTCTGATAGGAAAATTTGCTTGGCAAATTTTCTCATTTTTTGTGCCACCTCAGTGTTGGGAAAAATTTTTGCCCTAAACAAGCGAGTTTTCTAAAGATAGAGGTGAATTTGCTTAGTCTCGACAGGCGAACTTGCAACCTAAAGAGGCGAATTTGTGACATACAGAGGCAACTATGCTTCCCATATAAAATCCAAAGAGTCAATCCTTCTCACCACAATTATCCTAAATCTCTCCAAGTCCAAAATCATAATCCAATCATTTCTCCTCTTCCTATTCATCTGTAAACCATCAAATTTTCAAAAAAAACTAGGAATTTATTTACCCTGACTTGTCGGGGTCATAACTTTCTACTCGGTGCTCAAAATTCAAAACCGTTTACACCAATGGAAAGGTATCCAAGAGTACTAATTTAGTCCCTCAAAAATTGTGCCTTTGCTATCCCATTTAGGGACCGATGCAAGTTTCAACTCCAAATTATGCTCCGAAGACCTTTGAAAACGTAATTTACTATGACAGAAAAAATTGAAATTTTTGATTTTCAATTTTTCTCAATCCTGTCACTCCTGGACTATTCCAAACCATAATCTAAGCTTCAATCTAGTCTTAGTATGAGCTGCCATCTAATCCTAATCTGAGCTTAAATCAAATCCCAATCTGAGCTTAATATACATCCCAATCTGAGCTTTAGTCCCTCCACATCCAAGATCTTCAGATATTGAAACAAATCTTAAGATCCCTTCTTAAAAATTCTTCTAATCCATTCTATTTATCTTTTCATTATCTCTCCTTTTCTTCTAATAATCTATTCCCATTTTTTCAATCTAAATCCATTCAATTCAACGTCATGAATCCCTATCATCCTCCTGCAGAACCAAAAATAGTACTCAAGGGGAATCCCAATTATGTTGATGATGATAATGAAAGTCTTGTTGATCAAGGTGATTATGATATAGACCCCCTTGATGCTATCATTACTAGAAATCTTTCCCCAATCACCTTCCAAAATCCAATATCTCATTCAAGTTATTCCATCACGTCTTCATCCACACCTAATAACAATCCTTATGTTTTCTTTGACAAGGGATATCTAGTATCTTCCACATCCACATATCCATCATAGCATTCATCTAAATCTCTCTCTTATCCACCATCCACATCTTCCCACCTTAATATTTCATCCCAATATTCCTATCTTAATTCCCCATCCGCTTTCTCCAACAGCAATCCATCATCCACATATTTCTATTTTAACCCCCCATCCATGTCCTCCTATACTAATCCACCACCCATGTCTTCTTATCCCAATCCATCCTCCCAATCTCCCCATCCTAATCCAACATCCACATCTTCCTACCACAATCTTCCATACCAATACCCCAATCTTAATCCACCATCCCAATCTTCCCAACCTAATATAGCATCCACATCCTCCTATCTTAGTTCATCATCCACATCCTCCTATATCACTCCATCCTCCATTCCATTATATTTTAATCCTCCACCTAATACTAGTCCTCTATCCAATCCCATCCACTCATGTAATCCTAATCCACCAATCCCTAATCCTATTCCTCCACCCATCCATAATCCTTTATCCATTCCCATCACCCCACCTAAACCTACAATTACTAAAAACCCCATTCTAGATGTCGTCCAAGGAATCATGACAAAGGAGACATCCCCAAATCCACATCTTGATGTTGTGGAACCATGCCATCCCACTTTATCACATATAATCATTAGTGATAAGGATCTTGTCCATCCCACACCTATCACCCCTATTACTTCTCCTAACACCATACAAACCATTGAATCCCCATCTCATACTCCTAGCACCACCCAATCCATTGAAGACACCCAAAACCAATCTGCTCCCCCTAGTCCTCGTATCACCAAAATCCAATCACATGACCTTCATGAATCCTCCATCCTCCCATCTCCCCCAATTCAGGAGTCCCTCCAACACTCCTCCATCATCATGCCTCCCACACAAGATGAGACATGCCAAGAGCTTGATCCAAAGCATACCAACATATCCCTTCCTACAAATCAAGATCCTGACATCCTATCTACTCCATATCTAGATCATATTCCCCCATCCATTCCATCTCATGATCCCTATCCTCATCCACATCAAGATCCTACCATCTCATCCACTCCATATCAAGATCATAGCCCCTCATCCACTCCATCCCATGAACCCCTTGTCATTCAAGATCCAATCACTCCATCTCATGAGCCCTTATCACCCATTTCCACAAATCCAAATCCTATCATACCATATAATCCTTCTCATGATCGCTTATCACTCATCCCTCTCGATTAGGACACTACTATCTCCTCATCTCCCTCTCATGATCCTTCATCACCACATAACCCTACCATCCCGACACCACTTTTATATCACCTTGGTACCATTACACTCATCCATGGCAGTTGGTGCAGGAGCACCTTAAGGTCTTTTTGTTAGATCTTGCAAATTTTGGCTTGTAAGTGGTTCTAGCCAACCACCAAGGTAATAAAGACTAATTGATAAAGTACCAAGGTTTAATTTATGTTGTGTTGTGTCAAAGATAGGTTATTTTAGAGCCTTGAAGTTTGGGAAAGTCTTAGTGAGGAGATTAGGCAAATCTTGACAAGGTTGTCTTGGAAATTTGTCCTAAAAGTTGCAAAATGGAAATAATGATGTTCTAAGCCCAAACTAAGGGTCCTAACATGTGGGAATAAGGTATATAAGGTTAGCTAAACCCTAATATGACATGTGGGAAATCTATTGTACATATTGAGTTTTGGAAAGGAGAGATTGTGAGTTGGAAAAGAGAAAATTTATTTGATTTCTGTGACAAAGCCTTCATCCAATCAATTAATGGATTGAAATGACTGATATAATGCTTTGAGACTTTAATTTGTGATATGTCCCTGCTTTGTGTAGCATTGGTTTAGTCATTTAGTTCAAGTGGTTAAGGTTTTGTAGATTGTTTTGGGTTCTTGCTTACACTGCCTAGTTCAGGGACAGTTTTGTGAATAATGATCCCCACTTGAATTCCTGTGGCAAAGCTTCCATGGCCACTTGGAATCAAGTAGGGGACTGTGTATATAGTGTATATATGGCTCTAGGATTCTTTGCTTGCAAGGGAGTTGATATAATCATCAAGCTCTAAGCGAGTGCAGAGGCATTTTGGCTAGTTGCTTGGACAAAACAGTAGCAAGAAGACTTGCTAAATGGATTGGTTTGTGCCAATTCGAGGTGTAGGGGAGTAGGGGTATGTGTCTTGGACATGTGTGTGCAAGGAGGAGTGCAGATGAGGCCATTAGAGCCCTCAAACTAAACTAAAGAAACCGGACTGAGACACTTGCCCTATAAACCCTTGAAAATAGGGGTTTGGTGAAAAGCCTGTGTACAGACGCCAAGGAGACCTAAGACCTAGAAAATATTGAAGCTTAGGAGGTCTATAGAGAGAATCCCTAAGGATTTTGGGGGTTTGTTAAGGGATTTTAGGCATTATTCCAAGAACACCAAGTTTTGGAGGCCTAATTGGGGCAAAAAGGCTACAAGGCCTAAAAGTTAAGTTTCTTGAATTCGATGGATAAATGAAGAAAGAATCCTGCAAGAAGGATCAGAGTGGAGCAAGATCACCCTAGGAATAGTTGGAAGACCTATTCCAAGTCCCAAGAAAGGTTTGGGAACTCTACGGAAAAATTGAGTCCATGGGAGCTCATGGTGATTTGAGAGTGAAGGCGAGCATTTGAAATTGGTGGAGAGTTCTATAAGGAGATAGGGGTCTTAGGAGTGACCTCTGAGTAGGGTAGTGAAGAATACCCAAGGAAGACCAAAGAATAGGTCTTAGGAAGAGCAAATGTGCTCTTGAGAGATAACACTCCCCACCAAATTGGTATCAGAGCCTAAAAAGGCTTGGGAATTGAGAAGTGAATGTTGGAAAGAAGTGAATCCATAGGAGAAAGCACCATGGTGACTAATGCAGAGATAGCTAGAGACTTGACAAAGAAACAAGAAAAGAATAGACTACTTGAAGAAGTTGTGGAGGAGATGAAGCAAAAACTAGAAGAAGTTGCAGAGTCGGCAAGCAAGATGAAAGTGCAGTTAGCAGAGGACAAAGAAAAGGGTAAGAGCCAGGTTGAGGAAGAAATAGAACCAGAACCTGACCCTCCATATTAGAGGAACCCTTCCTCAAAGCATTGAAGGCATTAAGTGGCAAGGCACTAGAAGGCATCCCTGTTTTCATAGGAAGAATGGATGCAGAGTTAGTTATGGAATGGATTGAGGGAATGGAGAATCACTTTGAATGTGATGGGATTATAGAGGCACAAAAGGTGAAGATAGCCAAATCAAGGTTAAGAGGACAAGCATTAACTTGGTGGAATTTCTTGCAAGAAGAAAGAGAGAGGGAAGGCAAGAATCCAATAGGACATTGGAAAAAAATGGTGGCTAAAGTAAAGGAGAACTATCTACCTGAGGACTATGACATCCAATTGCATAAGAAGAGGAAAAATCTCAGACAAAGGGAGTTAGATGTAGCTGCCTACATAGAAGAGTTCCAAAAGTTAAGCCTCAGGTCTAGAGTGCAAAAAATTGAAAGCATTAAGGTTGCTAGGTACCTGAACGACCTTAGATGGAACATACAAGAGGATTTGAGTCTCTTCACACTTACTACCCTCCATAGCTGCTATCAGATGGCTATTAAAGTGGAAGAGAAACTGAAAAAGAAACAAGATTCTAATACCAGGGGTAAAGGAAGAGGCAGAGATCCTAGAGGTGGACATAGAGGAGGTTTTGGTGGAAGGAGAAATGAGAACAAAGGCCAAGGAGATTCTAAGGTTGGTGAACAATCCCATGAGACAAATAATAGAGGGGGATACAAAGGTAGAAGCTCTAACAGTGGTGGAAGAGGTAGATCAGGAGGATTTGGGAGGAGTTCTCATTTTGCTTCCATGAAGTGTTACAATTGTGGACTGTTGGGTCATCTGGCTTATAGGTGTCCTGACAAGCCAGCATCTTCACAAGGTGACAAGAAGATTACCTATGTTCAAGAAGAGGACTGTTCCAAGCACTTAGAGGTGAGTCTAGATTCAGAGAAAGGAGAGAATCTCATGTTGAGAAGGATCTTGATCAAAGCACCTACCGAGGATGAACACAAATAAAGGAGAGCTCTTTTTAGAGTCAAGTGCAAGATACTAGGTAAGGTCTGCAAGGTCATCATTGACTCAGGATCTACTGATAATGTCATATCAGAGGAGGCAGTACATAAGTTGAACCTCATCAAAATACCCCATGTGTGCCCTTACAAGGTTACTTGGTTGAATAAGGGGTAGAATATATTGGTTAATGAAAAAGTATGGGTTGAGTTTGCTATAGGGAAGTATCAAGATAGGATACTATGTGATGTGTTACCAATGGATGCATGCCATTTGTTGCTTGGCAGACCATGGAAATATGACAGGGAGGCAGTACACCATGGCAAGGAGAACAAGTATTCATTCAAGAAGGATGGAGTGACTTACAAAATACAGTCTTTGATAGAAGAAGGCATAGTGGAGAAGGCAGAAACCAGTGTATTTTTGATGAGTGGAAAGGAATTCCTAAGAGACATGAAGGAGGAAGAAGGAGTTGTCTATGCAATCATGTTGAAGCCAAAGGAGGAGAGTCACCTAGTTGGCTACCTATGACAGCAGAAGTGAAGCAACTGTTGGATCAGTTCAGAGATATCATTTGTGAAGGCACACCAGCTACACTACCACCTAAGAGGGCAATCAATCATCAAATAGACTTTGTACCAGGAGCAACATTGCCTAACAAGGCTGCATACAAGATGACACCGGAGCAGAACAAGGAGATAGCAAGGAAAGTTCAAGAACTTTTGGACCAAGAGTTGATCAGAAAAAGTATAAGCCCATGTGTTGTTCCAGTGGTGTTGGCACCTAAGAAGGGAGATAAGTGGAGAATGTGTACTGATTCTAGGGCTATAAATAGGATAACCATTAGATATAGATTTCCTATTCATAGGATAGAAGACTTAATGGACTGTTTAGGGGGTGTTAAGTACTACTATAAGATTGATTTGAAAAGTGGCTATTATCAAATTAGGATGAAAGAGGGAGATGAATGGAAATCAACTTTTAAAACTACAGAGGGGTTATATGAGTGGTTAGTAATGCCATTTGGGCTTACAAATGCACCTAGCACTTTTATGAGGGTGATGAATGAGGTCTTGAAGGACTATATAGGAGTCTTTGTGGTAGTCTACTTAGATGATATCCTCATCTTTAGCAAAACAAAAGAAGAACATATGAAGCACCTAGAACTTGTGTTGAAGAAACTTCAAGAGGAGAAGCTCACCATAAATCTTGAGAAGAGTGAGTTTATGAAGCAAGAGTTAGTCTACCTAGGATTTGTAGTATCTCAAGGGAACTTGAAGATGGACAAGAGCAAGGTTGAAGCCATTCTCAGTTGGCCTACTCCCAAGACAGGGACTGAAGTTAGGAGTTTCCATGGATTAGCTCAATTCTATAGGAAGTTTGTTACAAGGTTTAGTGAAATCTATGCATCGGTCCTTGACACCATCAAAGGAGGACTGAAAACAAAGTTTGTGTGGACCAAAGAAGCCAATGAAGGATTTGAAAGATTGAAGAGGGAGATAGCTACCCAACCAATCCTAGTTTTACCAAGTTTTGACAAACCATTCATAGTGGAATGTGATGCAAGCAACATAGCAATGGGTGCAATCCTAAGCCAAGAAGGCAAGCCAATGGCATTCTTTAGTGAAAGGCTAAATGAAGCAAATTCTAGGTACTCATCCTATGACTTAGAGTTGTATGCTTTAGTACAAGCTCTTAAGAAGTGGAGGCAACACATGTTACCCAAAGAATTTGTGGTATACACTGACAACCAAGCCTTAAGCTACATCAACACTCAAGAGAAGCTCAGTTTGAGGCACATCAAATGGATGGAGTTTTTGCAGTCATACACCTTCACTATCAAGCACAAGAAAGGGGTTAACAACAAGGTTGCAGATGCCCTTAGTAGGAGATTGCTTACCATACAGGAGATAGATTTGCAGAGTACAGGGGTTGAAGGATTCAAAGACCTATATGAAGGAGATTCTGATTTCTCGGTGATCTACAAGGTATGTAGTGATTTTGAAAACCATTTTCATAACGAATATGCAGATTATACTTTGCAGAATGGTCTATTGTTTAGAGGGAAACAAATATGTG
The DNA here is from genome assembly GCA_007115665.2 of Sequoiadendron giganteum. Lineage (NCBI taxonomy): Eukaryota > Viridiplantae > Streptophyta > Pinopsida > Cupressales > Cupressaceae > Sequoiadendron > Sequoiadendron giganteum. The sequence continues at coordinate 496,245,802 of CM021103.1, forward strand.
TTCCAAGAGGTTCCATGAGGGAGAATATTATCCAAGAAAAGCACAATGGTAGTTTGAGTGGACACTTTGGATTGAACAAGACCCTAGACTTAGTGGAAAGGTTTTATTAGTGGCCTAAGATGCAAAGAGATGTAAGAAGGTATGTGGAGCAATGTGGAATGTGTCAAAAGGAAAAGCGAACATCAAAAAATGTAGGTTTTTATCAGCCATTACCCATCCCAAATAGACCATGGGAATGCATAAGCATGGACTTCATAGTAGGACTACCTAAGACACCGATTGGTTTTGACAGTGTGTTTCTGGTAGTGGACAGATTCAGCAAGATGAGCCATTTCATCCCATGCAAAACAACACATGATGCAAGTCAGATTGCACACCTATTCTTCAAGGAAGTAGTAAGGATACATGGGTTGCCAAAGAGCATAGTTGCAAACATAGATGTGAATTTTATGGGACATTTTTGGAAAACTCTTTGGAGGAGATTAGGAACCAACTTGTCTCATCACTCAGCATATCATCCTCAAACGGATGGACAGACAGAGGTAATAAATAGGGTACTTGGTAACTTGTTGAGGTGTCTAACTAAGGAGTATGGACAAGGATGGGAACAAGTCATTTCATAGGTAGAATTTGCCTATAATGATAGCACAAACAGGTCTACTGGTAAGAGTCCATTTGAGATTGTATATGGGCTACATCCAAGAGGTGTACTTGAGTTGAGAGACCTAAAAGGTTATGAAGGAATCAGTGGACATGCTGATGATTTTTCTCAGTCAATGAGAGAGGTTCATGAGCAAGTAAGGAAGACATTAATGGAGGCTAACCAAAAATTGAAGGCTAAAAGAGATGAAGGGAGGAGAGATCTACAATTTGAAATAGGTGATTTGGTGATGGTATACTTGAATAAGGCAAGACTACAGAAAGGCATACCAAGTAAGTTGCAGATGAAAAGGATAGGGCCATGTAAAGTGTTGGCTAAGTATGGATCAAATGCATACAAGGTGGAGTTACCCAAGGAGATGTCTATTTCGTCTATCTTCAATGTGAAGGACTTGGTGAAGTATAAAGGACCAGAAATTGATGAGGAATAGTATAGTGCTAAGGTGAGTAAGGATGTGGAAGGACTCAAGGTACTTAATCAGATCAGACCACAGGTTGACAAGATTCTGGATTCAAGGGTGAAGAAGAAGACTAGGCACAAGACATACATGGAGCACCTAGTGAACTGGAGACACCAACCAGAGTCAGAGGCTACTTGGATAGTAAAGAGTGATTTCAAGAAGCATGGAATCAGTGAGATGTTCTTAACACCACAGTTTTCTTAACTTCTTTGTTGCAGGGGAGAATGGTGCAGGAGCACCTTAAGGTCTTTTGGTCAGATCTTGCAAATTTTGGCTTGTAGGTGGTTTTAGCCAGCCACCAAGGTAATAAGGACTAATTGATAAAGTACCAAGGTTGAATTTATGTTGTGTTGTGTCAAAGTTAGGTTATTTTAGAGCCTTGAAGTTTGGGAAAGTCTTAGTGAGGAGATTAGGCAAATCTTGACAAGGTTGTCTTGGAAATTTGTCCTAGAAGTTGGAAAATGGCAATAATGATGTTCTAAGCCCAACCTAAGGGTCCTAACATGTGTGCATAAGGTATATAAGGTTAGCTAAACGCTAATATGACATGTGGGAAAGCTATTGTACGGATTGAGTTTTGGAAAGGAGAGATTGTGAGTTGGAAAAGAGCAAATTTGTTTGATTTCTGGGACAGAGCCTTCATCCAGTCAATTAATGGATTGAAATGACTGATATAATGCTTTGAGACTTTAATTTGTGATATGTTTCTGCTTTGTGTAGCATTGGTTTAGTCATTTAGTTCAAGTGGTTAAGGTTTTGTAGATTGTTTTGGGTTCTTGCTTACACTGCCCGGTTCAAGGATAGTTTTGTGAATAATGATCCCCACTTGAATTCCTATGGAAAAGCTACCATGGCCACTTGGAGACAAGTAGGGGACTGTGTATATAGTGTAGATATGGATTTAGGAGTCCTTTTTTGCAGGGGAGTTGATATAATCATCAAGCTCTAGGCGAGTGCAGAGGCATTCTGGCTAGTTGTTTGGACAGAACAGTAGCAAGAAGAGTTGCTAAATGGATTGGTTTGTGCCAATTCGAGGTGTAGGGGAGTAGGGGCATGTGTCTTGGACATGTGTGTGCAAGGAGGAGTGCAAAGAAGGCCATTAGAGCCCTCAAACTAAACTAAAGAAACTGGACTAAGACACTTGCCCTAGAAACCCTTGAAAATACGGGTTTGGTGAGAAGCCTGTGTACGGACGCCAAGGAGACCTAAGACCTAGAAAATATTGAAGCTTAGGAGGTCTATAAAGAGAATCCCTAAGGATTTTGGGGGTTTGTTAAGGGATTTTAGGCATTATTCCAAGAACACCGAGTTTTGGAGGTTTAATTGGGGCAAAAAGGCTACAAGGCCTAAAAGTTAAGTTTCTTGAATTTGATGGATAATTGAAGAAAGAATCCTGCAAGAAGGATCAGAGTGGAGCAAGATCACCATAGAAATAGTTGGAAGACCTATTCCAAGCCCCAAGAAAGGTTTGGGAACTTTGTGGCAAAATTGAGTCCATGGGAGCTCATAGTGATTTGAGAGTGAAGGCGAGCATTTGAAATTGGTGGAGAGTTCTATAAGAAGATAGGGGTCTTAGGAGTGACCTCTGAGTAGGGTAGTGAAGAATACCCAAGGAAGACCAAAGAATAGGTCTTAGGAAGAGAAAATGTGCTCTTGAGAGAGCACTCCCCACCAGCAATTTTCTTATAAAAGAAAAGCATAGCATATACACTACCTATCCTCTGTAATACCCCTCCATTTTGCTTCTCGTTCGGTTTGCTTTATGCTATGTTTGGTTGCAGTTATTTTGAGACTAGATACATTTTGTTATGATGTTTTGATCGCTACTATTGAGTGACAACTATTATTGTGGGATGTAGTTATTTGATTATTGTTTCACATGCATTATGGATTAATGATATTGTAGAGTTAACATGAGATGTTATTATGAGATTATTGGAATTATGATCGAAGTGTCAGTTTTGATGAGTGTATGGGTGAAGAGGACGAGTTCGCATCACTCGCTTGCGAACGCCCTACGAATCCGTAATTCTTTCTTCACGGTGTGTATTGTATGCTAGATATATTGTATGATGTTGTTTACTTGGTTGCAGGATTACAGGTACATAACACCGACTCCACCTGGTTTCACAGGTTTGAACGTGTCGATCCAACGGTTAAGTTGAACGGGAGATAGTAGCTAGCTAACATGTGTCAAGTTTACACCCTATCTTTAGTGTGTCGTCAGTCGTGTGTGTTGAGTCATTGTCTATCTTGTTTTAATGTTATTTAATTCTGAAGGATTGTTGATTTGAAAAAAGATATTTAGAATAATTGCATTTAAATCATGTTGATGGTTATTTAATTTAAATAATGCAATGTGAATAAAATTTTATATTTAAATTAATTAATTATATTTAATTTATTTAATTAATTAAATTTGATCCAAGGGGTTGAATTTAGTTATTAAATAATTAAATTAATTAATTAAACGTGATACAAGAGAATGAAAGGAAATAAAAAAATTAAAATTAAATTTGGAATTTAATTTCAACGTGTGGAAATTAAATTAGAAATTGTAATTAAATGTGTATTTGGGAAATTAGTTGCAACTTTAGAAATTAATTTATTATTTGAAATTGCATTTTAAATTGAAAGTGGGTTTTTGAAAATTGGAATTGAAATTGAAATTGAAATTAATATCTAATTTACATGTAATGTGAAATAGGGTTGTAAAAATTGAAATTGAAATTGAAATTAAAATTAAAATTAATATTTAATTTGCATGTAATGTGAATTAGGGTTGTAAAAATTGAAATTGAAATTGAAATTAATATCTAATTTGCATGTAATGTGAATTAGGGTTGTATTAGGTATTTTTGATTTATAAGAAATACATGTTTTAATTTTAGGGCAACAGAAAGAGATTTAAAAAAAAATACATTTAGAAAATTTTGGAAATTTGCACAAGGGTTTGAAGAAAGTTTTGATTGTAGAATTGATTGAAGGAAAGATTGTTTGCATTTGTTGGGTTTTGGATTGGATTCATTAGAGGATTGAAGAAAATTCAGGAAATCTTTGGAGGAGGCTTGCATCAAAAATTCATCTCTTCCTGTAGCTTCTTGTACTAGGTTTTTCTCTTTGTATTTTATTGTTCTTGATTGTTTTCTTTAAAATAGTAGTGATTAAAGATTTGTTTGTTAAATCTGTTTTAGAGAATAAATTTGATATTATAAGAAAAGAATTAAATAAATTTACAGTCTTTGCTTGTGAAAGTTCTTAAGTGAAAATTGTGAAAATCTCAGTTGAATTTAAATTATTTGGGGAAATCGATTATGTTGTTATTGAAATCAAACATAGAGATTGAACAATACATTCAGAATGTTTTTAGAAAATAAAACCCTCTGTTTATTATTAAAAATTGGATTTTAAAATCTGCAGGATAGTTATGATTTTCATGGTAAAATGGTCTGGTTGCGTCGCCTATAACTCCACTTACACAAATTGGGTTGTCAAAAAATTTAAAGGGTTTTTGCATTTTAAAATTTTCTTATCCCTGTCAAAAAATCGCAAATACCCAGATCGTAGTTTTTGAGTTATGCTTGAAACATGAGACTATTGTTAAGTTATTTTCTCATGGTTGCTCTGAAAATAAAATAATAATAAATTGATATTTATAAATATTAATATTTTATCTATTGTTATTATAATATTAAAATATTATTTAATAATATTTTATATTATAATTTATAATATTAAAGTATTATATTTATTTATATTATTTTAAATAAAATTTGTATATTAGATTAGTGGAATTAAAATTATAAACGTATGGAAAATTATTATTTATTTTAAAATGATATGTTAAAGTTTAATTGAAGGAGTTAATTATTTGATTTAAAGAATGCATAATTTAAAATTTAATTGTGGAATTTAAATTCATGTGTAAAAGGTCCAATTATTAATTTGATTTAATTGGAAATATATATATATATATTGAAAAATTGATGATAAGGATATTTTATTTTGAATTAAACAATTTGATATTTAATGATTAAATATATTAATTTATATTTAGTATATATATATATATTGAAGGTATATATCCATTAGAGAGAATAAATAATATTTTATCTTATTTTATTTTGTTGTTTGCAAATTGGGTATTATTAGTGTTCTAAAAGAAATGATTAGTATGTGTGGAAAATGTATAGAGAAAGATATTTTTTAATAGAAGTAATTACTTGATTTTAAAAGAAATATTTATTTTGTTAATATGATTGAAGAAAATATGTTGAGATGTATATATATATCCATGAATATTTTCAATCAGTATTTACCTTGTTTTATTTAAGTGCGTGTAATTTAGTTTTGCATGAAGAATTTAAAAGATAAGTTTTGAATATATGGTCAAAATTGATAAAGAAAAATATATTTAAATATATTGAAGAATTATAGAAATATTTATATTTAAATGTTTGTTTTAATTAATGAGATTTAATTAAAAACAATATGAATGCGTGGTCAAATAGATAAGCCAAAAGATATTTTTATACATTGATGAAAATGCATGTTTTTAAATGGATAGTTGAAGAGACATAAACTCCGGATAGAAAATTGAAAAGATTGTTTGCAATAGTGTTAGGTTGCATTAGAAGTAAATTTAAGAACTAACTATATTGAAAAAGACAAATAGTTATTATGTTTTATTTAGTTCAATAGAGTAATCTAGTCATTGTGAATAGAATATTAAAAAATATATATAATTAAATTTATTAATATATATATTTGGTGTCTATATAATATGGAGCATATATATATATATATATATATATATATATATATTAAGTGTAAAATTCATTATCGTATTTTATTTTAATGAAATGCATGCAATATATTATTGAATAGAGATTTAAAAAATGGATTGATTAGTATATATGGAAAATGGATAGAGAAACAATATGTTATTATATTAAAGTGATTGAATGTTTTAAATAGAAAATTGAATGAGATGTAAGATTTGGTTAGGAAATGGAAAGAATTTACTTGCATGGATTTGTGTCGATTTAAAAGTAATTAAGAAGTTATTTTATTGATAAGGCAATCAATTATGTTATTTATTAATTTCTATTTAGATTAATTGAATCATTGTAATTGGATTATGAAAGAGATATGGATTTAGTATATCCAAAAGTAGTATCTTCCTCATGATTATCTTAAAAAATTTAATTCTCTGTATTCAGTAAAAGGAAGTAAGTTTAATTGTTTTAGATTTTCAATAATGAAAAGGGAAATAGGGGTTATGATTATTTTAGATGATCTAGTTATCGTGTCTTTGACTTTGTCAACACTACCTATTGAATGAGTATGGATTTAGGAAATCGAAATATTATATTTGATTAATGACTTGAATGCTTTTGTTGCTATGTCGTCAAGTTGCATTGTTGGTTTTGGGAATTAGTGTTAGTCCTAAATTATAAGTTTTCCAGAAAAACTTAGATGATAAAGGTTGTTGAATATTTATGCCATCCAGTTGTTTTCTCTTGGGTAGTGCATGGCATCTTTTCAGTTTTACCCATGAACGGGGATGTTTTGTACCTCCTGTGAAAGGAGTGGACTATGTGTTGTTGCCTCCAAGATGTTTGGAGTGAGTTATTTTATTTGCTTCCTCCTGTGAAAGGAGTGGACTATGTGTTTGTTGCCTCCAAGATGTTTGGAGTGAGTTATTTTATTTATTTCCTCCTTGTGTTGGAGTGGATTATGATGCCTAGTTGGTATGCACTTGTGTTTTCCTTGGTGGATTGTTTGGGTGTGTGTTGTCGAATAGAAGAGTGGCTTTTGATAGGGGTCAGAACCCAAAGTGGTAAATCGAGTAACCTTCAAAAGTGAGTTAATCAAGTGATAATTAAATTAATGTACTTAGATGATTAGGATGCAATTCACACTAATCAAGATAATTTAATCCTCACTCATAGACACAAGGGCTCGTTTAAACTTGGGATGAGTGAAAAGGCCTGGAATAGCAAAATCAACTATCTTGTCCTTACGAGAGGTAGTTGATTCCGCTTGAGTGAGTATGAGTGTCGGGATTTGGTTGAGGTCACCAGGATTTCCGGAGCCTATGAAGAATGCTCAGAGGAGATCTCATGACAAACCTTGCGATGACACTCTATCTAGGACAACTGTTGTTAATTGTTTTATGTGTATGGTTCTTTGAACATACTTGATTAATATTATGTCTGGAAGCAATGTGACTTATGTCAGTAATGTTGGAGTTGTACTTGATTTGTACTTGTATGGTAATTGAGTTGTACTTGTTAGTTCATTTGTTTGGTTATATCAGTATGAGTATGTCTTTGGTTAGAGGTAGTAGAATCTTTGTCCATGTTACTTAGTTACTATCTCCTAGCATAGAGGGTGGGTCTTCGGGTACCACATTGGTTGGGTGGAACATGCACCAAAACCGTTGGGTCCCCATCTATCTTCAGTACTTGGTGGCGAGACATCCAGATGGACAGCTCACGGTTCTTGTTGTAATTACTTGCACTGTAATATTTTAACTTGTATAAGTTGTTTTATCCCTCTTATGTTTATGAGGTGGAATTCTGTAATTGTAACCTTATGTACTATTGCCTCATTCTGGGAATGAGTGATGTAACTATTGGATTAAGATAATGTTTATGAGATTGTATCTTGGTTTATTATCTTATTAGGTTATGTGGTATTCTTATGATGTATGATGTTTATTTCATAAAGTTCATAATGTTATGGTTATATGTAATATGTATGTGTGGGTTTAAGTAATCCTAACCTTGTAGTCTTAGAGGTTGTTGTTAATTAGTAAGTGAATGTGTATGTTAAATGCACTTTATAAAAAAAAAATTAGTTCACTTATGATGTTAATTGCAACTTCCTTTAAGGTTACTTGGCGGGGCATTACATTCTCCACCTAATAATGGACTCGCATCATGTTTCATAAATAACAAGCATCCTACCATAGATCGAATGCTCAAGAGCATGAACTATCAAAGAAAAGGTTTAGTCCTTCATGAGCAAGGTATTTTAGAGCCCATCCAGGTCAAAGAACACCCATGTATGGGTGGTCTTGGATATATCTCCCAAGACTCACAATCCAAAAATGTTTGTGCAACCTTTGTACATCCTAAGCTATCCTCTTCTAAAGGAATAAGAGGCACTTCCCATCACTCCAAACCATTTTTTGGCATCCCCCCTCCATCATGTTACCTCAAAACAATTGTCCATCTTCCTCCATCCTCTAAATCCATTCTGGGTCCTTGCATACCTCCCTCCACAATAATATTTCCTCCATGTACAAAGTCCATTTTGGATCCTTATATCCCAAAATCACCCCCCCCATCTTATCCTATTCATCCTCTCATCCATCCATCACCTATACCTAGTACACATCATAAAAATCCTAACCTCATAATCCTTGATCAAGATCAACAAAGGCACCCATCCATGCATGTTATCTCACATCCTCCTTCCCCACATCATCATCAAAATCATACCTCTATCACTCCATCCATGTCTCCTCCACATCATCCATCACCTCATATCCATCCTATTTCTATTAAAATCACTTTGGATGTCAAAGCAAAAATGCATAAGTCTAAACCTCCACATGAATCTAAAGCTCATCATGTCCCCTTAAAAAGACATGTTGAAAAAAAGAAAAATCCAGTCCAAAATCCAAATAATCCCAAAGGCTACAAAGGCCACTAAAGATAAAATCAAAACCATGTGGATCCCAAAGAAAAAAGATGCAATGCATTCAAATGAAACATCTATAACAACATCCAAAGTGGCTAATCCAAAAGCTAAAGATCCACATCCTCCATCTCCTAAATCTATTTTGGATCCTTATGTCCCAAAATTCACTATCCCAACTCCTCCATTATCCCTACACTCTTCATCCATTCATCCTCTTATCTTTTCATATCCACCACCATATGTGCCATTGTTGGTCCTGAACACATTCCCCCATCACACATCCACTCCATCATTCCATCCCTACACATTCCAATACCCCATCCATTATCCCACATATCTCCCCCATCAAATCCCTTTAATCCATTCTCTTGCATAATCCACCCACTCTAATAAGGTTGTACCAACTTCCCATAGTCATTTCACACAGGCTCTTATTACCTCAAATGGAACTTGATTCTTGAGTCCTCTATCTATCCCCTTTATCACATATCTTCCAAATCCATTTATTCGCATTCCTATCCTTCTCCACCTCCATCCACATCCTATCCAAAAAACCCAAAAAAATCCAAAAATGTCAAAAAAAAAATAAAGAGAAATAAATTGTCCAATGGTGAAAACTTGGCAAACAAGTGCCTTGGATAAGTTCCATAATGAAAACTTGAAAAACAGACATCATGTGTAAATCCCCCATCTAGTTTGCTTCCACACTTGGGGGCAACGTCATCCCATTCCTCCATCTCCTCCATCCCACCTATCTTCTGCATCCTACCCATCATATCCCATTTACCCCAATCCCTCCATCCTCGTGATCTTGATAAAAATAGGGGCACCTATCTATACATGCTTTGGACACCTCTTGGCATACATCCCCCTTGTCCATTCACTACCATATTATTTATCCTCCCCCATCCTATTTCCTTGTCCATGCATCCTATGCACACCCATCTCCATTCCTTACCTACCCATCCTTTTATCTTCTATCCCTCTTGCCTCATCATACATGACATATCTACAATGGGGCATGTTCTTATTACTTTGTGACATATTCCTTAGAGACATCATCCATCCAGCCTATCACCCCTTCCATCTCCCTATCATTATCAAAACATCCTCCTTCCATTAATTCCTTCAAAACCTTTATCCCTTCATACCATGATCCTTTCATATCCCTGTCCTTATCTTCCCATCCCTCCATCCACTGATCCCTTGTCATCTCCCATCCATCTATCCATCCCCCAATCCCTTCTATCTTTCCAAATCCTTATCCCTCTATCCATCCCTCCTAGCATCTTTCCATCTCCCTATCTTTATCTATCCATCCATTTATCTTTATTTTCATTCCATCTCATAGCCCCTGTCATTGGTATCTAGCTATAGGCTATCCCATGCAATCCAATGCCATTCATCTCACTATCATCACTCCTATCTATTTCTCACATCTTTCCAATCTCCTATCTCTTTTCATCACTCATCTATCCATCATATCATCCTCTCAATTCATCTTTGATGATTTGGATAACTATCCCATTTCTGAGCTACATATAATCCACATCTTATGAATATCCATCATCCTACCCACAAGGTCTATTTTGTGTCATCCTATCAACTCCATCATTGTATCTTCTTATAATGGTCATCTCATCATCCCTTATCCATTATCTATCTTTGGCCTTTAGTCAAATTGTGTCGCCCCTGTGCTTGCACGTAGGCAAAGCTAATCATTTGATCAGCCCCTAGGGAATTTGTCTGTTTGATCTTCATCATCCATCGAGGCCTCCATTGTCCTCTTTCTGCTTTAATCCATGGTTAGTTGTTGGTCTTTTATCAAACTACAAGGGTTTTGTGCTTTCATGTAGGCAAGGTTGATCTTTGATCAACCCCCGATCCCTTGGGTCTTTAGGGTGTGTCAGTTTTGTGTCTTATTGTCGTGTCATCAAATATGTCTCTCTCCTAGCCGGTACTTACAAACAAAAGGTCACTAGTATTATGAGGTCCAATCAGTTTCATGTATCTTGTGTCATGTCAATCACTTAGTTTAGTCTCCATCTTTGGTTTTAATAGGATGCATCCTTCCTAATCAGACTGCATCAATCCCATCCACCCTTTTAATCCTATGGAAAAGGACATTTGAGATTTATTTTGATCTTTTGATGCTTTTGACATTTTTTTATCATTCAAGCTTCCTATTATACTTTGTTAGGGTCGCCACGATCCATCATATCATGGTGCACTTTGACAAGAAAACATAGGGGCATATCTTGATTTTTTTGTGTGATCTTGTCTTTTTGGTTGTCCCACATAGTACCCACCGAGATCCTTGTGGTCTTGTGTTATACTGGGACATCCTTTATGTCTGTGGTTTTCCAACATTGGCCCTACGTCCAAAGCCCCCATGACTTTGGGATGTTGGACTAACCTTTTTTTTGTTGTGTCAATCTTATGCATGTGATACAAGGTCACCTTGGTTCCTCATAGCCTAGTGCATAATATCTCATGCTATATCAAATTAAGTGCTCATTACATGGAAGCATAACGCATAACAATTAACTTTCTTGATTTGGTTACTATCCATTCATCTCCCCATCTCTCATCATCTCATGTATCCAAACCCTCCCTCCATTCATCCTAAATCTGTATAATCCATTCATCCTTCATCACTCTCCCTCATCTATCTATCCTATCTTTTTTTATCACTCCACTATCTTCATCCTCATCATATCATCTTTTCAATCTACTTAGGATAATATAGATTTTTTTTATTCTAAGCATCTTTTCATCCATCCTCCTCATCATATCACAATCTCTTCAATACTCTTAGGATAATATAGATTTGTTATTCTAAGCGTCTTTTTTTCCATTATTTTCATTCATTTTAACAATCTCACATCTCGATCCAATCCTAATCCATTCAATCTAGCACAAATCATCTAATCACATCCATGGTCTTGTTCCCCGCCTGGCTACAAGCCTTGATCCACTCATCATCATCATCATCAAGATGTATCATTCCCTATGCTTTTGTGTTGTTTTGGGGATGTATCATTCCCTCGTCAACAACACTCTCATCATCATCATCGGGATGTATCATTTCCTATCCTTGTGTTTTTTTGGGATATATCGTTCCCTCATCAACAACACTTCATCCATCATCAATCCATCCTGACTTGTAGCTTGACCGAGGCAACATCATATTTGTCCTTGAATCCATTTGTGCTTTCTATTATATTTTCATCTCTCATGTTCTCTCTTCTATCTACCATCTCCTACCATCTTCCCCATCTACCCTTGCATCATCTCATTCATTTCGAGAGCACACCCATGTTCTCTTGAACCCGCATGTCCTCTCGAGGGGGCATCTTTAATCCTTAATCTTCATCTTCACTCTCATCATCTTTCCTCTTAGTCACTCCTTTGAATGACTGGGGCATCTTCCCTAATCTAACCATCTTCTTCTAGGTGCTATGTTTTAATTTTCTTTGAAATGATGCTTCTTCGTAACAACATCTCAAAGAGGGGCAAAATATAGACACTAAAAATTGACCACTTGTGTTTGGTCAATTTACCCAGAATCTGACCAATTTCATACCCTCTATATTAATTAAATAATACCCTATTATTTAATTAATATTCATTATCCCATACCCCTTCATCCTAATTTATTTTTTCTATCATCTTTAAATCCTCACTTATCCCTTTCCTCCAAAAATTAAATAAATAATCCATTTATTTAATTCCCTTTATCTCTCATCCCCCATAATCTACACCCAATTCTAATTCACCTCTTAATCCTATCATTAGGGATGTGCACATTCCTAATCCATGATTAGGATGTGTCACATCCTTCAACTTATGCAAGTGGATCATTAACCCTCATTACTCACCTAATCATTTTCCTAATCTCTCACTTGCACAACTTAATCATTGATTAGCGATTCTAACCTACCCCTTATTCAACTCTCCCCATCCCCCAAAGAATTTTTAATTCATTTTTGTCTTCTCAAGGTCCTTTTGAAGAATTTTTAATTCCTCTCTCATACCCCAAGGAATATTAAATTCATTTTCTCCTTCCCAGAGAATATTTAATTCATTTTATCATTCTCATACACATTAAAAATAAATTTGTAATTCATTTGATCAACTCTTTGATCCCAACCCTTGATCCTCTTTCAAGAATCAATCTTGGTCATCCATTTCAATCTCCCTTGCTAAATGACTAATACTCGGCCATTTTTGCATTCTATCACAATCTATCACATTCTCAATCTCATACATTCCAAGCCTTCTACTCTCACACACTGCCATCTTGCATCCATAGCCAAATCCATCATCCTTGCATCCAAATCAAGAAAAAATCAAGTCGTTATGATGTCGAAATCGATCTAAGAGCACACAAATTAAACAATCAACAGGGCCAACCAATTCATCAACTTGGACAAGGTATAACACTCTTTTCTCTTACATTTTGTTCAAGTTCAACTAGGCTAATCGTTGAGGTGTTTGTGATTTTTTTTGCTTGCATTTCGTTTTGTTTTGCATTTTAGACTAGGAAAATTCACCTGCACACAACACTCTAATGTCGTTGTCATTCCAAATGAATTTGCAAAAATATAAAAAAAATCAAATTAAAGTGCAATATGGGATACAAGAAGTTTTAAAAAACTAAAATTACAAAAGCCTTGAAGCCAGTCACAATAAAATTATTTCCAAAACATGGTATATAGAGACGTGAGAATAGAACAACGAACATATACATATCCTAATTGTAAGAGCCTTATAGCTCAAATAAAAATTACAAATCATTCAAAAACATGGCATTTTCATCAGAACGTCAGTAAATTGGAAAGTAAAACCTTGTCATTTGATTCTTATATACCGAGAATAAGCAATAAAAAATCATAGAGGCTGATTTTTAAGATTTGGAAATGATAAGGAGTCTACACTTTTTAACCCTAAATTATGCTTTTATTAGGTAAGCCCTAGAATACAAAATTGGGTTGTAAATCATTAGATACATTTTACAAAATGGGGTTGAAAGTCGCATACCCTAATCTTCTTAAGCGACGAAATGGGTTATCCATTGTGAGTCCAATTCTAATAGCCTTGACCAATAACTTGTCCCAATCCTTGAGATTACCCTTATGTCGGTTGTCCAAAATAGAACAGATGAATTTCATCAATGCCATTGATTTGGATGAGAAAACCGTAGTCTCCATGGGATGGTGGTTTGTTTCTGGCGTAAAAGAAAATTCACATATTGACAAGAAAAATGAATGAAAACCCATGAAGAAGTTTACTTTGAGTTGAAGGGAAACCAAAAGGTTCAATTGTAAATGAGCTTTTGGGCGCTTCAGCTCATGAATCAACAAGCAATCATGAGGAAGTGTGGCTTGAAGGACTCAAGAGAACTTTAAGCTATATCACATAAGCTCTACTTGAAAAGGGATTGGTTTTCCCTATATTGCATTCACGTGTATAAACATAAAAATCAAGACGATTTTATTTTCAGTAATGGATTGTTGCATTTATACAAATGTATACAATATAGAAAAGATTTACACAAAATTGTTGAAAGGAAGTCTTTATTGATTCAAAGTTAAAATCTATCTCACACAAGCCGTGAGATATAGCTTGTCTCATGTGCATAAAATGCAATATATACAAGAATGGATTGAAAGAAAATAAGATGCATATATAGGGAGGGAGGTCGATTATTGCCTGATGACTGGTTTAGGTCTCTTGTCTTGCGTGATCCTTAGCTCCAGGTTGCTGGTTTTGTGTCATGCGCAGCTCTCAGTCTTCATATCCTGCATTTGAAAGAATTGCAATGGTTAGAGCAGAGCTCTAAACAATAAACAGTCTCCAATCCTACATACATATCTACCCACTAATGTATAGACTGTCTTTTACATGCATCAGACAAGCTATAAGTCACTCCTGTCAAGCGAAGAGAGAAAAAGAAATGATCATACATCTGGAAAATATTTTATTTCTAATCTGTTTGTTTCATGTGCAGCTATAGGTGCAGGTATAACTTGAATCAAAATGAGTGGGGTAGAATGAGGCTCCCATAAGGGTTGAGCCCAGCTCATTTTAAAATGTGCAACCAAATTTATCTTAAGTGAACGAAGATATGTTATATCATTTCACATCAACAGCTACAGTAAGAGTGTAATGTATTTCCAATCATAAGCATATTGTGACAAGCTCATAGTGCGGCAGTAAACTTCATAAGAGTCATAAACACAATAGTGCAATGTATACACAAGAATGATCATAAAGGCAGCATGGAGATCTAGAGTTGGATTCAATGAAAGGCAATCACAAATTCTTAATCAATGAATACCATACTTTTTCTAAGTAAAATGCAAGGTGAAGGCAGTAAACTGCAGGTTAAGTAAACAAATTTTATTTATAATCATTCTCAGAAAAATGAAGGGAAAATCCATAATGCAGAGGGCCATATTTACTTAGTTTTTATTATTTTTCATGATACCTATATGGGTCTAAGCTGAAAATGCAGTTTTCCTCCATTTTCTGGTTTACCCACTTCGGGGTTTTACAAGCAAAAAGGGAAAAATGCCCAAGAAAACCCATGGCGGCCAAACAAAAAACAAGTCACAAAGAAGCATAAAAGATCAGAGAAATGTGAGGTCGCGGCTTGTAGAAGACTCTCAAAAGCTTGCAAACTGAAATACTTCTTCCAAATTCAAACCACAAAAGTCGTACCTACAGGCTTTGACAAACTGCAAAACCAGAAAATGGCGTAAAGACAACACTTTCAGCTTAGGAAAATAGCGACTTGGGTTTACTGATGGCAGTCTCCTTGAATGAAAGTTTTGGAAAACAACATGCATTTGTGCTTCTCACGTATTTCCAAGGAAAGATCTCAGTCTTAGCATGACAATGGCAGACCTCATAACAGTAGTAGTGAACAGCCTTGTCAGGAGTGTTGTCCAAGTACAAATCGAAATGACAATCATGAGAAATCTTGTTACTACTTTAGTGTTTTACAGGTGCAGTGACATTGATACAACAGGAAGTTCAAATGGAAGAAAACAAGGTATAGAGAAATGCTTAGAAGTATCTGAAAAAGCATGGTGAAAACCTTAATAGTGGGGCGGGTTTGTGTATACCCAGAATCATGTGCCAAATACTAGAAAATACTCATAGCTTACATAGAGAAGTGATAAATAGAGGTGTGATTCAAGACCTAGAAACTCGTAGCTAAAGGGTCGACTCATTAAATCTGCTAAAAATCATCAAAAGGCATTACTAGAACAAATATGGCGTTGCTAACACCTGGAACAAGGAAGCAAACAACAAAAAAGCCTTACGTTTCCCTGCCAGAGAAGAGTACAAAGGTCGCGCCAAGCTCGTATAAAAAAATGCAAGAGACTCATCAACTGTGCGGCCAACAAGCAAGAACAGGAAAAACAAAGCACGAATTCTATCTCCAGAATACAGACTCATCAATGGCGCGGCTAGGGTTCTCAAGTGGTGGCGCAGTAGAGGGAGGTAAAGAATGAAGCAGCAGTATGTGAATGGAATCATTACTTAGGTTTTGTTCAACCCTAGAAAATGTCAAAGGCTTTTCGCCTTATGATTTATTTCGTAAAAGCTTATCTATATTCAAAAGGTTGTGGCATTATTTATGCCTTTATTTTATTTTCAAAGTCTTTTGAACTAATTAAGACTTATGATCTTAGGGTTTTGAAAATAGATAAGTGTGTTGATAGAATAAAGGTTTTACCTTTATTTTTTTTAAGAATTTGCAATGTAACTTATACCATGGCGAAGTTCATAGTCCCTTAGGACTTGGTCTTTTTATATTCCACCTTTGACTTAGTTATGTATGTTTGCAGTAAGTTAAATTGTAAAGCATTTGACTTAAGTGTTGTTGTTATAAGCACTTAATTCAATTTTCTATTTGAAATGCAAAATGATGTAACATGCCTTGTATACGGTTAGGGAGATATATCTTTGGATTTATGCTTTTACAAGTATGTTGGAGGGTATATAGGGAGGTTATACTTGAAAGTCAGAACATGAGGAGAGTATGTAGGCATGTTGACTCAGTTTTGAAGCATTGGGAGGGTATCTAGGGATTGTTAGAAAGGATTCGGGGTTCGGATTTGTCTTCTCTCAAGCAGTTTGGATGCTTCTATTTTCAGTTGGAGTGATTTTTGAGGTTATTTGACTGAGTTATAGGATGGTTAATAACTTGGGAAGACTTTTCCCATGTTTTTGGCTTCTTTTGGAGTGTGGAGTGTGCTATTTTGTAGGCTATTTTTTTGGATCCGACCCATGGAGATTGAGAGTTGTACTTATGAGTTTTGAAAACTCATTTTCAGTTAGTTCTTCTGCATAATATGAAAAACCTTTTTGGAGTTCCAGTACCAGTTTTTTGCTCTTTTTGCAGTTGTAACTCATGATATTTTGAGGAGATCCTTGTAGTCATTCTGATAATACAAGATCTTTTTGGGACCTACTCGAAGTTCATTTTCATATGCTTTTGTTTTCAATTTGATGTTTCATGCTGAGATTTCTGTTAATCCTACATGTTATGTCTTGGAATTGTGTCTTGAATGAATATTTTGCAACTGAATAGATTATAGATTGTGAAAATTCATCTAGTTCATGCCTGGTTGTAGATTGTGAAAACTCTCTTTTTTCCTGCTAATTCGAAGCTTTGAACTAGTTTATTACTTGTCTATGAAACATTTTTATGCAGTTGTTTATTTGCCAAAGTTGTGTTTTAGTATGCTCAGTTTTATTAGCTTCACTGTCATGTGTTGTGAAATCAAGATATCCTTATAATTTTGGTGTATCGCCTTAGAAATTTAAAAAAAAAACCCAGTTATTTTATTGTTCAAAGTTTCTTTCCTATCCTTTTACCTTTCAAAATTTTCAAGTTTTAAGTACTTTCAGGTGATTATCCAAAATAGGAGCCGACCTAGAACCTGGAGGTTTCACTTCAATCCAACTGTCCCACGTAGAAGTGAATCCCATGTTTTACCAGAATTGCTGAAGCTTGTCAAAATTCAGTATCGGGTGCAAATTTTGGTAGATAACAGTTAGCATGGAGTTAGTGGAGACAAAAAAAATGATATTTTGTTTGATAGATGCCAGGCTTTGCATTTAATCAGATCATTGGGTGTTAAAAATATGACAAATGGACAATAAATACCATGGTACGACATAGACCAAGGTGTGCAAAGTTATCCACTTGTGAAAACAAACAATCATCAGACAAGGAATGTCCTAACTAATACTAAGAGCAATGTTGCCCTAGTCTTTTTTCCAAGACAAGCCACAAACAACAATCAAAGAAAAGGCATGTCATGAGACATCATCACTCTAAATTCTTCATGGGACATTCTCAAGGTGGCTAGTAACATAACCCAAAAGACAAATAAAAAAGATAAGACAAATTAGATCAACAAATTCAATAGCCATTTTAGATCATTTGCCATTGATTGTTCGTTGATGTTTGATTGGCAGGTTGATTGTTTGATAATGCCTGGTTTCATGAGAGGAAATATGTCGTATAAGACGTCAAGTCTGGTTTCGATCATGTAACCACATGTATAAAGCAAATGACAAAGCTTGATGAATGACAATGTATGGTTTCAAGAAGGACACATCATATATAAGACGAATGACATGGTTTATTGTTTTGATGTCAATATTTGGTTAATTTTTGACTGATAAGGAAGATGATTGATTTGACTTGAAGGACTAGTTGGATAGTTTGTCTCGTGACTTGTTTGAGTTTTTAATGAAAACAAAAAATTAAAATTGTGATAACTTTTGCAAATTGAAACAAATTTTAAAATCATAAAATGTTGTAGAAAGTTGAAAGTGAGACCTGCAAAACCCAAAAACCGTATTATAAAATTCTATGTTTCCATTTTTTATAATCAAATGAATACGACGGTTTTTTATGTGAATTCTCCTCTGTAAACTGCAAAACTCTTTTAAAACACTTTGAAGATCATTTCACGTCAGATTCACCAATGTAATCTAAGGTAAAATTCAAGTTAAGGTAATAGAACATCAAAACTATAACCATAAAGCCCTAAACCAACAATGAAGTAAAATCCAACATAGGAACATAAACACAAAGTAAATATTACCTATGCCATGGTTGCTTGACCTCCATTGCCCTTCTCTATTTTGCTTGATATGATTGATTGCCCTCAAATTTTGAGTATGCAATGATAGCCTAATGTTTATGATAGCAAAATATTGAAGATAGTAATTGTCTTTATAGCAGCATGTAATTGTACATAAACTAGATGGGTTGAAATGACAATGATAGGTTCCTTTTATAGAAAGTCAAATGTGAATGAAGGGTTGAGATTAAAAGCCAATAAGATATGACAATCAATGGCCAAGATTGAAAGATAATACGGTTAGGGCTAAATTAAAGCAAAGATAAGACTAAGTTAAGGATGGACGGTTGAGATTAAATTATAAAATAACTCAATCAAAGGTAAAAATTAAATGAGATGTGAAGAGATAAGAATGTCACTGATAGATAGAAAAGCGGAGAACAAGAAGCTGTTAGAGGAAACTAAATAGTTCTAAAATTATTTAATTTGGAAGGGAAAGTGAATAATTAAATTAATTAAAAACAAATATTTTATTATAGAAGAAGAGGGAAAAAGCTGAATTTTTAAAATAATTGGAAACAATTATCTCATTAAAAAGTGGAGAAAAAAGACAAGTTACTAATAATTAAAATAATTATTTAATAGTGGAGGGAAAAATTGACTTTTTAAATAAAATAATTGGAAACAATTATCTCATTAAAAAACAGAGGAAAAAGACAAATGAGGGGAAAACTAACTTTTAAAATAAATAATGATTTAATTCAAAAGTGAGAGATAAGAACAAATTATTAAGTCATTTAATTTACGGAAAAAGAGAATAATGAATAATCAAAATAATTAATTAATTATAGTAGAAAGTGACAACAATTAAATAAATAAAAATTTATTTAATTAAGAAGAAAAGAAGTCATTAGTGACGTAATTAAATAAATAAAATTTATTTAATTAATCAAAGAGATGAAATAAAAGAAAAAAGATGAATTAATTAAATAAATAAAATTATTTAATTAATAGAGGAATATGACTTTAGACAATAATCAAATAATTAAAATTATTTAATTATTAAGGAAGAAAGGGGAGTGATGAAGAAAAATAGTGTTTGCAAGTGAAGGACAATTTTTAGTGTCTACAACTAGTTCAAATTGAATCAACTTGGATCCGTGACTAATTTCAAAAATACATAAAGTAGGCCAAGGCAACCTTTGCAACCCTAAACTAGGCCAAAATGCATATGCGGCTTTGAACTTGACAACTCTAGGAAGAGATGTTTAGAGAGCTTTTGGGAATGTTATGAATAGAGAAAAAAAAATCAATGCAAATGTGAGTCTTAATTCAATGGTAGTGTTAGTCAAAATCATGTGCTAAAGAAATATATTCATGGTACCCACACAAAATGGTGTAAAAACAAGGGAAAATTTCAAGGGATGCACTTGTTAACCTTCTAATAATAAATCAATAATGAACTTATTGTTTATATTCATTGTTATACAATTTACTACATAGTCCATTATGTGTTGTGGTGGCTATAGGTGTTATCTTACTCTTGTCCAACATGGATTGATTCATTTAGTAGATTGAAAATGGGTCATATTTAAGAGGAGCATTGCACTTCAACAATTAGATTAACCAAACACAACTTACAAAGATCTTAGGAACTATCAAGGATCTCAATGAATAAACCAAGGCTACAATCTTGGCATGTACGCATGGTTAAATTAGTTAATAACTTTCATCTTTTTTTAAGACTTTGAGAACTCTCTCTAGAATTTCATGGTTTATGAGGATTAGAGATGCTTATCTCTTTATTTTGAGAGGTTTTTTTTGTTTTATTTTTGATGTTTGGCCAAAGACTTTGATTCCATCACATTGTACATTTGGAGGATTACTTATTTCATTCCCCTTGTTTCTTCTTTAGGATTAAGTAGTGCAAAGTTAAAAAGTGCATAACATAACACTTTTCCCTCTTGTTTTACACCACTTTAGACATATGTTTATGTTCTTTAAGGAGTCCTATAATTAACAAATGTGCAAACCTATTTATGTTCTTAAGGTAGTTTTAAAAGGCCTTGAGGTATGTGTGTAGGGTTTGAATTTAAAGGAATAATCCCTAGGTCATTATGTAGTGGATTAACACATGCATTTTATGTGGAGGGGACAATATATTCACATATATATACTTGCAACATTTTACCTATTCACAAAACCTCTTTTCACCATATTAACACTCAATATCCAACTGCACAATCTCTTTTACAAGCTTAATGTTGACTTAGTCTTAAGGCTTGACCAAGGTGCAAGGAAAATTTTAATACATTTCCACAACCTAGCTTAGCAAGCTCCATGGTGCAATAACACACATTTTTCTTAGTAAAGCTCTAAAGATTTAAAGGTCAAGGTCAAACAAGAAGGTGAAGGTTATCCTTTGGAAGGATAAGGTCACTCTCATAGAATTAATTCTAGTCTCCATATAATTCATTTTTACATCACATTTTATTTAGATAGCTTCTAGATATTTTGAATAGATCATCTTTATATCTTTAAGCAAAAACAAAGTGACCTCAAAACATGCTTATAAATATGACAAATATGTGAAACATCGAAGAATGTGATTCTTTTTCATAGACTTTCTCTTTAATGCACACATTTTATTCTCATTCTCTTTTAAATTTGCTAGAGTTTATTAAACACCATTTATATTATACATCTATAATCTCATGTTCAATTTTTAGCCTCATAAGCATAATATAAAAGACATAATATTTAGCCTAAATAATGATTGAAAGTACTTCTAGATAGATTTGTTTGACAATTTTTAGCACCATATTAGGAATCACACAAAACCTGGAGCATCACTATCTTATCTTAAGGTAGTTTTAAAAGACCTTGTGATATGTGTGTAGGGTTTGAATTTAAAGGAATCATCCCTAAATCATTATGTAGTGGATTAACACATGCATTTTACATGGAGGGGACAATATATTCCCATATATATACTTGCAACATTTTACCTATTCACAACAACCTCTTTTGGCCATATTAACACTCAATATCCAAATGCAGAATCTCTTTTACACTTTTAACATTAACTTAGTCTTAGGACTTGACCAAGGTGTAAAGAAAAATGTTAGTACATTTCCACAACCTAGCTTAGCAAGCTCCATGGTGCTACAACGCACATTTTTCTTACTAAAGCTCTAAAGATTTAAAGGTCAAGGTCAAACAAGAAGGTGAAGGTTATCCTTTGGAAGGATAAGGTCGCCCTCATAACCTTAATTCTAGTCTTCATACAATTCGTTTATACATCACATTTTATTTAGATAGTTTCTAGATATTTTGAAAAGATAATCTTTATCTCTTCAAGCAAAAAGAAAGTGACCTCAAGACATGCTTATAGATATGACAAATATATGAAACATCAAGAATACGATTCTCTTTCATAAACTTTCTCTTTAATCCACACACTTTATTCTCATTCTCTTTTAAATTTGCTAGAGTTTATCAAACACAATTTGTATTGTAGATCTACAATCTCATGTTCAAATTTTAGCCTTTCATAAACATAATACAAAGAACATAATAGTTAGCCTAGATAATGATTGAAAGTACTTCTAGATAGGTAGGTTTGACAATTTTTTAGCACCACATTAGGGATCACACAAAACTTAAAGCATCACTATCTTATCTTTATCACATACCAGACCCAAATGCCCAAATTCCAAGGAACCGTAGAAAAAAACCCACATGCTATCAATAGTACCCCCAAAAATCTGGCTGTGAATGAAGAAATAGCCAACTCACCAGTCCTGATCCGAGGAAGAATGTTATAGTGTGAACACCAATTTGGAAAAACTCGAAGCCATCACGGGTCTCGAGCACTGAGCATGTGCTGATTTGAGCTTTTGCTTCTCCGAAAGGACGGGAAACAGAGGAAAGCTGGCCCTTTGCACCTCTGTGATGTGGACAGCGAAAGTTCTGTATTGGCTGTTGGCTGTTGGTTCTGCCAAAGGCCAATTGCGGCTTTCCAGGCGCCGCTTCCACGAAATCCTCATAATGCGCTCCACTTCACTCTCCACCTCCATTAATAAACCTTTCGGTCCGGCCAGCTAAGCGCGCCATAACTTTCGGACAACCAGACCCGGGGGGCCACAGGCCTCTCCGTGGAAGCTTGTCGCTTTCTGTTTTATTCCTTGCCCCAATTCTCTGCCCTAGGGTTTCAAAGGTCAAAAGCACTGGCGGAAAGAATGGAGGTTGCCGTGGGAGCCACTCCAGTGGACTGAAAGCGACGGCCCACTCGGCCGCCCTTCCCTGTTGTCCAGTCCGTGTTTCGTGGCAACTGCGAAGGATGTTGACGACTCCTTGGGCTGCGCCATCGCTCTCTGGTTGTTTTTTCTTCCAAGCTTTCCGATTTTCCCTTTAAAATCCCTATTTGTTGTCGTGGCGATTCGAACTCCTTCCATTTGTAGGGTAAAGTTAAATGAGCACGTGGGCGGTAATGGGTCGAATTGTATACCTGCTTTCTAGGACTGTCAAATTTTCAACACACATGTTCTGGACGGTATTAAATTTGATGGCCGTATGACATTGTTTAATAATTTTGTTAGGTGGTTTTTGGTTTGATAGTAAAGTTGAATAGTACTATGATATTGTTTAATAATTTTGTTAGGTGGTTTTTGGCTTGATGGTAAAGTTGAATAGTAGTACGATATTGTTTAATAATTTTTGGAAAGACAATTTTTTTAGGTGGTCTTTGGTTTCACGGTAAAGTTGAATAGTAGTATGTTATTGTTTAATAGTTTTGGGAAAGACAATATTGTTAGGTGGTCTTTGGTTTGATGGTTAGGTCGAATGGTTTGTGAAAAGTCGACAAGACTTGATATCTATGTACTATTCATTAATGATCATTTTAAGACTTTTTTGTCGATATTTATGGACTATTCATTAATGTCGTTTCATGACTGCGAACCATGATGACCTAAACAATGAAGAATATTTACTTTCACAACGTAGGATATTCATTTTTAGGTGTAGGGAATAAATAACACCATCTACTCTTGTGTTTTAGGAGTTAATGACACTCAAAAAAATAAAATTGCATTAACATATAAGAAATTTCTAATGTGATGTGGTTGTGGGAAAATTGACTTGAACAATGGAGAATATTTACTTTGACAATGTAGGATATTTATTTTTAGGTGTAGGGAATAAAAGACACCACTTATTGTTGTGTTTTGGGAGTTAATAAGGACACTAAAAAGAAAAAATTTGTATTCAACATATAAGAAATTTCTCATGTGACGTGGTTGTGGAAAAATGATAGAAAAAAATCTAAATGTAGCGTGTAAGGAAACAAACTTCTCTCTAGTTTATAATTTTAAGAATTATTTTTCTTTAATATGATATAGACTTAAAATGTAATAAAGAAAATTTGCATGCAACACATGAGAAACTTTATTTTGATGCAATCTGTATGAATATCTTTTGTTTTCTTATATGTATATAATATGCAATTTTTTCTCATATATAAATTGTAAACTTTATTTTGTCAAAACTATTTTTTTAGTATTTAGAAATTGATTTGTTACTTATAAAAATAATCTACATAATATGAAATATGTTGTCATCTTCTTAAATCATATAAGGAATCTTATTCTTCTTATAATCATTTAATTTTTTTTAAATAATATTAGAAATGCTTTGACAATCTTATAAAGGCTCTTATTCATTGAATATACGTTTATGAAACTTTTTTATTATAAGTAATTTTATTCTTCTTTTAATCATTTTTTAAAAATGTTGGAAATGTTTTGACAATCTTATAAAAGCTTTTATTCATTGAACATATGTTTGTGAAACTTTTTATTCATTATCTCTCAATGTCTTATGATAAAATTTGCATATCTTGATCTTACTTTTTATATCATTAAGTTACTAAATATGATATTATTAAAAAAAGTCAACTGGACTTACTTTTTACATGTTCTTTAATCATGTAATAAAAACATAGGCATTATAACGGATCTATTCATTGATATTACTAGAAGTAATGTCATAATGAGTTGAAAAGTTAATAACATTTAATAAATATGTATATTTGGAATTGTTATAAGAAATGATAAAGGTTATATGTCTTCTCTAATTACTTCTTTTGTAAATCTAATTCTAAGACATGAATAAATTTAGCTATGTAATTATAAGATTGTTTTGGTAGTGGTATGAATTCACTAACTAATATCTTTATAATTACTTTATTTAATTTTCATTATGGTTTTTCATTATTGATTACTTTTAAGAAAAGTAGTCTTTTTATTGATTACTTCTAAGAAAAGCAATTTTATTGACATTTTGATATGGTAGAACACCTTGAAGTTCTTTTAAAAGTTATTTTGATTGGAATTGGAGTTCTAATGGCTCCAACATGGTTGGAATTCTAGTCTATTCACTAACTTAATTTCAATGTATCATTTTTTGTATTTTTGATGTGAATATTATATATGTTTGTTTGTCTCAATTATGAGAGAATGGACATTTATACAGGATGCTACATGTTTAAATTTGGAGGAAGGTAGAGTTGTAAATATTTTTAAATAATATGTAAGGAAAAAGGGGAAACAATCATTTTTATATGCTTCCACAAAGGAGTCATGTACATTAAATTAGTACCTTCTTAAGGGATGAACAAAACATATTTTTACTTTCATCTTTATTCAAAAAAAATCAAATTAGAGTTCAAAAAATTAAATTGGTAAATAATGTGCAAAATCAAATATTACACAATTTTGCAATTTCCTATCTTATTTTCACTTATTTATCTTGTCACATTATGTTTCAACCATTTTTTAACTCGTTTTTGTTATCCCTAGCCTTCTCCTAGTTTGGCATGTCTCCTTGACCCCTAGTATGTTTTTGGTCTTTTGATTTATCATTTTTTGTCTCTTTGTCGTAGGTGTTGTACCATTTTCATGACACCTCACCCGTTCACCTCATCATCTCTTTATTTCGTTAATCAAACTATTTGATGAGACCCTATGTCTCAAATCTAGTACAATAACTACCTTTGAACTCTTAATTTTTTTCTTTCCAAACCTTTCCATGATTAAAATCACCACCTTTAGGAGGCAAACCATCTCTTTTACTAGTTCTTGGAAATTGAGCAACCTCTAGTCTTGGGATTTCTCCTCGCATTTGATTGCAAAGAAGAGGTAGTGTCCTTATCCTCTAATCAAGTGGAAATTTTCACTACAAGTTCATCCAATTAGAAGAAAAAAAAAAGGTAGACTAAGTTTCTAGCCTAAATTCCCTCCAAAAACTCGTTAAAAAGCCTCCCAAATCTCAATTTTTACATTGAAATATTAAAAATTTATCTTGAGAAATGGTTCCCAAATAAGTGAGGATATATTAAGGTTTAAAAAAATTATACAATGTGTTGTTTTTCATCACAGCCTTTGCACAAGAAAAATTGAGCATGAGGAACCTATGAAAGATGGTATTCATTAGGTGAAAGAGTCACTTAGATCATCAAAATTAAAAACCTTGGAACAAAACTAAACTAAAAGAAAGAGAAACCCTTAAAAATTCCCTAAGGTTTCCCAAAGAACCTTCCACTCATTATTGTTTAGCACCTTCAACTTCCTAAAATCTTGGAAAATACAACCTAGCTCAATGGTGTCCCTATAGGTGAAGATTTAGACTTTGGATTCCATACTTCTTACATGTACCTTTAGTTATACTAGATGTTTAAAGACTTTCTATACCTCCTCAACTATTAGCACATGTACCTATCCTTGAAAGATAAATTCACATATCTTTTTATTCTCTAGTATTTATGGGATATTATCCTTAGATAATAATCTTTGGTTCTCATCTAGAGGTAAGGGTAAACTCTATTGAACTAATTAATCAATATATGTCATGATATTTGCAAATATCTATTCTCAAAATCCTACCTGTAACATACCCAAAGTTTACCCTATTGATTTTACCTAAGTTTTAATTCAGAATGTGAAAAGTTCACTTGTTCACAAATACATGGAGATAAAATTTTCCTTTTCAATAACACATTTACACATTTGAAATAAACCATTTCATATTAGATTGCATAATAGAAGTAACATCACATAATCCCAAGTAATGAGTTCATCTTCGAAATACAACTTACAAGTAGAATCAAGATCATAATTACAAATCATAGCTTACAAGAGATCAATGGTATAAGAATGCAATGGTCAAGATGTCCACATCTAGAATGCACATCTTCATCTTCTTCTATTTCATAAGCCTCGGCCACCAACTACATGATGGAGAGCATCACCCAAGTGCTTTTCTACCAACCACAAACTTAAGCGATCCCCCGCACATCTTCCTAACTGGTAAGATGGCCCTACCCTTCAACGAAGAGTTTGGTATGGAAACCCTCTAGAAAATTCCTACCTGAGCATGTTGGTGTGTCCTACATAACTAGTGTTCTCATACATTAGATACTTTCCAAACATGCATGACATTCCCTACGAGTTATGCAATCCTGACTCACTATGAATCGACAAAGTGTACGTAGTGGCTTCTACACTTACTTAGGCCAAAGTTTTATATATATATATATATATATATAAACTAAATCCACTTTATATGAAGCGGTGTCGTATTTTCACCCACCCCCTCGATTGACTTGGAAACTCTATTGACCTATGAAAACTCTTATCTTGGTTTGACCTCAAGATTTAAATAACATAAACAAGATTCCAGACAAAAGTGATAACACGGTTATATTGATCTAACTAACCAATTAGGTTTAACCCAACCTCTTGAATAGCCTATTACACATTTGCAACATTCTTGGGACTACCAGCTGACTTTTATTCAAGTTATTTCTTTGAATCATGGGAGTAATGACTCTCCTCGTTCATGCATAATTAGTTAATATTGATGACACCTTATCACCGACTGGACACATCTAGTCTCAATCTAAATCACTGGCAGTATGCCAATATGTATAATCATTCAAATTTAAACTTGATTTGAAGATTACTTCCTCATATTGAGTTTCAAGCTCTTTTTTGTCATATCTAGCATGGCTCCATCCTTCTAGGATGCCATAACCAACCTAGTTATCCTTGACATTAAATTTCAAATTTAAAATCTTATGTTTATAGTAATGTCCAATAATAGTAAATTAGCATATTAAGCTATTTAACTTCTAGTAAATTCAACTAAGAACCTTTCGTCTAATCTCCAATTTCCTCATGGTTCTTTCCAAGTTATCCTTTGCATCATTAATATAAGGTATCTACATTTGTATGTTCATAAAAAATCATATATCCTTTTCCTCAATATGACACAGATATTCACCTGTTAAAATGTATGATAATTTGATATCCAATTTGGAGAACATTTTCTACTTGAGATGAGTTTGTGCTTCTACACCTTACAGTCCCCTCGCATTATGGCTTGGGTTTGTTGAGACACAAATTCCACTTCTTTAAGATTTTAATATCATAAATAGGTATAGACTCGTGGTCAAGTATAAGATAATATCATTTAAAAAGGTAATTAGAATGCATATATCTCTAATACATTTTTTATCCCTATTATTGAATATCAATATAGTTGCATTCAAGTGTATACCCTAACCCTAGGGAATAAACTAATATCCTACTTCCAAGGGTTATAAACAACTGAGAACATAAGTTCTCCATCCATGGTTAAACTACCAACATAGGTATTCATAACATCATACCCTAAACAATGATGACATATTACTTCTATCATGATATCAATCCTTTTTATTTCTAACAACATAACTTATGCAAGAATTATATGTTGAAATGAGCAAGACAACTAAGAGGGGGGGTGAATCAATTGTAGCAAGTTAAACCTTCAAAACCCTCAACAATAACTAGATCCACAAGCATTCATTAAATCCTTATTCTATCAGAATGATTAAACATGAAATGAACATAACAGAAACTAAAATCACAACACCATACACAAGAGAACACCAGATTTACGTGGAAAATCCAATGAGGGAAAAACCACGGTGAGTATTAGCTCACAATATAAGTAATAGAAAAACCGATACAATAGGGCTCACTGCCAAAATAGGACACACTATCCAAAAGGCTCACAGCCAGGGCTCACTACCACATAAAATAATACAAGAAGATAGAAGAAGAATGTTACACAAAGAACACTTCTCAATGCAACAAGGAGTCCACCATAATTACTCACACACTTTCATTGTCTCACATGAAATATTTTGGATGCCTTTAGCTCATTGCCTTTAGGAACCCTAACATGAAATTCACACTGTTCTACTCAAAATCGCATCACATGCATCACTCGCATCAATTTCGCATCTATCTTGATTCTTACTCTTTCATCTTACTCTCAAGTTAACACCATACATATTTATATCAAGTTCTACCTCAAAAACTTTCTTCAATGTCGACCTCTAGCTGTTATACATACAAATTCAAAATAGGTCGGCACCTAAACATTACCACAGTGGATAGGAACAAAATGTGACCTACATAAATCCTTAATTAGGACCCAAATAGATCCCAACACGCTTCTACAAGCCTCACATGTAGTGTTAAACACAAGGTTGACCAATAGCCATGTAAAACACCATAATCATTAAGTACACACTTCCTTAATCAATCTGAAAGTTTCAAACAACATAATTCACTTGAACGCAATCCAGAATAATCCATGAACTACTTAAGATTCATCAAACACTTCATGCAAGCTCACATCATATAAACACTTCAACTTAGAACAACCGGTAACCCTTATTTACATACTAATAATGAAACTCACTTTGTACTCCACCAAATCAAGTAAAAACTTGAATACAGAAAGATAAAAGCATTATAAGAAACTTCCCAAATCCGCACAACCTAAAACTGAACAACGGAGAAACATTGAGCAAATACATTTATCTTAGGCCACAAAAAACATCACTTGAACAACTGGTTCACACACTAGTGAAAATATCTCGCACTATACAATGATCCAAAAACCCAAATTCTAAATATAGAAACCTCTAAAAACCTTGAATAACATGTACGATCTACACAAGCATAGTATCAACACAAAAAGAATGTGAAGCACAATACCAAAGCATATTATGAATACTTGCACAACATAGTTTACTTTGTTTATCAAATTTTCTCAAGAGCACTTGGAAACCAAGTACCAAAGACATCATCTCATCTCATTAATTCATTCCAACTCACCTTCAAACTCTGCAACAAAAAAGATAGCTCCATGTACTCACAACACTTCCTCAAGGTCTCAACTACACATGCACAACATGTTTTCCTCTTTTTCATAATTTTCTCGATATCCTCAACATCTTCAACCCATAGTTGACATCAATGGCAATGCTAGTCAATAGACTTCTTGTTGACATCAATAACAACACCTTCATACTTGAAATTGTTGAATTTCACAAGACAACTAAGAGGGGGGTGAATCAGTTGTATCTAATTACATTCACCACAGATCTTAAACAATTCCACATTCACTTTAATTTGTTATTAAGTATAAAAATGAAGTGCAAATAACATAAAGCAATAATAAGAAACACCAGATTTACATGGAAAACCCAATGAGGGAAAAACCACACTGAGGGTTAACTCACAATATAAGAGTAATTGCAAAACTGGATACAAAGAGGCTCACTACCAAAGGGCTCACTGCCCAAGATACAATTCATTGTCCAGATAGGACTCACTGTCCAAATGGGAGGCTCACTGCCTACAAATATAGAAAAAATTAAAGAAGAATGTTACACAGAGAACATTATCTCAATGCAACAGAAGATCCACCACAAAAACTTCCACACATTTGTAGCCTGATCAGAGAATTGCAGACACCATCAATTCACTGCTTTCAGGAATCTAACACATTGAATTTCTCGTTGCCTTAGATCACTTTCACACAATCTTTCACATCTACTTCACTTCTTACACTTTTGGTTACCAATCCATAACATCTTGAATTGTATTTATACCATCTTCAATCTTGAAATTTTTTTGTAAGGTCGGCTACACATTCTTCATTTTATAAATTCAAATTAGGTTGGAAACTCAACATTCATGTGGTGGATAAGAATGAGAGTGGACCAAACCAATACTTAACCAGGACCCAAAACAATATATTGGATCAATCACACGCTTCCTTAATTGATACTTATCATTTGCATTACATGTAAACACCAATTCGGCCAAACGTAATAAAAACACCAATGAACTTGAAGTACGCACATTCAAAACAAGAAGATAACATGTGGACCATATAGCATGCTTCACCATACACTAGAAAACCTCTTATATGCCTTCAAATTCATCTTCAGTAACTACAACAAATTTCATATAAAGAACACTTCCCATCAGTCCATCTAAACTGTACAGGCACACATAGTAACTTTGGAACTAGTCTTCTGAAGCACCAAACCACAAACACTTTTTATGGAACACAAATAAAACCATTGCAATTCTTCTTCTAGATCCGTAAGACCTAAAACAAACCAGCAGTGGATTGCGGAGCAAAAACATTTCTCCCAATCCAAAACCAAACAACTCTACCAAACCAGTTCACAAACCGATGAACATAAATTTCACTCTTCATCAAACCAAAAGCTATAATCTAGGATATATTACCCAAGGATGCTCATAAACAACACTACAGATCCACACAAGAATAGGATCAACACAAAATAAATGTAGAGCACATACCAGAGCACATTTTGAACACACACACAATTTTGTCTTCACTATTTATTCATTTTCTCAGAAGCACTTGGTAACTCATCATATTAGCACACCTGTAACACCATAAATATAGCTCCATGTACTCACAACATCTCTACAGTATCTCAACTATACATGCACCCCCCGCAATCACTTGATTCCTTTCACTGCAACAGCTTGTACTATGTTGACATCAATGACAACATTAATGACAACACCACCATACTCATTCATACTTGCAACAACAACAATCTCCACCTTTATCATTGATGGCAACACAATATGTGAAAATCCACCAAAGATCACACAATAGGTTTGAACACTCTCTCTTGATACCTTACATGATTCTCTCTCTCCTGAGTAGATAAGCTTTTTTTCACATGATTCTCTCTCCCCCTTTGACATCAATGGCAAAGGCCATTTTTTTGCATTGATCTCCCTTTTTGACACTGAACCAAAAATACCTACTCTTAATACTCCCCCTTAGGAGTACACCCAACTAAATCAGCAACTCAATGACAACACATGACACTACCTAATCCCCCTGAGAGGTAGCCACCAACATCATTCCAAAAAAGAGATAGATCTATATATCCATTAGACTGATGCATCTCCATATGCATCTAGTTCAACAAAGGAGGGGCAATAACCCCAACTTCTCCCGAAGATACCCAAAAGTATCTTTAGAAAGAGCCTTAGTAAATATATCAACAATTAGATCCTTTATATGAATATACTCAAGCTTCACTTCATTCTCCATAACCTTCTCTCTCAAAAAGCGATACCTAATAGATATATGCTTTGTCTTTAAATGCATCATTAGATTCTTTGAAATTTTAATTGCACTTGTGTTATCACATAAGATAGATATAGGTTCGTCATATACAACTATAATATCCTTCAATGTTTGTCTCATCTATAATACATGTGTACAACATGATTTTTTTGCAATATACTCGA
Organism: Sequoiadendron giganteum; assembly: GCA_007115665.2. Taxonomy (NCBI): domain Eukaryota; kingdom Viridiplantae; phylum Streptophyta; class Pinopsida; order Cupressales; family Cupressaceae; genus Sequoiadendron; species Sequoiadendron giganteum. The sequence continues at coordinate 496,278,460 of CM021103.1, forward strand.
CCTCTGTAGTGGATAAATAAAGTGAATCATGTTTCTTAATCAACCATGACACCAATCTACATCCAAGAAAAAATGCACCACCACTTGTACTTTTCTTGTCATCAACACAACCAACCCAATCTGCATCTATTTAAGAACTTAATGTGAAATCAATGTCCTTAGGATGCCACAATCCATAATCCAGTGTGCCTCTTAAATATCTGAATATCCTCTTCACTGCTGCAACATGTGTTTTTGTAGGATCTTCTTGAAATCTAGCTACAAGACAAACTGCATGCATGATATCCAGTCTAGTAGCAATCAAATACAGCAGTCCACCAATCATGAATTTGTAAATGCTTTGATCAACCTTAGGTGAATCATCATCTTTGCTCAATTTACAACTAGTCACCATAGGGGTGCATATCGGTTTGGAGTCATCCATTCCAAACTTCTTCAACATCTATTTGGCATACTTAGACTGTGAAATGAAAATCCCATTATCCTTTTGATTGATTTGTAACCCAAGAAAGAAATTCATCTCCCCAAACATTGACATCTCAAACTCTTTCTACATTTCTTCAGAAAGTTTCTTACACAACCTCATTTCCACCAAAGATAATATCATCCACATATACAACTACTATCAAGATTTTGTCTTCTTCAATTTTAAAGTAAAGATTACTATCTATGGTGTCCTTACTGAATCCTTGTTGTATTAAGTACTTGCCCAATCTTGCATACCAAGCTCTAGGAGATTGCTTCAATCCATATAGTTCCTTCTTCAACTTACATACCATATCCAGTTGATTTGACAACTGAAATCCTTCAGGTTGTGAACCATTTAAACATCTTATTCCAATTCTCCATTCAAAAAAATAGACTTCACATCCATCTGATAAACCTTAAAATATTTATGTGTTGCGAATGCCAAAAACATTCTAATAACTTCCATCCTAGCCATAGGAGAAAAAGTCTCCTAAAATTCTATACCTTCTACTTGTGAGTAACCCTTACACGCAAGTCTTCCCTTATTTCTTACTACTTCTCCAATCTCATTCAACTTGTTCCTGAATACCCATTTAGTTCCAATTATGTTTTTGTTTGTCAATCTAGGGACCAATTCCCAAGTCTAATCTTTCTCTATCTACATAAGTTCTTCTTACATTGCCTTCATCCAATTTTCATCCTTACATGCTTCACTCACTGATTTGGGTTCAACTTTAGAAAGTAAACACAAATTTACCTCAACTTCAGCAGCTTTGTTTCTTGTCAATACACCCTTCCTCTTATCTCCGATAATTTGATCTTCAGAATGATTCTTTTGCACATACTTAGGGGTTTTAAGGGTCTTCTCTGAAGCTTCTTCCTCTTCATTCTGCACTTCTTTTCCATTAGCTTTTTCTTCTACTTCTCTGCAATTAATTTCATCTAACACATATCCATCTATTACAATAGAATTTTGCAATTTTTCATCAACTTTAACATTTGCACTTTCAACTATCTTTCTCAGCCTTTTTATCTAACATTTATAAGCTTTGCTTCTAATAGAATATCCAAGGAAGATGCCTTCATCAGACCTTGCATCAAACTTTCCTAAGTTTTCTTCCTCTCTTTTGATGTAACATTAGCTTACAAACACTCTAAAGTACTTCACAGTAGGAATCCTTCCATACCATAGCTCATAAGGAGTCTTTTTGTTGTTAGCTCTAGCTTGAACTCTGTTAATTATGCAAACAATAGTATGAATAGATTCTCTCTACTAGACTTCTGGTATATTTTCCTCTTTCATTATAATCTGTGCAACTTCTTGAATAATTTTGTTTTTCCTTTCAACAACTTCATTCTGCTGAGGAGTTCTAGGGGCAGACAAATGCCTCTTTATTCCATGAACTTCACAAAACATGTTAAAATCATTGGAGGTAAACTCACCACCTCTATCAAACCTCAAACATTTTATTTTCAAATACATTTCATTCTCAACCATAGCTTTAAATGCCTTGAATTTATCTAATGCATCATATTTCTCTCTAAGAAAAGTAACCCATGAAATTCTAGAATAATCATCAATCAAAAGCATAAAGTACCTGTCACCTTGTAGACTTCTCACCCTTGTAGGACCACAAAGATCTATATGGACTAATTCTAGAAGTCTAATAGCATATTGTTCCTTTCCCTTAAAGGTACTCATTTTTTTTTCAAATTGACAAGTCTCACAGACAACATTGATAGGTTTTGTGATTCTAGGTTAATCTCTCACTACATGAACTAAACTAATTTTTGCCAAATTATCAAAATTCATGTGGCACATCCTTTGATGCCATAACCAACTATCATTAATCTGGGACATAAAGCAATTACCATTAGCACCCTTAAGCTGATAGATGTTTCCATTTGTTCTCTTACTAGCAGCAATCACAGTTTTGAACCATTTCTGAATCTCACATGCTTCATCCTTAAACACAAGATTATACCCTTTGCTACACATCTTTTTGACACTCAAAAGATTGTCTTAAGCCCTCAACATAGTAAAAATTGTCAGTATTATGCTTTCCATTAAAATTGATTGAGCTTATTCCATAAATCTTAGCTCCTGCAACATCTCCAAGTTTAACTAATCCTCCATACTTTTCAAGTTTAACAAACTTACTTTGGTCTTTGGTCATAAGATTAGAGAAGCTGCTATCAATAACCTAGTAATTCTTATCATCTTTGACATGAAAAGAAAATACCAAAGTACCTTCAACCTTATCCTTTATCCCCAGAATACTTTCCTTCACACAACTTTCAGGGTTAGCAGAACCAAATTCTTCTTTTATAGCCAAAAACAAACATTCATTATCATCAAAATCTCCATAATCAGATTCATCATCAGAAATACCAACATCTTGTCTCACATAGTAAGCTTTCCTAATCATCTTTCATTTATTTTCCTTGTTCTTATTGTTTAGTTCTCCTTTTAGACATCTATAAGCATAATGACCTATATCACCACAGCTAAAAAATTTGAAAGGTAATTTATCTTTGTACTTATCGGTGCCCTTTTTCATCTTCCTCACAAAGTTAGCTTCCAAATCATCAAGATCTTCTTCACCTGAATCTTCAACCTTCTCTAATTTACGAGCCTTGAAAGAAGTCTCTACTTTTCTACCTTTTTTCAATTTTCTCATTTCAAATGCAGTTAAAGTACCAATCAACTGATCTCTGGAATAATTTTCAAAATCAGCAGTTTCCTCAATAGCAGATACCTTTTCACTGTAACAATCTATAAGAGATCTAATAACTTTCTTCACTACTTTAGATTTGTTAATTGTTGCACCAAGGCCACTCATAGAACTTACCAACTCATCAACTCTCTATATGTAGCCTTTAATTGTTTCATCTTCAGACATATGCATCATTTCAAACTATTCCTTCAAGTTCTGCAACTTATCTTTTTTGAAATTCAAATCTCCTTCATAGATGCTTTCTAACTTATCCCAAACTTCTTTAGCAGTCTTCAAAATCATAACTTTAACCAATTCAATATATGAAAGAGTATTCACAATAATAAATCTTGCCTTAGCATTGATTTCATGCGCCTTGAATTTTGCACTTGTACTTTGACCATTCAGAGGTGGAGTATATGTATTCTAATAAGCCCTCTCAATCTCATATCCCTGAGCATACAAATATCCTTCCATCTTTGTCTTCCAGAATGCATAATCTAAGCCATGGTATCTAGGATATTCCAAAGCAATCTTGTTCACCATCTAGGATCTACCTCAAGTGATTAAGATCTTCTTCAAGGAACCTTGCTCTAATACCAAATTTAGCAAATTAAACCTTCAAAACCCTCAACAATAATCAGATCCACAAGCATTCATTAAACCCTTATTCTGTCAAAATGATTAAACATGAAATGCACATAACAGAAACTGAAATCAAAACACCATACACAAGAGAACACCAAATTGATGTGGAAAACCCAATGAGGGAAAAAACACGATAAGGATTAGCTCACAATATAAGTAATAGCAAAACCAATACAATAGGGCTCAACCAGAATAGGAAACACTATCCAAAAGGCTCACATCTAGGGCTCACTACCACTGAAAGAATACAAGAAGAATGTTACATAGAGAACACTTCTCAATGCAACAAGGAGTCCACCACAATTTCTCACACACTTTTGCAATCTCACATGAAATATTTTGGATGCCTTCAGCTCACTGCCTTCAGGAACCCTAACATGAAATTCACACTGCTCTACTCAAATTCACATCACACACATAAATCACATCTATCGTGTTTCTTACTCTTTCTTCTTACTCTCACATCAATACCATACATATTTATATCAAGTTCTACCTCAAAAACTTTCTCCAATGTTGGCCACTAGCTATTTACATACAAATTCAAAATAGGTTGGCACCTAAACATTCTTGCGGTGGGTAGGAAGGAAAGGCGACCTACATAAATCCTTAATTAGGACCCAAATAGATCCCAACATACTTCAACACGCTTCTACAAACCTCACATGTAGTGTTAAACACAAGGTCGACCAATTCCCATGCAAAACGCCATAATCATTAATTACACGCTTCCTTCAATCAATTTGAAAGATCTAGAAAACATAATTCACTTGAACAAAATCCAAAATAATCCATGAACCACTTAAGATTCATCAAACAATTCATCCAATCTTGCATCATAGAAATAATTCAACTCAGAACAACTGGTAACCCTTATTTGCATACTGATAAATTAAAATCACTCTATACTACACCAAATCAAGTAAAAACTTGAATACAAAAAGATAAAAGCATTATAAGAAACTTCCCAAATCCACACAACCTGAAACCAAATAGTAGAAAAACGCGGAGCAAATACATTTCTCCCAGGCCACATAAAACATCACTTGAACAATTGGTTCACACACTAGTGAAAATATCTTGCATGTACAATGATCCAGAAAACTAAATTTTAAATATAGAAACCTCTGAAAACCTTGAATAACCTATAAGAGCCACACATGCATAGTATCAACATAGAAAGAATGTAGAGCAAGACACCGGAGCATACTATGAATACTTGCACAACACAATTTACTTTGTTTATCATTTTTTCTCAAGAGCACTTGGAAACCAAGTACTGAAGACATCATCTCAACTCATTACTTCATTCCAAGTCATCTTCAAACTCTTCAACAAAAAATATAGCTCCATGTACTCACAACACTTCCTCAAGGTCTCAACTACACATGCACAACCTTTTTTCCTCTTTTTCACAATTTTCTCAATATCCTCAACATATTCATCCCATAGTTGACATCAATGGAAATGCCAGTCAGTAGACTTCCTATTGACATCAATGACAATACCTTCATACTTGCGATATTATATGCATCATACAATATCTTAGATATTATCATAATACCCTATAATTAGCTTCACTTTACTACACCAATCATGGTAGCTATATATATCATGCTAATAATATCCCTTAAGCCAACTTGTATATATTCTAGCTATATGCATAAACACTATTCCAAAGCTATAATAATCAAACAATGATTGAACCCACACTTACAACTAATAACAAATAAGAGTATCAAAATTGGAAAGAGAAAGAGTTAAGAATATCTAAAACATGCTTGGTATAAATAGCTCCAAATGAATCTCTTGAAACTCTATGCTTGATGCAAAAGGATTTTCTTGTTGCCTCCTCCAAAGGTAGCCTATCTCCACTCTAATCAAGTATTCTATGCTCTCAGAATTCACAAATAATTTTCTCTCCACTCACAGTATAAAATTCTCTCAACACACAATAAAAACTGCTCTCAAATTCTCTAAAATAATACAATGAACAACATGAATGCACACAAGAATAAAATCATAAAATGAACACAACCATGAACAATAAAACATTAAACTACAATCCTCTATTATACAAATTTGGAGAGTAGTTTCTAGCTAAAAGATAGCTAAGTTTTTCACCACCTTTCTTTCCTTTTCCAGCCGCGGGCTTAGCTGGTTGAAATGGTTGCAAATTTATCTCACAAAAACTCTCACATGCCTCTCACAATTGCTACGCCCTAGCTAAATTCTTCCTTCCTATGATTTGATGTACAAAGTAAAGAAAACTCCCATTTTATAGCACACACGAAGTCCAAACTTATTTAGTTTGTTCCTCTACCGAGTCATTGTTTTCATAACATTACACATGTTACTTTTTACTCAGTCAAAACTCCCTTTTTGGAGTTGTGTGTGGGCTTACATATTACTATTTACTTTCCTATTCCTATTGCATGAATTTTACCTTCCTTATTGTTGGCTATTTGGCACCTATAATGGTAGTTGTAGACATCCAAATTTGATCACTTCCATATGATCAAAATTGTCTACTTTATTCATCTATTTCATTAATAGTGATTAAATAATTTATTTAATCATTATTTCATTTTCTGCCTAAGGTTCCTAAAGTATCTAATTAAAAAAATTAAATACTTTACCTTACCCCCTTGTCTTCTGTTCTCTAAATTAAATAAACATGACAAATTATTTAATTTAATCATTTAACCCATTTGGATTAAAATCAATTTTTAATTCCTTTTTTCTCTCTCCTTGTCACATTCTCCATAACCCTCTCCTAATTCGGATTAAATTAATTAATCTTTGATTAGGATGTGCACCACTTAATCAAGATTAAGTGTCACATCCTCTATAATCTCCCACTTGCCTCTAATATCTCATTAATTACCTTAATCATGTGTTTGCACAACCTTAATCAGAATCATTAGCCACATTTGGCTTACCTTCTCTGGTCAACCTTCCCACTTACCATTTTTGGTATGGACTCCCTTCCCCATGTCAATTTTTAATTCACATTTATTCAACCAAGGTTCCCCATGTGAATTTTTAATTCACTTTTATCTTTCCAAGGTCTTCCCCATCCCCCATGCAAGATTCTAGAAGCCTTGACTTGTCACTTCACATGTGCCAAGGGCTTCTAGAACCTTGGACTTGTCACATCACCCACATGTGACAAATCTCCAGCTTTTTGGAGACACTCTCTTATCCACTAGATTCTTCCAATCATTGTGAATTTTAAATTCACTTTTATTCCTCCAAGGAATCTTCTCATCCCCCAAGATCCACCTCATCTCCACATCACTCCACCCTAGGACATCTCACCCTCCACATGTCAAGATGTGAGGGCTTGTGAGTCCTCAACTCACCATAGCCCTTCATCTTGATCTTTGTTGGATCAATCCCAACCGTTGAATTCTCTAGAGAATTCAATTTGGCCTATAAATACCCCTTCAATTCCTTCATTTTAAAGGATCAAGTCTTTTGCAAATAAACTCTTGCAAAATTGCCATTCAAGCTCTCACCCATTTTAGCATCCATATTGCATCAATTCATCTTGCATCCACTTCATTTCATTGCCATCCAAGGAGCACACAAGACTTCAACATCAAGGGCCAACCAAGGAAGCAACAACATGAAGGTATAACAGCAATTTATTTGTCTATCTTGCTTTCATATTGTTCATTTTCTTAGGCTAATCATTGAGGTGCCCTATTATCTTGTTGTTTCTCTTTATTGCACTATTAGTTTTATCTAACATCTCTCACACTTTAGGAAGCAACACTTTATTAGGATCATAGTAGTTTCAAGTTTTCATAACAATTACCTTTTAAATGTTTACAAACAACACTGATTTTACATGCCTTCCATGCCATATGCATGGTAGTTTGACTCATTCCAACATATGGTTATTTGGCTACATTTGCACACTTTATAACAATAATATCATGCTTAGAATCTACTTCCAAACAGTTATTAAAATATGCTACAATATTTTCCACTTATACCATGGCATGACTTTTATAATCTTTTACCCATGTGTGGTAATTCACCCTCCTTCAAATGCATACAATATGTTATTTGCATTTACTTTAATCGCGTTACTTATACTAGCAATAGTATGCACATAGAGTCCTTCATATATATATATACGTTTGTCATTTAATTATATATATATATATACATATTAATATATGTATTACCATTATTTAAACATAATAACATATCTTATATACAATACATATTTCTATATATACAAATGTTCACATACGTATGGAATTTCTACGCATGGGTATACGTAAAAATTTCTATCTATGAATGCTCATACACACATACACTCATATGTATGTGCCATCACATATATGCATACACACACACACACACACACACACACACACACACACATATATATATATATATTCAATATATTTATACATACCAATATATATGTCTAATACTCAATTTATATATCTCATGCTCAATAAAAGGATTTTAACACTATGACTCAAATCAACTTAAAAATAAAAGAGAATCAAAGATAATAACCCAAACATTCCTACCAACCCGAAAAGCTATCACCAAGGTTTAACACTTACTGACACATAACTCAAACTGACTTGACAAGGCTTGTCTAACCTAGGTAGTGAGTGTATGTGTTTACTCAAGTAGGTACACCAGTGGTTTCCATAGCAACTTCCTCTCTTGGGTGATACTCTCCCTCTCCTTAGTGGATGGTTAAAATATTTCCTGCATTCAACTTAGTGCAACATGAACAAAGTTAGTCGATAACATGAAAATCATATTCATCGCATACCATTTGCATCATTAAAGAATTTAAAGGATAATTCATCATAATGCATATTCATACATTTCATTCATCCATGTTGAACATATTAAAGTCATAATCTTTCATTTAAAATCATATTTACTCATAAAGGTAAAAGTAATTTGGTAACTTTAGAAACAGGGTGTAACACTAGCTATATTTTACATTTTTAGGTAGCTTCTTCCTTGTCCAAGATGTCATTAGATCTTGTGTTCATTATTCCCACTTAGATCAACCTATCTTCTAGAAGATAATATAGATTTTTTGAGTTGTGTACCTCTTGTATATTATGTCCACCGAGATCAACCTATCTTCTAGAAGATCATATAGATTTTGAAAAAAATTAAGACTTTGTCTACTTTAGCTTGCACATCTAGGATTAGAGCCTATGTTGAATCCATACCACTAGTTTTTTGTATAATTATTTCACATTAATATTTGTACAAGGATTTGATCATGTAGGAGTTTATGGTGAACTCCTCAACTCTCCAGGATCACCTACAAGACAAAATAACTTCCACAAGAGAGACATGGTACAAATATCATGCTATGATTATGTATGCATGATTACCATTTTAATATTGTTGTTGACAACCAAATTGAATTGTTCTTTTAATGTACATATGATTCCTTGATTATATTGGTAAGGTGTGATGATGTGCTAGCATTAAATGACTAGGACAGCAGCATTAAATAAAATCCAATTAGATAAGATATGATAAGATCTTATCTAGAAAACTAAGACTTATAGAAAAATTAACTGGGAACTAAGTGGAATTAACATGTAAATAGGACATAGATAGGTAAAACGCCTATTTACACAAACATACCTGCTTAAGTACAACTTAGGGAGTACTTATGCAAATGACACAATGATGGGTCTCAACAAGGCCATGTTAGGTACCCATGTATATATGCAAATGCAAACTCTCACAAACAGAGAAAAGGAGAAAACCCAATGGGATAAAACTCCTCCCCAAAAGAGAGATGAAATACAATAATTCTCTCCATGAAAAATGAGAGGATAAAAACCCATTTGAGGAAAAATACCCCCCCATAAGAGAGATTCAAAAAGACCATTCAACCCCCTAAATGAAATAACCCGTTGCAAAGAAATACTGGAAGCACAGTGGTGAAGTAACACTAGAATCCCCATATCCAAGTTACACCATTTGGACTCATCTGTTCTCATTGAATTTACCAAGTAACTACAAAAATAAAAAATACACATCAATGTGCACCAAATACATATGAACAATTGTGAACTCTCTCATGTTAGTGGCACTCTAACTATAAAAACATATCACAATTGTATCCTGCTATAAGCCAAAATATAAACACAAACGTTAAGCCAAACTACAATAAAAAAGCATTGAACAACTACTATATACTCACTTGTCTAGCTAGAATAACAACCACATACTATCACTAACTCATCCAAATAATTATATGATGTATGAGCTCCTCGGTTTGCTTGCACCTTGCTGAGAGACCTAGCTAGTCTCTTCTAGGAACCTACTCTCCTCTAGGTCCTGATTGGCAACTAAGTCCAATCTTATCTTTGTTCTAAGAGCTCTCCCTTTGTGCTTCACCTTGGAGGTCAAACAACATTTCACAAGTTCAATTTCCTGCTCACTTTCCTTCCTCACTTAGAGAACTCTAAGTGTCTTTTTCTTGAATATCTTCATTATCCATTGCTCCTCATTTCAAGGGTGTTCATGCTTGTCAAGACCTTCATAGAATTGCAAAATGAAACCATTTCCATAGGTTCTTGAGCCTTGTTCTGGTCAGATTCAAGTTTCCACCATTAGAAGACCTCAAATTAGGCCTAGTTCTAGTGGTCTTTACCAGTCCTAAATTGATATTGTTTGTAAAATAATTCCAAAGAATCTATAAATCTAAAGACATATTTGAGTACCCTTTTAAGAGTTTTAAATCTCCCAATTGGTCTCTTGGCCTGACAGGGTCCGTACAGGTGATTCCTATAACCTAGGATAGGAAGGGTTTGAAGACCTAGTTTCTAGGAATTCACTGTTTTTCCTTTTCAAACCTTACTCTAATGACTCCATGAGATCTCTAACCTCCTGTCACATCAAGACCTGTCCCTAACCCTCCTAGAACTGTACTAAAACCGTACTATATGACCTTTTCCTGCAAGAAACCTTTAAAGCTTCTTCTCTAGCTCTCTAACCGGGCTCCTCCTGCTCGCCTAGAGATTAGCAACTATAAGAAGCTTCTCCACTCACTGTCATGCTTCCTAACACTACTAAATATGTACACTACTGACTCCCCTACCATTACACCCTTCCTCAGGTGTTTCCCAAGGTTAGAGCTCATGGGGGAGCCATGAGAACACCAACTGGTCAGGACAGGACCAGCAGGAGCTCTACCACAAAAATGACTCAACTAACACTAAATCTAACTTAAACTAGCTTGATTAACAAATGGAAACGACTTACAACTACGCTATCAACACAATACTAACACTAATTCAATACATTTGAAGTATCTACAATCACATACACTCAACAACAATTGGCATCAACCAGAAAAACACAAAATTTGCAGACTTGCTTGTTTTCTCATTTATGAAAGCTTCTTTACAAAAACAACTAACTCCTTTCACAAAAAACTTCTCTCTACTCAAGGATTCGAGTCTCATGTCATAATGGATTCCCACTCCATGATTCTAGGCTTGTTGGTCGAATTCCTCCTCCACTTCCTATTCCCAAGGGAATCCAAAGGCAATCGGTTTGCATGCAACAAACAATTCAAACGGCCTTCTAATCTTTGGCATCTTTTTCCATGCCTTGAGCCTACTTCTTAGGACCATCTTTCCCTCAATAATTCAAGGAACCAACTCCATAAATGGCCTTAAGGCATCATTACAACCTCATTAAGCATTTAAACAACTTAAAGACTCTACTCCCCTAGACAATAAACATTAAGAAATCTAACTTATTAACTATGGCAAATAGTGTGACCTTAGTCTTAAGGACTAAGGTCACCTAGCCCAAACAAAAGCAAGACCATCTAAGGTCAAAAAAAATATGCTCAAACATTCTAACTTTTCTAAGGTTAGATACAAGCCAAAATTCCAAACAATGAAGGTTAGCCTAGGTGCTCCTGCACCATCCTCCCCAAAACAGAAAGTTCAATCCATCCTCAGATTGATGAGGCTTGGATCAATCCCCATCTTCTTGAACTCAACTTCTTTGATCCATACTGCATCAACATCAGCTTGGCCATGTTTCTTGATCAAGTGTTCTTTGTATTCCTTGGTTCTAGTCTTCTTGTAGACCCTAGTGTCTAGTATACTGTCAGGTCCTGAGACTGTAGCAGTAGGTAGGTGTAGATCTTCCACATCCCTGATCACCTGATGAAGGTTTTGATCCATGTCAGGCTGTGGTCCTTTGTAATGGACTAAGTCTACAATATTGAAAATAGGGGACAGTCCACTATCATCCGGTAGCTCCACTTTAAAAGCATTCTCACCATACTTAGCTAAGATAGGATAGGGACCTATCCTTCTCATCTGCAACTTGTGAGGGACTCCCTTTTGAAGTCTTGACTTGTTTAGATGCACCATTACCATGTCACCCACATTGAACTTGACTGTCCTCTTATGCTCATCCACCTTGGCTTTATGTTTCATGGTGTTCTCTGTCAAAGTCTTTCTCACTGCATCATGTATCTCTTGCATTGCATAGGCAAAGTCATCAGCATATCCACTTCCTTTCACTCCATCCTTCAAGTTTCTCAGCTCATATACTCCTCTAGGATGAAGGCCATAGACAATTTCAAAGGGACTCTTCCCTGTGGATCTGTTTATAGTGTCATTATAGGCATATTCAGCTTGCCCAATCAGCTGATCCCATTGTTGCCCATACTCTTTTGTCAAACATCTTAGTAGATTCCCAAGGCTTCTATTCACAACCTCGGTCTGACCATCATTTTGTGGATGGTAGGCTGATCCAAAGGACAAATTAGTGCCTAACCTTTGCCAAAGTGTTTTCCAAAAGTGGCTCATAAACTTAGTGTCTCAGTCTGATACAATGTTGATAGGTAACCCATGAATTCTCACTATCTCCTTGAAGAAAAGAGATGCTATTTGGCTGGCATCATTGGTTGTCTTACATGGCACAAAGTGAGCCATCTTGTTGAATCTGTCAACAACCACATAAACACTGTCCATACCTTGCCGTGTCTTGGGTAATCCAACTACAAAATCCATACTCAAGCATTCCCATGGCCTACTAGGAATAGGTAGTGGCTGGTAAAGTCCTGCATTAGAAGAAGTGCCTTTTGCTTTTTGACACACTACACAACTTTCCACATATCTCCTAACATCAAGATTCATCTTAGGCCAAAAATAAAACCTTTGAACAAGTTCTTGAGTCTTAGTGATCCCAAAATGACCACTCAAAGCACCATTATGCTTTTCTTGCATCAAATTCTCTCTAATAGAACCTCTAGGAACACATAATTGATTTCCTTTAAACAATAGACCACTTTGCAAAGTATACTCAGCATATTTACTATGAAAATGGTTCTTGTATTCCACACATACCTTGTAGATGTCTGCAAAATCTTCATCATCTACATATAGATCCTTGAAGTGATCTATTCCCATGCTCTTCAACTGTATTTCTTGAATTGTGAGAGCTCTCCTTGACAATGCATCTGCTACTTTATTGAGGACACCTTTCTTGTGCTTGAGATTGAAGGTGTAAGCTTGTAAATACTCAACCCACTTCATGTGTTTGTGGCTCAACTTGTCTTGTGAATTCAGAAAACTAAGTGCTTGATTGTCTAAATACACAATGAATTCTTTGGGAAGCAAGTAGTGCCTCCATTTCCTTAGAGCTTGGGCCAATGCATACATTTCAAGGTCATAAGAAGAGTACTTCTTCTTAGCTTCACTCAACTTCTCATAATGGAAAGCCACTGGTCTGCCCTCTTGACTTAGAACAGCTCCTATTGCCACATTGCTTGCATCACACTCAATGGTGAAAAGTTTCTCAAAACTTGGCAACACTAAAACAAGTTGGGTAGATATTCTTTCCTTCAGCAACTCAAAACTCTTGTTAGCATGCTCATTCCATAAAAATTTGGTCTTCATGCCTCCCTTAATAGTATCTAACATAGGAGAACAAATTGCACTAAAATGCCTTATGAATTTCCTATAGTATTTTGCAAGACCATGAAAAATTCTTACCTCAGTTGTTGTCCTTGGAGTAGGCCAATTCATTATAGCCTTCACTTTGCTTTCATCCATTTGAAGATTTCCTTGAGATAGCACAAACCCAAGATACACCAACTCTGTCTTGATGAACTCACACTTCTCCAAGTTGATCATCAACTCCTCTTCCTATAGCTTCTTGAAAAGCAGCTCTAGGTGCTTGAGATGCTCTTATCTTGTTTGGCTATAGATCAATATATCACCAAGATACACCACTACAAATTTTCCAATGTAGTCTTTGAGTACTTCATTCATGAGTCTCATGAATGTGGAGGGGGCATTAGACAATCCAAATGGCATGACAAGCCACTCATATAGACCCTCATTAGTTTTGAAGGTTGTTTTCCACTCATCTCCCTCATGTATTCTTATTTGGTGGTAGCCACTCTTCAAGTCTATCTTGCTATAGTACTTTGCTCCACCTAGACAATCCATTAGGTCTTCAATCCTAGGGATAGGGAACCTATACCTTATGGTAATCCTATTAATGGCTCTTGAATCAGTACAAAGCCTCCAAGTTCCTTCTTTCTTAGGTGCAAGGACAGTGGGTATGACACATGGACTAATACTCTTTTTTATGAGACCTTGGTTTAGAATTTCTTGTATTTGCCTAGCAATTTCCTCATTTTGTTGAGGTATCATTTTGTAAGCTGCCTTATTAGGAAGGGTAGCTCCTGGGATAAGGTCTATCCTATGACTTATGGCTCTTTTAGGGGGTAAAGTTGTTGGTTGTCCATCACTTACTACACCTTTGTAAGTCTGCAACATGTCTTGAATCTCCATTGGTAACTTTGTCTTCTTGGTCACCTTACCTTCATCTCCTTCTCTTGGTCTTAGCACCAATGCATAACCAACTCCTTCACCTTCTTCCAAAGCTTCTAAGAACTCCTTTTCACTCACCACAAGAACATTTGAGCCTGTTGTCCTCACCTCAGCATCTTCTAACAGTGACTAGATTTTCAAAGTCACATTGTCCTTCTTGAAAGAATATGAATTCTTTCCTCCATCATGTATGGCTTGACGATCAAATTGCCATGGTCTACCTAGGAGCAAGTGACATGCATCCATAGGTAGCACATCACACAATACTTTGTCTTTATACCTCCCAATAGAGAACTCCACCCATGCTTGCTCATTCACTAACACATGTTGGCCTTTATTGAGCCAAGTTACCTTGTAAGGATCGGTGTGGGGTATCCTTGTCAACTTCAGTTTGCTGACTGCTTCCTCTAACACAATATTGTCAGTAGAACCTAAGTCTATGATGACTCTACATACCTTCCCCATCATTTTGCACTTTATCCTAAACAAAGACCTTCTTTGGCTTGGCTGCTCCTTCACCGGTTCTTTGATCAAAGTTCTCCTCATCATGAGATTCTCACCTTCCTCAGAATGCCATGGAACCTCACAATGTTTATCAGCTACATTTGATTCTTCATGAACTAGGTTAGTTCTCTTGTCACCACCATGTGAAGAACCACCTTTCTCTGGACATCTACAGGCCGGCTGCCCCATTTGATTGCAATGGTAACACTTCATGTTTGCAAAGTAGTTGCCTCTTCCTCCTTGTCCACCATTTCTTCCTCTAGAGTTAGAGTTAGAACTCCTTCCTCTACCACCTCTACTTGAGCTTCCTTCTTGCTGCTCATTGTATTTTGTATCTCCCTGAGTTTTTGTTTCAAAACTTCTTCCACCATAGCCACCTCTTTGTCCTCTATTATCTTTCCCTTTACCTCTATTTTTGGAGGTTTGCTCTTGTTTCCTTTTTATTTTCTCTTCTATCTTCAGGGCCATTTGATAGCATTGGCGAATGGTTTTGAAGTTCACCAAACTCATGTCTTCTTGAATAGACCACTTGAGACCATTCAAGTATCTTGCAAGCTTGATGCTCTCATCTTCTACCACCCTTGATCTCAAACATAGCTTTTGAAATTCCTCGGTGTAGGCTTGGACATCTAAATCTTTTTGTCTTAGATTGTGTCTCCTTCTATGCAATTGCACTTCATAATCATCAGGAAGGTAGGTCTGCTTCACTTTGTTCACCTTACCTTTCCAAGTAACTATAGGACCTTTTCCATCCTTTTCTCTTTCACTTTGCACAAACTTCCACCAAGTAAGAGTTGAACCTCTTAGTCTAGACTTGGCCACCATAAATTTTTGTGCCTCTAAGATACCATCACACTCAAAATGGTTCTCAATGCTATCTATCCAATCCACAACTGAATCTGGATCCATTTGTCCACTAAATAGTGGCACACCTTCCAAAGCTTTGCCACTCAATGCTTTGAGTGCTTTTAAGAAAGGCTCTTCAGGAATCATAGGGTTAGGTGTTGGAGCTTCCTCCTCCAACTCTATTTCATTTTCCCTTGCTTCTTGTTCTTCCTTGTGATCTACCTTGTCCTTTACTCTGTTTGCTGTTTCTTGGACTTCATCCAAAAGTTGCTCCATTAGAGCAAACCTTTCTCTTAAAGACTTGTTGTCTTCTTCTTGTTCCTCTACCTTTTTGGCTAACTCTACATTAGTCACCATTGTAGCACCTTCCATAGATGTTTTCTTTTCCACAGATTCAATAGGTTGAAACATCTACCACAAGCCTGATCAATTCAAGCTCTGATACCAATATGATGTATGAGCTCCTCGGTTTGCTTGCACCTTGCTGAGAGACCTAGCTAGTCTCTTCTAGGAACCTAGTCTCCTCTAGGTCCTGATTGGAAACTAAGTCCAATCTTAGCTCTGTTCTAAGAGCTCTCCCTTTGTGCTTCACCTTGGAGGTCAGACAACATTTCACAAGTTCAATTTCCTGCTCACTTTCCTTCCTCACTTAGAGAACTCTAAGTGTCTTTTTCTTAAAAATATTCATTCTCCATTGCTCCTCATTGCAGGGGTGTTCATGCTTGTCAAGACCTTCATAACATTTCAAAATGAAACCATTTCCATAGGTTCTTGAGCCTTGTTCTAGTCGGATTCAAGTTTCCACCATTAGAAGACCTCAAATTAGGCCTATTTCTGGTGGTCTTTACCAATCCTAAATTGCTATTGTTTATAAAATAATTCCAAAGACTCTATAAATCTAAAGACATATTTGAGTACCCTTTTAATATTTTTAAATTTCCCAATTGGTCTCTTGGCCTGACAGGGTCCGTACAGGTGATTCCTATAACCTAGGATAGAAAGGGTTTGAAGACCTAGTTTCTAGGAATTCACTGTTTTTCCTTTTCAAACCTTACTCTAATGACTCCATGAGATCTCTAACCTCCTATCACATAAAGACCTGTCCCTAACCCTCCTATTATCGTACTGAAACCGTACTGTATGACCTTTTCCTACAAGAAACCTTTAAAGCTTCTTCTCTAGCTCTCTAACCGGGCTCCTCCTGCTCGCCTAGAGATCAGCAGCTATAAGAAGCTTCTCCACTCACTTTCATGCTTCCTAAAACTACTAACTATGTACAATACTAACTCCCCTACCATTACACCCTTCCTCAGGTGTTTCTCAAGGTTAGAGCTCATGGGGGAGCCATGAGAACACCAACTGGTCACGACAAGACCAGCAGGAGCTCTACCACAAAAATGACTCAACTAACACTAAATCTAACTTAAACTAGCTTGATTAACAAATGGAAATGACTTAAAACTATGCTATCAACACAATAATAACACTAATTCAATACATTTGAAGTATCTACAATCACATACACTCAACAACAATCGGCATCAACCAAAAAAACATAGAATTTGCAGACTTGCTTGTTTTCTCATTTATGAAAGCTTCTTTACAAAAACGACTAACTCCTTTCAAAAAAAACTTCTCTCTACTCAAGTATTCGAGTCTCATGTCATAATGGATGCCCACTCCATGATTCTAGGCTTGTTGGTCGAATTCCTCCTCCACTTCCTATTCCCAAGGGAATCCAAAGGCAATCGGTTTGCATGCAACAAACAATGCAAACTGCCTTCTAATCTTTGGCATCTTTTTCCATGCCTTGAGCCTAATTCTTAGGACCATCCTTCCCTCAATAATTCGAGGAACCAACTCCATAAATGGCCTTAAGGCATCATTACAACCTCATTAAGCATTTAAACAACTTAAAGACTTTACTCCCCTAGACAATAAACATTAAGAAATCTAACTTATTAACTATGGCAAATAGTGTGACCTTAGTCTTAAGGACTAAGGTCACCTAGCCCGAACAAAAGAAAGACCATCTAAGGTAAAAAAATATATGCTCAAACATTCTAACTTGGCTAAGGTTAGATACAAGCCAAAATTCCAAACAATGAAGGTTAGCCTAGGTGCTCCTGCACCATTATACCATAAAAGAAGGTAAACCCATATCTATTGTAGAACTCCTACTATCCACATATTTTATCCAGCTTGCAATTGCATCTCCTTGTATATACACTCTCCTAAATAAAGTAGTCATCCATGGGAAAAATACTTAAAGACCCTCTATACCATAGTCCAATGAAACTTTCCAAACATGGACACATATACCTCCCTAGCACTCCCACTAAATGGGAAATATTTAGCCTATTGTTAGCCATAGCATATAAAATTCCATCAACAACGCTCACATATAGAACATTTGGTATCAAAGAACATATGATGATCTATAAACCTACAAATTGAACTACTACAAAATCAAGTTAACATACCTATTATAATAGACCTAAGATTTTTTCTCACTCCCTCTCCTTTGATCTCTACACCAAAAAACTTAGCTCTCCTAGGTTCTTCACATCACATAGAAAATTAATATTGAAGAGAGACAACCATTATCCATGAACTATTATTAAAAATAATAAGTTACAAAAATAGTAAATAATCGCCAATACATGTTTGGCACAAACCTAGTGTTATAATTATCTCTACATATATCTCAACTCCAAAAAATTTAATGTCATTCCTTACAACAAACACCCCATTTTTCCTTAGAAAAAAATTGACTCCTTTTTACTCTTTAATTCCTAAACTAGATGTGCCTAGTTTTCTATTTTTGAGTTCTAATTTAGTCTTATGGTTATTTCTTTTGGAAAAAGATTGACTTGTAGGAGGTACATCTTTGGTTTGGTTTGGGCCCACAACTTATCTCACTTGATATTTTTGTTGCTCTTGGATATACGAGTTTTACCTCATTTTATTTTTTAGGTATTTATTTCATAGGTATCTTAACTTTGATCTTGGATCACTTGGGACTCTCTCTAAGTGATCCTAGTTCAAGTGGTGATTACATATTTCTTTGTTCAAAATTTGGATCCTTGGACATGTATGCTATGATTACAAAGGACATGAATGTACTCCTTGTTTAAAATATTTAGGGACACTTTTTTAATATGGTTTAATATTTCCTTTTTAACGTTGTGGAGCCTCTAATTCATTTGAATAGGTTTTGAGTTCTTTGATCATTATTAGGTTATTTGGGAGAAGGTTTAAATCACATTAATAAAAATTTGATTCAATATTTATGTACTTATTTTTTCTTAGGGTTCCCTTAGAAAGGGTTTGTAGCTATTTTATATTGTAGGTGAACTTATCTTAGGCTTAAATTTAACTTAATGACCCTTTTTATAAGCCTAAAGTTTCATAAACCCTCATTATATCAATAAAAACCCTCTAAAGACTCCTAAAACCACTTCAATGCCTAAAATTTTGAATTGGATTTGGAGGGAAGATAATTTAGAATTAAATTTTGACCTTAAGATCTAAGTCCTTGTATCCTCCACCATTGATGGTGCATTTAGTTGTATAATTTTTAATATCTAATTGTTTATAGGCTTAAATTTGACAACCCAAATTTATTTTGAAATCCTCATCTACATCTCACACTTAATAATGTATGTTATCTATATTTTTGGACCTATATAATAGCCTATAATTGTAACTTCCTAACACCTACCATTCATGTAGAGTTCCCACACATGTGGACTAAATTTTGGGGTCTTGAGAATTGTTTAATAAATTAAGAATTAATTATTTTTACTTAGTGTTAGTGCTCTCTTAGGGATACACATAATTTTAGGCCTTTTTCACCTATAAGACTAATCATTTATTATTTTTATTTGTCTAAAATTCATAAAAAGGATAAATTTACCTCTGATTTTTATCTTTCAAACAAAACATAAGGTATATCTCAAGGAACAAGGTGAAATATATAATAATTGCATGTAAAATTAGGATTTTTTAAGTTTACTCTCAAAATATTGTAGGGTTCAACCTTGTTATTGAAGGATATAATTATTTTTGACCTATTATTTTATCAAGAGGATATTATTACAATCTTCAAGGAATTTTTGTGTTGCCTCATGGACATGAAAATAATATTGATATCACTTAAGAGTCTTAAAAGGTTTCCATTCTTGATTATTTGATTAGAGAAGCCATATTTCCATAAGAGACTTTTTGCTTGCAATACTAGGTAATATGTGGCATATAATTTAACCTCCTAGTGATGTTATTCCTAAGGTTTTTTGTAGATATGAAAGCCAAAATCATGACTATCTTAAGGATGTTCTCTCCAAAATCCTACCATACTTAAAATCAACCTCGAAAATAGAAGGTCTTTATGGTGAAACCCTTGGAGGTCATAGGAAGAAATTTTCTTTTAGATATCAAGATTTGATTTCCTAGTGGGAAACTCATTAAATCTTGATGAGAAAGTACTATAAAGTGTAAGTTTTTAAACTCGAAGTGTAGGGTGAATATCATACCTCAAGATACAAAGGATTTTCATATCACCCAAATACCAAGAAAGATATTCCTATAAAACATAATATTGTTATCAACATCCCAATACCATCAACATCATAGGACAATAATGGGCACAAAAAAATGGCATCAACACAAGGACTATCATATATTCCTAAAATTCTTGTCACTCATGACAAAAGGATATATACATAAGCCATTAACATAGTCTTATTAACCCTTAGGATAGTCATATCACTCTAATGAAGCCATGTATAGTCTCATTACCTAGAGATAGTTATAAGTCCAAAGAGGGTTGTGATAAATTTATTTCAAAGGAGACTACCATGTCACATATAAAAAAATATCACTTATGCATATCAAACCTAAGGGATATCATGATCACCTAAAGGAATATCACATAAAAAATATTATTCCATCAAACCCAGAAGTATCGTTAGGGTTGTCATGGTAATAAATACTATCATGCCATTGAGTTAGGTGACTACAAATTGCTTGAATAGTCATAGAATGTCACTAAAATATGGTCACATTTCTCTTTTAAACATGTCAAAAGTTGAAATATGGTCTTACCAACCTAAAAGGATAGTGAAGAGTAAGAAAAAAAAGATGATATTAATATTCTTAAGACAATAATTTACCAACAAAGTAATAACAATGACAATAGAAATACTATGATACAAGAAGGAATATTATCATAATAAGAACATCATAATCCTATCAAAAATTTAACTCATGTATCAATAGAGGAGTTTCATGACTAATTGAGATAATCACATTATTGTATCGCCTATATTCAATCATGGACCAGAATAATAGTCTTGTAATCTAAACCTTATCATAACATACTAACTATCAAGACACATAACCACAATAAATAGTCATGATACTTGTGGGTAGGACTATCCAATGTAAGAAATAAGGTTATCTTTCAAGAAAATAATAATGTCATCAACATCATTTTTAGGCATAAAAAGAGAGTTTTGTTTCCTTACTACCTCTTGGTCTCTCTCAAAATTGGTATAAGGGATCACAGACGTAATCCCAAAAACCATATCCTCCATGAAGGTCTTACTGTGTTGATTATTGATTATGTCAAGGCTTTTATTCTCCTTGTCCAACCTAATATTTCCAATGTTGGTAGAAAAAAGAAAAATACGGAGTATGTTATAGGGTCTAAGGAGAATTATGAGGATGAGGACTACTCCCTTGGGTCTGATGCTTCCTTGAAGGTGAGTCAAAGTCTCTTTCTATCTCAGATGGTAAGAAGAGGAAAAAGACCCAATCCCCCACTCCCTCCAAGGAGGATGAGTATATTACTAGTGATGAGGTAGAGATTATGAACTCCCCCCCAAAATTCAAAAGTTATGAAGGGATCGGGGGGTAAAAATAGGAAGGCTAATGGAAAGAAAAGAAAGAAGGCTCATTCTTCGATTTCCTCAATGGAAGATGAGTATGATACAAGTGATGAGGTTGAGGTTGATCGACCCAACTTGAAATCAAACCCTATGAAAGGGTTAGGTGGCAAGAAGATGAAGGGGATTGTGGTGGAATACTTGTGCAAGGAGGATTTGATTATTGAGGGTCAGCCGAGGGTCTCCCCTATTCTTAATGTGTAGCATAAAGAGGGGCAGAAGAGGAAAATTTCTCTAAAATTTGGGAGGGATGAGTAGCAGGTTCTTGTTGACAACCAACCAGATGGTGAGCACCAGGTGGTGAAGTAGAATTTGGATAAAGGGGTGGCGGTCTCTACTCGGAAAGGGAAGGAGAGTTTGAAGAATGCTTCGTCTAGCAGTGATTCATAGGAAGATTATGTTGTTGACAAAGATGGTTTTAATTTTAGGAGGGAGATTATGCCTGATTATCTCGGTCTTGTTAGGAGAGCTCCCTCTCTTTGTTTAAGCTTTTTAAGTGGGTTTTTCATGAGATGAATTCCACTAATGTCTAAGTTAGAGCTATTTTTACTAATGCTAACGAGTCCTCTTCTAAGGGGTCGAATATGCAGGCTCAAATGGATAAGGTGCAGGCTAAGGTCAATCATCTTTTTGATACTCTCAAGATGGTTGCTGATGAAATGCTCAAAATTAAGAATGCCTATGAGAAAAGTTTGCTACTATTGAAGGAAAGTTGGAGAAGGTAGTGGAGGTCAGCAAACATGCCACGTGCAATGAGGCTATGGGTTTGTGTCTTCTGAATAAGAAGGCTAGGAAGTGGTTAGGGGACAATTCTGGAATGAAAGACACGATGGTTGAGGGTACTAGTGTGCAACAAAAGACCACTAGTGATATTGGGCCTTTTTCCCGTACCCACAACAAGACAAAACTTAATGAAAATACTAATATTCCTATTGATGAAGTGGTAGAAGTTCTAAATTTCCATCAGAAAATAATTGATAGTGATCTTGAAGCTATGAATATACTAAAAAATCTTTAGTTTGCTTATGTTTTTGTGTCTTTTTCTGGTTGTTTGTGTGTTGGTTTTTGGCTGCTTGTTTTATTTTTGATTATATGATGAAGCAGTGGCTTATCTTGTAAAGGGTTTTGGGGCCCCTTAGAAACCTATTTTTCCTATAATCAAAACATTATCATCAAGGTAAATAATATTGTCATAAATATTTAACGATTACCACCCAAACAATAGATATTATCACCCCACTCTTAACACATAAAAGATAATAAATTCACCTATAAGTCACCCAAGACTCTCATAAAGATCAAAGGATATTAATGTTACTAAAGGTTGTAGAAGAAGGTAGTCAAATGATGGAAAATCAAGTCAACAAGAACAATCATATCCAAGTAAACCATGTTATAATAGCAATAAGATGGTGTATTCACATTCAAACATATTCACATGACAAAGATATTACTAAACCTACCAACATGTCTATGATAATATGATCGTAATAGTTAGAGACTATCATATCAAGACCAAAATGTAGACATGTATATCATCAAAAACAATATCCATTAGGTTTAAACTGCTAGTTCTTAGTTTATAAAATTATTGCAAGAATATTATTTCAAGGAGTCTAGAAAAGATGAAGAAGGTCAATAAGACATTCATGATAGTCATGATAAATGCTATCATAAAAGGAAAAATCATAAGTTAGAGGATAATCATGTCACCTACACACAAATGATTGTCATAACGAGTCCCCTTATGAACATTACAATAACATAACACTAATCAAACCATTTTCCAAGAAAGAAAAGATTGTAATTTTAGGTACACAATCAATCTAATAAAGGAAAATAATTAAGATTCTCCTATCATAGAAATTTTGTCTTAGAAGGATAGATTGATAAGAATATTGCATGAATGAATAACTTTGTTGTCATAAACCCTTAAATATATTGTAAGGGGAAGCATGATGAATTATGATGAATTGTCCACATATGGTCTTGAGATACAAGAATAAAATTGGGTGGGGGTTACCAATGGAAACACCCAATTTGACTTAATATAAGGATTGTGGATCTCACTTGCATAAGATAGTTAATACATATATTAAATATTACATTATAACCAAAGTTCTATCTTTTCTTCTCCATTAAATTTTAATTGATATTAGGACTATAAACTAGTGAAAGAGCATTGTCTCAATAATATAAACTCATGTATATACACAATTTTTGTCATTTTTTTGTATTAATATACTTATTGTTCCTAGTTTGAAGTAGAAATGAATTATAATCTCAAGGAGATTTATGTTTCTTTGTGTGTTTTGATTGAAAAAATAATAACAAGTATGATGACATCACTCTTATAAAGGATGTGTTGTTGATTCTAGAACATGTTGATAAAATATAAGAATTAGATGTTTTTTTTGGTGCGCCAGAAGTATCCCCGCGACCCAGCCCAACAAATAAGAATTAGATCTTGATATGATGTGAGAATTTTGTCCTAGTCTATCTTGAAATCAATGCTCTTGGTTTGCTACCATAATTTTCTTTCATGTTGGAGAATAGTAACTACTAAGAATGTCATAATAGAGGCTACCATAGAAGAAGATGATAAAAATATGAGCTATCAAGGAGGATACCATTGAAGCATGTTGTTGATCTATAGATTTTAACACTATTGTTATTTGTCTTATTGCAATATTTTATTTCTTTTTAGAAAATAGATTATCAAAGAGTAAGAGGAGTCCTAATGGAGAATTCTAATGAAGAATAAAAGGAGAAGATATCAATATTTAAGTTGCAATTGGATATATCCTAATGAAGAAAAGGGTTACACCATACAAGATATATTTTTTTATGAGGATGCAAAGAATAAAATAGATGAATTAAAGTCTTTCAAGGAGGTAAGGGTCTTTGTTTTCTATCAAGGACAAGGGAGACTACTAGAATTAAATAAAATTAGGTGTGATATTGTGGATTTGATGAATGATTGCATCTACAAATGCTAATTATTTTAATGTATGCTTGCCAACAATAATATACCACATGGGATGTAGAGGGATTATATGGTGAGCATAGTTAATTGGGTTGGTGCCTAGAAACTTGTGCTATAACCTCCTAGGAAAACATGAAGGATCTTCATATACTAAAGGGGGAGGTTAAATTAGTCTTGGAACTTGTATCTTCAGACCTTGAAAGTTATTTGTGATAAGAGAGAAGAATTTTCCACTAATGGACCTCATGCTACACTTATTAAATATTTTTTATTTATTATTGTAGGATTAATTTAGTCATATTCCTTGATGTAAACACAAAATTTAACTATTTTTCCAAGTTATGATTGTAAACGAACCTTTTATTAAAGTTTTATTGTAATATTAATGGTCATCTTAGTTGTTAGTTAGTCGTTAGTTAGCTTTCTATTAACTTAAGTTGCTTCAGTTAATTTTTAGTAACTTTCTATTTTTTACTTTAGTTATGTTTCATTCACAATTGTTTCTTTTTAGAAACATCATCTTGTAATTCTTTATATAAGGAGTATTCCTCTTTTTTGTTTAATAATGAATATCGAACATCAATTATCATTTCATGGTAGTAGAGCTTAGGCTCATTTTTTGGCGATTTTTTTTACAATAAAAATTCATGTTTTCCTAAGAAATTTTTGGAAAAAAATTTAGATGTTTTTGTTCAATTTTTTTTATAAAAATTGAAGGCTATCTTGGCTATTAAAAAATTGTAAGGATTTTTTTCTAATCATCAAAGGTCTTTTTGGCAGATTTTTTTACCAAATTCATGGTGAAGTTTTTTGTATGATTTTTTTAATAAGAAAAATTGTGGGCTCTCTTTCTAATATTTTTGCAGAATTTCTAAGGGTTTATTTCCCTGAAATTTTGAGGGTTTTCAGAAGAAGAAAAACAAGGGTTTCCTTCTTGAAAAATCATGGATTTTTTCAAGAAAATATTTGAGGGTTTGTGACACTAGAAATCGTGGAAATTTTTTGCAAAGATTTTGTGGGATTTTTGGCATCCATTTTTTAGGGTTTTCTGCCATAAAACATGTGGGTTTTTTGTATTTTTTTGTAAATTTGGGCGTATGAATAAATCGTGCGCAATTTTTTGGTTGTGTATGGGAAAATTTGTGACTCTTTTTGGCATTTTTTTGCATGTTTGTAAGTTGTGACCCATGTTTGTAAGTCATATTTGTGCCATTTTTTTGGTGATTTTTTGCTTGTGATGCATGAAGGTTCCTGTCTGAGTTTGTGGTTCCTGAGTTGCATTTTTTGATGGATTTTTTGAAAAATCTCTATCTTTTTCTGCCATTCCCTAATGTTTTTGCATTCTACAACTAGGCTTTGAAGATTTGTAGAGTTCTTGATTTTTTTTCAAATTTTTTTTGTTGTTTCTACTAAAACTTTTGGCTAGGGTTTGCAGATCAAAATTCATCAGCTAGATTTATGATGTGCTTTTGGCATTTTTTGGTAAAAAATGTGGTTTTGTAAAGAATTTTTGATAAAAATTCTAAATATTTTTTGCTGGTCTATAGCTTAAGGTGTTTTTGAAGATTTGTTTTTGAAAAAAATTGTAGCTTTTCTACCGCCTAGGGTTTCTAGGAGAAGTCTATTTTTTTCTTGATTTTTGGATAAAATCATGGGTTTTTGAGTCTTTGTTTGATGATTTTTTTAAAATCATGGGAGTTGTGCCAGCTGACTATCTTGGGATCCATTCCAATTGATCACCAACTTTTCCCTCATTTTTTGTGCTTTTGGAAAATGGGAGGGATGGCATCTTTGACCAACATCATGTTGGAAACTGGTATCCAGAGGTTTAATGATAAAAACTACAACATGTGGAAGTAGAGGATGCTTACCATCTTTGAGTATCAATGTGGATTTGCTTGTTCTAGGTATAAAATCTTGTCCCACCATTGCGGGGAAGGATCAATACAAGTATTATGGAAGTAATCTGGAGGTGGTTATGCTTCTCAAGTTGTCTATCACTGATGAGATGTTATCAGAAATACCATCTAGTAAGTCTAATGTGGAGGTTTGGAAACTTCTGAAGGATCTTCATGAGACCTCAAATAAGGGCAAGGCATTCTTCTTGAAGAATATATTGTTTTTCCATTATGATGGATGACAAAGTGTCTTTGCAGGATCACTTGATGAAGATCAAAGACATTCATAATCAACTAGAGGCCACTGATCACAAGATAGAAGAGGGGGATGTGGTGGTGATCACATTGAAAAGCTTGCCACTATCCTATGAGCACTTCATCAAAACTCTCATTACCTCTACCAATGTTGATATGAAGTTTAATGAGTTGTGCAATAAGATCTTATAGCGAGATAGGTGGAAGAAGTAGTTTAGGAGCAGCAACAAGTCTCCCATTGTTGAACATATGTTTATTGCTAAAGATGGAAAAGACAAGTCCACTGACCAGAAAGGACAAGGAAAATCAGAGGATACCTCCAAGAAGTATTTTGCATGCCATTATTGTGGTAAGATTGGTCATATGTAGAAGCACTGCAGGAAGTGGTTAACTGATCAGAAGTCCAACCAAGAAGGGTCTCAGCAAAAGGCTCATGTTATAGAGCATACTAAGCAGCAGGAGTTTGCATATTATGCATTCATGGCAAGAAGACCATCAGATTATGGGTAGACTTAGTTTGAGTTAGTAGAATGACCATTAAGGGAGGGTATTAAAGTATTATTATAATATTCAATGGTCATCATAGTTGTTAGTTAGTCATTAGTTAGCTTTTAGCTAACTTGTTTGTGTCAGTTAGTTTTAGTAACTTTCTACTTTTTCTTTTCATAAACATTATCTTGTAATTCTTTATATAGGTAGTATTCATCTCCTTTATTTAATAATGAATATCAAATATCAATCATCATATCACCTTTCTCTAGTTAATCTTTAAATAGACTGTAAGAATGCTTATTTAATGGTTGGAGACCTAATTATTATATAAATTTTTGAAAGTTTAGAGTTGTTTCCAAGTTATTTTATTAGTTTTTAAGGTTCTCCAAATAAATATGCTTGCTAATTTCAACTAATTTATAAATTTTACCTTAGATAAATAGAATTCTACATGTGCTTAATGTTGATTCATCTAAATTGAGGGATTTGTGAGGTTGTATATGAGATTTATGTGTAGATGATAATAATTTTATTCATTACTTTCATTTTCAAGGATCCTTAGACATTTGTACCTCTTTTAATTCTTGGTTGAGTGGAATATTGATTAAGCAAAGATGTTTACCTAGGGTTTTATCATTTCAATAGCAATATAATCCAATTCCTTGCAAAATAAGCTTATTTTATCTCTTCAAACCCTTATTTATTTATTTTTTAAATCTAATTAGGATACTTTTAGTTGTAGGACAAAAATTGTAAAAAAATATTATACTAAAATTTTATGCTTTCGAGGGTCAACTCATTGCTGATTTTTGAACTTAGGGAGGTATCTAAATGAAATGAATATTTTGATACAATTTGTATTGTTACATTGGTGGTTGTCGTTGCACCAAAAGATCGACCTAATAATGTCTAATACAACCACCAAATTTATACAAGATGCACAGGAGGTAGTTAAGCCATGTCTTGAACCAAAGCATTGCACTGCACAACATAAGGAGACCAAGGGCACACACCTTACAACAATCCCCCCCAATGCAAGTGAGGGGTTCGAACCTATGACCTCAGATCTGATACCAATTGTTACATTGGTGGTTACCATTGCACCAAAAGATTGACCTGATAATGCTCAATACAACTATTAGATTTATACAAGATCCATAGGAGGCAGTTAAGTCATGTCACAAACCCAAGTGTTGCATTGCACAACACAAGGAGACCAAGGGCGCACACCTTGCAACATGTATATGCATGTTATGTCTAAAAATTTGATCATCTTGTGTAACTAACCATCTTGTTTGAATGAATTCTAAAACATGGCATGTCCGTTGAAATGGAACATCATTACAATAGCCACTAATTTATCTTGTATGGCTAAAACCTAGTGATAAAGACCTTATAGATAGTTGATCTTGGGATTTAGGAGAGGCAAGATACACTTATTGTTTTACCTAAGTTAATGAGTGTGTCAAATCACCCATTAACACATATGAATAAAAACTATGACTTAAAGAAGTTAGAGCATAAGAGAGAGGTCCTAAAAACCAAATAATGTCTTCCACCAACACCAATAAATATTTTTCAATGGGTTTGATGTTGTTCGAGTGATGAGGAAGGAGATTAGTGAAAATTTGAAGGCTTTGGTTTGTAGGTGCTATGGAAGGGTTCCTATTTTTTTTTATCTATGTCATCTACATGCATGAGATTCTTATCTATCAAGTCTCAAATCTTATTTTTAAATCACATGTGTATAATATTAAAAAAAATATTGATGTCATATTTTCTAGGGGCAGGAAGAGAAGTATATAGAGGTTGAATAGGATAAATTTGTAGGATATATAGGAGAAGGGATTTAGTCATGATCATTTGGTGTGGTTTTATGACTAGTAAATTATCAAGGGATCTAGGTCGAAGAGAGGTAGTATTATAATAATAAGAACATGAAGGTATAAGATAAGGATAATTGGTGGATGAGGTAGGATTGCTTGTTGATACTATATATATTACCTCTTTTATGTTGTTATTGTTACTAGTTGTAAATGATTTCTTGTAATGTTTTGTGAACTTCTTATTATTATTTTTCATAGGTATGGGTGTAGATGTCGTACTAACCTTATCCATGTTATTTTTATAATCTCTAAGCATCACACATTTAAAACATTATATTTTTGAAGATTAATGGGATAAGATTCTCCATAAAGACCCTTTGAATTTTTATATCCACTAAGTGATAGTGCATCTTTTATAAGATTTATTGGAGCCTAAGGACATACTCAATAACATTCTCATGAGATATTTTCTTGTTAAAATAAAATAGGCAAATTTTATCTCAAGAGAAATTCAAATCAAATAATGGTTGATAAATGCTTTAGTTATCATTTCAAAGTTTCTCATACAAGCATGTGGTGAATAATAGAACCACTCAAGGGCATTATCCTTGACTGAGAAAGGTAAAAGTTTTTATAAGATATAATCATTATATAATACACAAAAATATTGTAATGCATTCAAACATGACTAGAAGGGTCACTTAGCACCATAAAGTAGAAGGTGTTGTGCCTTAAAGTTAGGAGGACAGGAGTGGAATGTAATTTCATATAAAAACATATTATGTTGAAGGTCCATAGTCACATCTCTTGAGTTATTAGGTAGAGCATAATTTTTATTTTTGTATTTATTAGAGATGGTGCATAACATGTGACATAATGGGATCTATTGATGAAAGAGATAGTATAAGGCTTAGCCTTACTTGTGACTATTGTAGTTCTCCTTTTATTTTGGTGGGTCCCAATATTACTATTCAACTAAATCAATTGATAAATTTTACAACCTTGCTTTGGTATGGTGTGGATATCATCGGTCACATTAGTGAATATTGTGAGTAACTCTCTCTCTCTCTCTCTCTCTCTCTCTCTCTCTCTCTCTCTCTCTCTAAACAACATGTAAATATGTTTCTATTTACCAAAAAAAATTGTATCCTTATAAATTGGCTATAATGGGGGACCACTAACTCTTGCACCCCATTATATATTTTACACTATGATTATGTTGCTAAATTCAAATGATTGTCTTAGTTCTTGTTATTTATCTTTATCAAATTTAGAATGGTGGCTATTAACTTAGGTAAGGTTGGACTTGTGATATTATGAGATTAAATCTATTTCAAGAGATATTTCTTTAACGAGTGAACTTGGTTGAGTAGGAAGTAAAGAATGAAATTATACCAACATTTAGTCTAATGAATTACTAATGTATTTATGACCCTTGGTGATGAGGCCACCCACAAGTGGGTCTAGGATCATCAAGATTGTCAAAGTTGCTCAAGAGGATTGATAACAAATTTAATGTAGGTGAATTTGAAGGGAGACAACACTAACCATACTAAAGGTGAAACTTAGGTAAGTAAAGACAATAAGTTATGTATATTTGTATCTTGTTGGAATTAAAATTTAATAATATAAAATTATTCAAATATAAGTTATATAGAATAAAGAAATATTAAACCTAACTCATGGTTACATTGTTCTTGAAATGTGGATTCAAATTGCTATGGTGATCTAAGTCTAGGACATCATCTATATGAATCATTGCTAATTGAAATATGAATTGCAATCATATCAAATGAGAGGAGCTATACTTCTCAATATTGTTGTAGTGCAAGCTTTTACTTTGTGGGTTTTTTTAGATTTGTGAAAGATTGTAAACCATGGCTTCTACCTCTTGTTTAGATATTGAGAAGTTCAATGGCACTAGTTATGAGATGTGGAAGTTGAATATGGATGATCTCCTTGAAGAGAGAGATCAATGGTTAGCAGTTTCAAATGAAAATAAACTAGAAAATATGTCTGATGAATATTGGAACAAAATAGACAAGAAGACACAAAGAACCATTCAGTTATGTCTTGCAGATTTCATCCTCCTAAATGTTTCAAAAGAATATAACACATTTAAGTTGTGTATGAGGATAGGTGAAATCTATAAAACTAAAATTCTAACTAATAATTTGTATCTCAAAAGATGTTTGTATTCTTTAAAATGAAGGATGGTGATTCTATTGTTGAACATTTAAATGCTTTTAATATGATTATAATTCAAATTACATATGTAGATGTTAAGATAAAAGATGAAGATAAATGTATTTTGATGCTCTATTCTTTACTCAAATCTTGGGAAAATCTAGTTGTTTCCATAAGTGGTGGTGATACATAATCAAAGATGTATAGTCTCATTGCTATTCTTTTTTCAGTAGAAATGAAGAGAAATTCCATGAATGTGGGATCCAAATATGTCTTGCATGTGTGAGAAAGGTCCAAATAAAAGGGAGGGCCTAAAGGGGACAAGAAGATAAACAAGTCTAAAGGATGTTCTAAAACCCCCAAGAACAATAGAGTAAAGTGTTCGAATTGTGGTAAGAGAGGGCATGTGAAGGAGTGCAAAAACAAGAAAAAGAGTTCAGATACTTCCACGGAAAAGTCCTCGAAAGATGGTGATTCTGATGCTTTGTTTATTTCTGCTAAGACTATTAGTAATGATGCTTGTCTTATTGATTTAGGTTTCTCCTACCATATGGCTCCTCATAAGGAGTGGTTTACTTCATATTCAACTTATTATGGGGGAGAAGTTTTCCTTGGTGATAACAACATGAAGAAGATTGTTGGTAAGGGAAAGGTAAATTTGTGCTTCAGTGATGGAAGGGTTAAAAATCTTGATCATGTTTTACATATTCTAGGACTTGTGATAAATTTTCTTTTAGTATCCAAGTTGAATGATTATGGAATGCATATGACATTTGACAAGTCTGGTTGCAGGTTGGTAAGAGGGAGTTTGGTGATTGTTAAAGGATCTCGAAGAGGGACTTTGTTTAGGCTTAATGCTTCCACTTTTTGTAACTCTACCCATGTAACTGGCACTGAAAATGCATGTATGTTGTGGCATGATAGATTGGGTCACATAGGTAAAAAAGGTCTTAAGACCATTTTGAATAAAAATTTGGTTGACGGTATTTTTGATTATTTTGTTGGTAAAAATGTTTTTTGTGAGCATTGTGTGTTTGGTAAACAAAATAGATCATCATTCCTAATGGGACTAATAAAGCTAAGATATTATTAGAGATCATTCATTTAGATGTGTTTGGACCAGTGGATGTTGACTTTTTTGGAAAATCTTGTTATTATATTACTTTCATTGATGATGTGTCAAGATATACCTAGATTTATTTTATGTATGCAAAATCTAAAGTTGGCACTAAGTTTAAGGAATTTAAAGCCTTAGTTGAGAAATAAATGGATTTAAGGGTGTTGAGATCTGACAATGGGGGTGAATATTGTTCTAGGGAATTTGATGAGTTTTGTAAGCATGTAGGTATTTTAGGCAAAATACTACACCTTATACTCCCCAACAAAATGTGGTAAGAGAAAGAATGAACCGAACCTTGAGGGAAAGAGCTAGGAGCATGTTGAGTGGTGCTAAGCTTGACAAATGTTTTTGGGTAGAAGTTGTAATTACTACATGTTATTTGCTTAATAGATCTCCTTGTTTAGCTCATGTTGATAAAAATCCTTACGAAGTGTGGATAGGTAGAAAGCCTTTTGCTTCACATTTAAGGGTCTTTGATTGTGAGGATTTTGTTCATGTGCCTCAAGAGAGTTGTTCTAAGTTGGATCCAAAAACACAAAAATGCATCTTTGTTGGTTACAATGAGTTTTTAAAAGGTTATAAGCTTTGGAATCCACTAACCCATAAAATGGTTTTCTCTAGAGATGTGATTTTCGAGGAGTTTAGAGCTTACTTAGGTGAAGAAAAAACAAAGGATAAATATAAGACAAAAACATTGCACTTCAAAACAAACATACAAAACCAAGAAGATGCACATGTCGAAGAACAATCAGATGGATTAGAGGATGAAGAAGAATAAGAGGTTTTAGGAAGTTCAATGATGTGCAGGATGAGAAGAACAACAAGAACCCCTTATTCCTACCTTGAGAAGATCCACAAGACAATAGAATCTAGTTGACAGGTGTAGCCCATCCAATTTTTGTTGTGTATTTGCTTTATTGAGTACTAATGATGAACTTAGATCCTATAAGGAGGTTGTTTCTTTAGAATAAAATGAATCTTGGATGCAAGCCATGCAAGAGGAGACAATGGCTTTGGATAGTTGTGATACCTGGGATCTTGTGAGTTTTCCCAAAGGAAGGAAGCCCATTGGTTGCAAGTGGGTATTTAAAAAGAATTCTGGAGAAGACGGTTGGTTAGAGCAATACAAGGCTAGAGTAGTGGCCAAGGGCTACTCCTAGAGAGAGGGTGTTTATTTTGATGAAATCTTATCTCTTGTTGTTAAGCTAACTTCTATTAGATTCCTATTATCTATTTTTGTTGCTTATGATTTTAAAATAGAGCAAATGGATGTTAAAACTGATTTCTTGCATGGGGATCTCAAGGAAGAGATTTATATCTGAAAGCTTGATGGTTTTGTTGTGAAAGAAAAATAACACTTGGTTTGCAAGTTAAAGAGATCTTTATATGGTTTGAAATAGTCATCTAGGATGTGGTATCAGAAGTTTGATGCTTTTGCATTAAAGTTGGGTTTTGTTAAAAGTGAGGAGGATCATTGTGTTTACATTAAGGTTATCAATGATCAAATATTAATTATTGTCTTGTATGTTGATGACATGTTTATGGGTAACAACAAGGTGATGATTAGGGAGCTTAAGACTCAGCTTTCTGGCATATTTGAAAAAGAACTCCCATTGCTTGGGACCATAGCCCCTATGAGTTATAACTTGTAGAAGGGGTTTGTTGACCCCATGGAGGGTCAACAACCCCATTTGGATTTGTAGCCCAAGTTTGCACAACAAATTCATTTAAATTTTATTTTATTTTATTATTATTAAATATAATATCAAGAATAGATAACCCTCCAATTGTCATATGTATATATAATGTCAAATAAAAAATCTATTTTCTAACTGTAATATATATATTCATAAATGTGTATGTGCATATATTAAAAATAATATGATAAGAAAATGCACCTGTATGAGAATATTCAATAAATATAATGAATAAATTATGATAGTTGTTATTAAAAGTCTTATGGACCCCTTCCTCCATCCCTCCAACCCACAAAAAAGTGAAGGTTAAAATGTAATAATATTTTTTAAGTGATTACCTTGTGGATTAGGGTTTACTCGTAGTTTCCCTTGGATTTAAGGCTAACATTTAGTCTCATCCAATGAATGAGATTTAATTTGCATTCCATTAAAAGCCTTAACTTATTAATTTTAAATTACTTAAACTAGTTTCAACCTAATGATGAACTAGACCATGGACGGGGACCATGTGACTAGGCCTCCTTAAGTCATATTTTAAAAACTTTGTAATTAGAATAATAAAGTAACTTAATTTCTTATAATTTTATTTGTGTAGCTACTTTATGTTTTAAAATTATCCCATTCAATTAATTAAAGAGGAAGATGTCTTCTAGATAATGTTTACCTCTATCCACGACCATTATGTAAATAAAATAATATATTTATTATACAAGTAATTAAATCACATAAGTTATAGATGTAGCTCTAATAATCTTATCTATGTTAAAAATAGAGGTGAATTTAATAAATCAAATACTAAAATTTAATTATTGAGGGCATGATAGGTTATTGAGCTCAAATTTTTTTAAATTTTTTATATTAAAATTTAATTAAATGTCTATATTGTTTTCAAATGGGTTTAAGATGGGCTGGTATTGGTATAATGTGATGGTTAAGTTATAGTGTTGTTGTTCTTGCCATCAAGGTTCAAACCCCACTGGGGTGTTATTGTTGAGTGTTTACCCTCAGGAATAAGGTCCTTGATTTGTGACCTCATTGGTTCATAGCTTCGGGTCAAAAGCATTTACCCCTTAAAAAAAGGTTTATGATGGCCCTAAGGCCTTAGTCCCAAGTTTGTAACTCCAATTGGGTTGACACTTTTGGCACTTGATTGGTTAGTGGCATAAATAGCTTGCTCATATAATTTTTCATTAACCCTCATGATAATTGAAATGTGTCTTTAGTGTGGGGTGAACTTGCATCTTGACATAAGTAGTGGCATTGCCTACACGATTATGTTACACCACAATAGGATGCTAGTGTATATGGTTATGTCACTTGTCAATGGCATGTGTCTTAAGTGTTATGTACATGAATGTGAGAATAAATTATTCAATGTTATTATTGACATATTTTTGGGCATGAAATAAAGATGAGGTAGTTGGGAAGATACAAAGAGGTTTGTTGAAAAGGAGAAGAAAGTGAATGAAATGAAGGAGAAAATGGTGTGGTCATAAGATCTAAAGGAGTAGGAAAATATGGGTAATGGGGGCCCTAATGAGGAAGAGGAGAGTAAAAGAGAAAATAATGCACCATTGGGAGGAGGAGTAGTATTGAACATATTGGTATAAGAATGGATATAATAGGGATGAGATATAGGTGGAAGAGAGTGAGGAGGAATGAAAGGATAAGAAGTGGTACAAAAGGATGGGAATGAGATAGATGAAAAAGTAAGATCTTGATTATTGATTTGAAGAAGAGTTTGAGGAGGTGGAATGAGAGAGGAAGCAAGAATAGTTTATGGAGAAGATATAGGAAGATTAGTACTAGGATAAATAGTTGAGAAGAAAAAAATTGTAGATAAAAAATTATTGGAAGATGGAGAATTAGTGTGCACAATTGAGATGATCATAGTAGGGACATAAAGGAAACATCAATTATTTTATAGTTAGTACTTATTTTCAAAGTGTGATAGAGCACCACTACCTTATATCCCAAAGCATTGTAGTGTATCAACCCAAATTGAAAACTTCAAGAATTCCTTAACCCATTTAACTTTGAAGGCTACGTAAAGAATATTTGTGAAGAGAAAGCAAGCTTTAAAAGTAGAAATAATTGTGAAGCTAATTAAGCTACTCTCTTCTAGTCAATATAAGATTTGATTAGAAATAGACACATAATCCTTTTCTCTAGATCTTTGAGACAAACATTTTTATTTTTTAATCCCCATTTTTTGTTGACTTCTTGTAGACATTGACTTATAATTTGATTTCTTTTTAATAGGAAAACCCTTCCTTTGTTTATAGCCTTATATGATTTCTTTGATATTAGAAGATAAATATATTTTTCCTTCAAATAATCACTCTTATGTAGAATTTCGACCATCTTTTCCTTTCCCATTTATTAGTTATACAACACCTCCTATTTTCATATTCGTGCATGGATTAACTCTATTAAAATTTGGGATTCATTTGTTCAAGCTCTATGAAATTTACATCTTGTTTTAGTCTCACACATATCTTCTATCTCATCCATACTTTCAAGAATCTTGTCATAGTTTCAAAATTCATCCCCTTTTTTTGAGTTTGTAGCATATTTCCTTGTTAAGATCTTCATTATCTTTCCCTTGTGTGAAATTTTGTCACTTTCACATATGGGGATTTTATACTTCATCCTTGAAATTCCATTTCTATAATCCATTTTAGGTCTATTTTTTATGTTAATATATATCCATATCTTCTCATTAACAAATGGAAAGAATATGAAAAATGAGCCGTGCAATATACAAATTGAAGAATATAGAATATCAATTACTAATTATTATGGTAAGAGACTTCAAATTATTAGAATTTCAAATTCATCACCAAAGGGAATGGGATAATGATTCAAGGTTTTAAAGTTTTTCACAAGAGTGATTAAGCATTCATGTGGTAGCTTTTCAAGTTGTGGTATTATTGAATTGAAATCCATTTCCAAGTCTTTCAATGGGTGTAGAAGCTTCAAAATGTCTTCTATTTTTGGGGTAGTGGAAATAATTTTTAGTACTAAATGGTTATTAATCTAATACGTGCATGCTTCTTGGAAGAGAAATAACCTTTTGACATTATTATGAGCACAAAATTCTCATATAGTGAAACTCATTCACGACACTTATCACCACAAATAACATGAAATTGTGTAAATTATTGCTAGTTATAGGAAACTTAAGAACAAAAACACCTAGAGACAACATTTTCATAAGACATAGGGGGAATATTTGGATAAGGTTAACTCATTTACTAATATTCTAATACTAAAAAAAAATGTAAAAAATAAACACACTAACATCACACACTCCTAATTTGAATATGCTAGTGAAAAGGGATAGAGAGGGAATAATGGTTCAAAAAAGAAAAAGTAAAAAGGAGATGATGCACCAAAATAATGTGATTAATTAACTCTCCTTTCAACATTCAAATTTACATATACATTGCTCTTTTTTGTGTAGATGAAACTAATTCAACTAATTCTTACAAGATAATGGAAAAGTATGGTCATGTTAACTATATGTATATAGAATACTTATAGACATGAATTCATGTAATTGCTTTAAATATTCATAACAAAGGATCATAAATAGACATAAAAATATAAAGCTTCAAGTTTAAGGACCCTTCAAGATGAGGTGTTGGGAAATACAAGTGTAGAGATCTTTCTATTGCACAATGAGCCAAATATGTTTATAAGAGGATAAAGACCATATTTATATACAATGGAAAGAAACTAGATCACACCACTTGCTATGGTCATAGCCATATAATAAATATGCTATAGACAAGGGAAGATAGAGGGAAAAATACTAAGATAAATGGAAGCTGAGACTAATGATTTGTTGATGTTAGACTAACAATTGAGATGCAATAATAAGGTAAATAGATGTCTTGAATGTTTAATGAAGAATAAACTAACTAAAATCGGCATCCCTGTGAGATCTATCCTTTTATATATGCTATGGTGAAAGGAAACCATTGGAAAAGCTCCTAAAATCAGGATAGTATTTGACAATCATAAGGATAAGATCCTATTTAGGTGCATTCTTGGTAGGTCTGGTATCCAAGTATGCAATGAGTGGCTAATTTTTTTAATTTAGGATGCTTTGAATGGGCACAACCATGAGGATGGGACTTAGGAGCATCTAAGAGAGAGTGCAAGTGTTGGAATATTGAGAAGGTGCTTACCAAAGGAACCTACTTGAAATTATCTACTTGTAAGAATATTCATGCCTTTAATAATATATGTTGATGATAGGGCTGCACATTGTTGAATCCATTCAAAAGGGGAAATTTTGCATCATTATTGGAAGGATCAAAGGTCACTAATAATTTGGATATATTGATGTTTTTTCTTTAATTGGGTAATTTACTCCAAGGGCCCTTTGTTTGAAAAATATCCTATTTGAAGGAAGAAGGATGATGATAGACTCACTTGAATGAGAAGCTCTTCTAGGGTATCATAGATTGCTAAATTCACCAAGCCAATGAACTTTTGGTGAATTTTGGGAACTCTTTCTTGAAAGAGGAAGAACCCAAACCTCAATCCATTGGTTGACAAGGCTTGTATAGTAAATCATTATGTAATGTCTTTGGTGGCATGACCTCTTGATATGCTAGAGCATTGTTATACAACTTAGTGGTTTAGGTACAAATTTTTACACAATTGCACTACCTAGATCTTTTTCATCTTTGTGTGACTTGTTATGGCCCTAGGATGATCTTCCTCTCCACTTAGGTAGGCTTCTCTCTTGAAATTATTTCTCTACAAATGCCTCTCCACACACCTCACTTGTATTTTACCCATATGTACAAGTTGGATCTATCTCAATGAATCGTCTTATTTGATTGTAGAAAAGTTAGTCTTTTCCAAGAAAGATGTGAGGAGGTTAAATTATTATTCATAGTTTTTCAAGGTCACCATGAATATTTTGAAGAATCATCATAGTCTTACACTATGTATTGGAAGCTCTTTTATTTCTCATCCTTTGTGGGATCCAATGTATACATGAACTAATCCAACATAGGTTGTTCTACACTCAAGGGAGGCTTGAACAAGAGGTCCCTCTCAAGCAAATGTTTGTGATGGGGTGAAATAAGAACACATTGTTTGTTATTGGTAGGTAGAGTGGATGTTATTTTTGCACTTGACTACTTTGCTCTCAATCTTGATGCCTCCATTCTCCTTTGATAAACATCGATAGGGTTGGGTGTACAATCATATATTATTTCCATGCTAAATTGTATTAACCAAACTAGTGGCTTCAAGAATCCCTCAGCCAATTTCACTCTAAAGGTTGCTTAACAAACTATCTCTTAAGAAAAAAATAACTTTACAAGCAAAAGGATTTGTGAAGACCTTTTGGCTATTGTCTTCCATTGATCCAAGATTTTACTAGCATTAGGCACAAAATCTATTACTTTAGATCCTTGACACTAAGATGGACTTGTTTTTTAATCCTATTTTTTCAATGGAAGATTTTATATCATCCATGTGTTCATTTTGCTATCCAATATGGGAGCATGAGCCTATTCTGATACCTCTTCAACTAAGAGCTAAGAATTGAGGAGTATTCATTTCGCCAAAGTCACCTCATGCATGATTTCGACCTCATCCTTTATATCATACATCTAAGAATTTTGAACCTTGAAAGATGGTGTAATCAAAGAATATACAATCACCCTCACCAATTATGCTAAATAAATTGAACTACAACCCTTTGATTTAATCTTAATTTTTACTTGCCTTCTTGAAAGACACTTCACTTAACATTCATTTAAGAAAATATCATCTTTATAGATTTGCATGCTTAGCCATGAGGAAATCAAGGCTAATCTACAATTCTTTCACTCCATCATTTCCCATATCTTAGTTATGCAATGTATCCTTTTTTGATCTTGATACGAGATTTTCCTCTTTTGAACTCAAGGACTAACTTGTCCAAATTTTCTGAATTTATCAACTCATTTTTGTCTCACATGTGTATTCTACCTCATCTATCCTTCCAAGGATCTTGTTATAGTACCAGAAATCATCCCTTGTTTTTTGAGTCTACGGCACATTTCACTATTAAGATCTTCACTATCTTTCCCCTTGCGTGAAATTTCATTGCTTTCGTGTATCGGGATTTTCTCTTTCATCCTTGAATTTCCATCCATGACAGTCATGTCAGGTCTATTTCTAACAGAAATCCGCCACCATATATTCTTAGTGGAACTGTTGTAAGTGTGCTCACGAATGGAGAGGACAGAAAATTTTGAAAAATAAGATTTGCAATGTAAAAGTTGAAGAATAAGTAACATCAATCAATAATTATAATAGTCAATTGATTAGGATGTCCCAGAGAATATGGGAGTTGTCAAGTAATTTAAAATTTTCATATGAAGTTAAGGTGCTCAATTATCAGATCCTTTTTCTTTAAGATTTTGCTCGACTATCTCTTCTAAGATTTCCAGACATGTCGTCAGAAGAATTGAACTCCATTTTAAGTCTTTCAATGATAACATAAGATCCAAAGTGTCTTCTATCAAAAGAGTTTGCAGCGCTGATTAGTCATTAATACACCCACATATCTAGAGGCCTCAAGATATCTGATCTTTTCCTCACTTTCCTCCGGGATAGTTTCTAATTGATTGTTTTCTTAGACCAAGTGTTCCCCATTTTTTATACTCTTTGCAACTTGATGTGCCAGTTTTACTGTTCAAATTGGATTTTCCATTAAAAAAAATTTAAGTCAATGATTTTTTTATATTGTAGATTCTTGAACTCGAAACTTTTTAAATCCCTACAACAATGACCTTGCCATTACACTGAATGCCGACCGACTTAAGTCCATGACTTTGTATTCTGCTTGGTACCATTATGCCCAAATAACTTCTGATTTAATCTGTTTTGTATTCTGCTTACTACCATTATGCCCAAATAACTTCTGATTTAATCTGATCATCAGCACGATTATTTAACATGTTGGCAGTATCAAATTGTGTCAGCAATTGTAGAGCGATCAGTGGGGAAGGATGAGCAAACTCGGGAGTAATATGTGTCGACTTGGCTTTAGTTTTCCAAAGTGTCTTTGTGAGTTGCTGTAATGCCTGGAGATATTGCTAGGAATCATCATTGAAGCTAGGAGGGGAAATCAAGGATGATCCTGGAGACCGTATTGCAACAAGTGCCGAGAATAATGCTTAGTTATAAAATAGGTAGCACAAGCTTAGCAATGTGCATATAGATATGGATATACATCATGCATGAGCTTATAATTTATATATTATATTATATTTGATTAGTAGTATGTACAAGATATTCATGAAGAAGGTGGTATTAGGGGATAAGTGTCTATATATATTCAATGTCTGAAATCAAATCTATATTTTAATAGAAGTGATTGCCCTCATGCTTTTATCAATGTGTGTAATATTATGAATGATGTATATCCATATCTATATGCACATTGTTAAAGCATGTGTTTATCCTTAGGTTGTTGCATGCATAATGAAGATGATTAGAACAAGGTGAAGATCAAAGAGTAAGAAGTGGGAGGAAAGGAAGATTGTCTTTGGTGAAAGGTAATCAAAGTAGATCAAGAAGGATAAATAAGAGAGGGGGAGGAGAAGGGAAAATATTTTTACTCACCTCTACACCTACAACAAATATTTCACCAACTTAGAGATGAGGATGGATGAAAGTGTTCATTTCTATAAGAGTAAAGGAAAGAGGAGATGTTTCCACAAAGGATTCAGGAATACAAGCAAAAGTCACACTAGAAAGGGAAATTATGGGTTCTTGCATGAAAACAAAAGATATGTCAACTATGATGGAATGAAGGGAAGTTATTAGTAGTGATCTAAATTTTGTTGTGAATTCAAATGATAATACACCAGCGATGGATTAGATATATTACCAATCATTGACAAAACATGCAAATATGATGTAATAACTATTTAAGTTGAATAAAGTAATATTTTATTCAAAGTTGAGAGTCCATACAAATCTAGCAAATTTTATGGAAGAAATGTATCCATATTACCCTAGTACATAGCTTCAAATTCAATCTATTTATATATTTCCAAATGAAACTAGAAAACTTACTTTTGAAATAGTAAATTATGGCTCCTATCAGAGACTAAAGAGTCGCACCATACCTAAATTCTTCCTTGCAAATTGAGATAGATAGCTAGATGGGGATAAATTAGCTACAAAATTAAAAAAATACCAAGAAATTATTTAATTATGGTCCTCAATGCATCCAATTAGTTTATTTTTTTCTCATTTGGCTAGGAGTTGTGAGGTAACCTATGACAGGTCCCCTCTAAGCAACTGAGGAAATTCTCAGAGGCCAACTCCACTTTGAAGGCCTCTAAAATATAGAATATGAAAACATTTAAAAATATTATTTTGATATTTCTTCGATTAGGCCTTACAATTGCCACCCAAATGTACATAGATGTTTGTTGGATTATGTAGAGTGGTGGGTGTGGAAGTAAGAGGGAGAGAGAAAGAATCTTATAGATTCTAACCTTATCATTTGGTTGGGTGGGATATGAAGGGATCTATGGTCATTGACTAATATCTTGTTCAAATTTATTGAGGCCACTACCTTCCCTTCTATAATAGCCCCACCACTGAGTTATATTTCTCCACTGGAGATTTTTTTGAGTTTAAGCAAGGGTTATTGCTAAGGCACTTCAACCTTGACACCTATGATATTAAATCTCTTTGTTTGTATCTCTTCTTCTAGGGTTGTACTTTTGATTATCTATCAATTCTCTAGTTTCAATTGATATACAATGGGAGAGACCAAGATCTTTATTCTTCATTATTATTCACACTTCTAAATTTTTATTCTTTGCCTTTTCCTCGTTATTTGCCTCATCACAATTTTTGGTAGGGGGTAGAATACCTACTCTTGATTTATAGTCATCTATCGAACACATGTATTGCCACAAGACCATAATTTTTTGTAGTTCCCAAACTATTTTCTCTTTCAACTTAGTTTTTTGAAACCATACCTCTTCACAAGCTTGTAGATATTTCCCCCATCCTTATAGTCCTATATAACTACAAAATTTCTCTAAAAACCCACATAATCTTTTTAAGAATACCTTTCCCCCATCTTTGTAGTTTTTCTTAACAACAACATTTCTTTGGAACCCCTATGATCTTTAAAATAAAACATTCCCCCATCCTTGTAGTCCTACTTGTTAGTGTTTTAATGATCAGATAATACAACTGAAAGCACTCAGAAAATGCAACACATAAGACAATAAACACAACAAGATACCTTGGGAAAACCCTCCAACCTGAGGGAGAAAAACCCAACAATTATATCTCTTATATATGGCAAAAATAAGAGCATAAATATGTTTACAACTCAGGCCCAACACATGACCAAATTTGATACAATGAATAATAACACCTCTCCTAGATGCAAAGATACAATCGAATATGCTTCTCCTTGAAATCGGCCTGTTGTTGCAAGATGAAGCGCTATTGCTCAAGTGCAAACTTTTGCTTGGAATGTGAATTATGTTGAATGAACTTGATTGTAGAAATGAACAAACATCACCTTGTATTTATACAAAATAAGGTGACTCTTCAAGGAGGTCAGCCTCTCTTGAAAATAATAAATTACAAAATAATATCAAGGAAGGTCGGCCTCATCCATTTAAATCAAATGAGTATAAATTAAATAGTCGTAGGCTATCATTAGATTTATTACAACTTAATGTGATCACTAGAAGAAGCAACCTAATGCTACTAATAACATCAACACTCCCTCTCAGCTAGGGATGATACTTCTAGCTGCACAAAACATAGCACCTCATTGTGATGTCGATCAATGTAGTCACATCCTATGTGAAGAATGCTTGTCACCTCATTGTGAAAGCATATCACCTCATCGTGATATTAGATATTACCTCATCATGATATCAACCATCATGGCTACCTCCATAGATGGTATGTACAAGTGCTCATCACTCAATGTGATATTGTCACCTCACCGTGACGTTCACCATGGCTCTCCCAGAGGGTGAAACATAAGTACAAGAAAATCATCACGGACTCCCTCATGTGATTTGTCATGGATTGACACTCATGAAATCCACCACAGCTCTCCTAGAGGGTCGAATCAAGGGATTTCACCTCGAACTTCTCTTACAGAGAAGAAATCATTAGCAAGGGATTTCACCTCGAACTTATCTTACAGAGAAGAACTCATTAA
The DNA here is from genome assembly GCA_007115665.2 of Sequoiadendron giganteum. Taxonomy (NCBI): domain Eukaryota; kingdom Viridiplantae; phylum Streptophyta; class Pinopsida; order Cupressales; family Cupressaceae; genus Sequoiadendron; species Sequoiadendron giganteum. The sequence continues at coordinate 496,323,169 of CM021103.1, forward strand.
CAAGGGATTTCACCTCGAACTTCTCTCATAGAGAAGAACTCATTAAAGAGGATCACTGATACTGAGACTCCCTCTCAACTAGGGCTTCATTCTCCACCATATCAAGCTTGTCTCAAGGGTACACAAATATTATCTTGAAGAGATGCTTGATGAGAATGACTGCCATTTGCTCATCAGTGCTAATATACCTCAACTGAATATCTTTCCTCAATACCATATCTCTGATATAGGGTATGCTTAGTTTTGCAATGAAATACTAGAATGACAGAAAGCTTCTCAAAGCTTTGATTATCACAATGAATGTCAGTCAACTCCAATGATTGTCTAAATAATCTTGCAAGGAGCTTCCAAAGCCACACTACTTCTCGAGCTGCCACACAAGTTGTAATGTACTCAGCCTTTGTTGTACTCAATGCCACTGCTTCCTGCTACACCAGGATATCATCGTATACCTCAACCTGAAATAACATTGATTAGCAACACACCATCTTCTTTAGGTTCATTAGGCTCCCTCTGAATCTTCAAGCACTTGCATCAACCTCCTGACCTCATCATCTAAGATTTTCCTGCAACACTTGCCTTAGAGAAATGGTTACCAACGCACACCTCTGTAGAGATTTAGGGTTGTCCTCTTCAAATCACTCTATTCTGAATAGGTTTGTGGAGCTACCAATGTTAAATCTAGGTTAACTGACTTTGAGCAAATCTGATCTTAGCTGGTGAAGAGATACTTCAAGAATTTAGCATCTGGCCTTGCAACACTGTAACCCTTACTTATTCCCAACGAGTCATAGAACTCCCTCTTAAGGTTAATTCTTCCTCTTCGAAGAGATGTCTTCAACCATTCACTCAGACTCATAGTTGCAGGCAGTGTCTCCATTCTTCAACCTATAGGATGCATCAAGCTCTTCTTGAAAGCAATCTCTTACGCTTCTTGATTTATCCTGAAAGCATTAAGAAGAGATTACTAATAGTTCATGGAACTCAACTATCTCAAATAGAAGTACCATTGCTAGCAGCATACATGATTGACTATCTCAATGTTATAGCGTGAATTAATAACTACATAACAATTCATGAACATTATTCAACCATGCAATACTTATCTCATAGAATTCAAAATCTCTTGAGTGATAGATAATTAATTCATCAATCATGACATGTCTTTCTTCCAATTTCTCGAAAGTGCTAATCTCAGCATAACAAAAGACAATCTTCACACATTAGCATGATAAAACTTGCAATGAATAATTCTTAATTCTAAAGAATCTTATCCTAGTGATCACTATTTATTGGTCACACATAATCCAAGTAAATAATGTCAAATTTGCACAGCTCATCAAACTGAATTTTAGCCTAGAAGGGTAATTACAATCAAAACAAAGAATACTTATCTCTTAAATATTTTTATGGGTGGACACAGTACGATACGTTGCTCTTGTGCTCAGATCAGTACACAACCTTCATGGCTTGAACATAGGCCCATGACTAGAGTAGAAATTCACTAGAATCATTTTGGGGAGAGATCTCAATCACATCCGTAAATGAAGCATGTTGATTAGGCCTGGTAGGGAAATCCTTCGCATAGTGACCAAACTTGTCACATCTAAAGCATTGAACACGAGAGAGGTCCCACTTCTTCTTGAATGCAGGAGCACCATCTGACCCTTTATCTCTATTCCTCTTGAAGCATCTTTTCTTTCCTCCTTTTCCTTCCTTCTTCAAGGATTGAGTGGAAAGAACATGAATGTATTCATTTGTAGGGCTTCATCCAATACCTCTCGTAGCCAACCTTGAATCCTCTTGAATACAGTCAGCCCTCAACCGATCAAACTTGGGAAGTTTCGATCTCGTGCCAATTCCTTGAATGTAAGAATCCCAAGATGAAGGAAGACCATTAAGAGACAACATGGTCAAATCCTTGTCATCAACGATATGACCAATGGTAGAGAGTTGATCTCTCAATTCAAAAATCTTCATGAAGTAGGTGATGACAAATTCTCCTTCCGCCATCTTAACATGATGAAGTTGTTGCTTCAAGGCTAGAGCACGACTTGTGTTGTTAATCTCATGGATCTCCTCCAAAGTCTTAAGCATTTCTCTCGTTGTCTTCAACTTAGAGATGATAGGAACAATATGGTCCTTCACGGAATCAACTAACATCTTCTTCGCCTTGATATCTTTCTTCCTCCATTGAACTTTCTCTTCCTCATCTGTAGGTTCAGAAACTTTGCTCTCCACAAACTCAACCAATTCGTTTTCCTCCAAAGTGAGCATAATTCTGAATCTCCATGAAGTGAAGTTTGATGCTCCTTTGATTCTATCCTCAATTTTAAGACCATTCACCATCTTGACTAAGATAGAGATAGACAAAGATATAAAAAAAATAGAATAGAGGTATCACTACAATAACAAATCTGATCATGATCTTTTTCAAACCCACTCTGATACCATGTTAGTGTTTTAATGATCAGATAATACAATTGAAAGCACTCAGAAAATGCAACACATAAGACAATAAACATAGCAAGATACCCTGGGAAAACCCTCCAACTTGAGGGAGAAAAGCCCAACAATTATATCTCTTATATAAGGCAACAGTAAGAGCAGAAATCTGCTTACAACTCAGGCCCAACACTTGGCCGAATTTGATACAATGAATAATAACACCTCTCCTAGATGCAAAGATACAATCGAATATGCTTCTCCTTAAAATCATTTTGATGCTGCAAGATGAAGCACTACTTCTCAAGTGAGAACTTTTGCTTGGAATACGAATTATGTTGAATGAACTTGATTGTAGAAATGAACAAACATCACCTTGTATTTATACAAAATAAGGTGACTCTTCAAGGAGGTCGACCTCTCTTGAAAATAATAAATTACAAAATAATATCAAGGAAGGTCGGCCTCATCCATTTAAATCAAATGAGTATAAATTAAATAGTCGTAGGCTATCATTTAATTTATTACAACTTAATTTGATTGCTAGAAGAAGCAGCCCGATGTTGCTAACAACATCAATACTACCTTATTATGAAATCTCTTTGAAACTCATTATAAGAAAAATATGAGAATTTTGGGACTCCTTGCCAACTACTTACATGCACACAAGTTTCAAAAGTCTACATAAGTCATTTTTTAGCTAATTCCCTCAATTTTCTCATGAAAGGTGAATTTATAGGATTATGTCTTCTACCACAAAGATGAACTATGAGTTAAAGGGGTGGCGTCTCCTTTCAAAATCACATTTTAACTCAGTCAAAAAATTTATATAGATCTAGGCCATGTTAGCCCATAGTAGTTCCATAAGAGGATGAAAAAGACTAAAAAGACTAGTTTTGTGGCCCAACATTTTGCATAAAGTCAACTTATTTTGGTAAAAAAAATTCCTATTATTGTCAAATCCATAAATTTGGTGATGACATGTGCCAAGTTTTATAATCATGAAACTAGAGATAATAAGGACTCAAAGGATCATGCTCTTTTCAAAGCATGCCAAAAATATTGAAGAAATTTTGGATACTCCTCGTGTTAATTATGTAGGTATCATAGTGGCTTATATAAATCAATTTTTCCAAGGCAATTCAAACCAATGTAAGAAGATAATCAATAATAACTAGTTGAAGAACCAAGGATGGATACAACAAGATTGTCCAAGATCTTACACAAGCAATTTTCAAGAAGAATTCAATAGTATAATCACCATGTTGAACAAAGTTGTAAGCAATGAGGACATAAATTTCACCCTTGGTTGTTTTAATAAATTTCTAGGATTTTGGGTGGAAATGAGCAAATTGATTAGGCTACTTTGATTAAAAATAATCTTCATAATCAATATATAGAAGTTTAAAAATCAATTACATTTTTTATATCTTTATATCTGGCATGCTCTCTCACCAAGGGAGGGATGTTTCTAGGACCAAAAAGAGATGGAAATATGCATCTACAAAGAAGAAAGTGTATGGAATTTCCCTCAGTTGGAGTTGAATTAAATTTAAAGATACTTCAAGAGGGTGAATGATGCATTTTTATTTTCATAATAAGGGTGCTAGAAAATAACCCCAACCAAGGATGTCAATGAAGGTTATTGTTGTTGTTGTCCAACAAGGAAATTGGTTTATTTAATTATATACTTTCTCACATACCTAGATTGGAGGTTTTAACAAGGAACCACTAACCATGAAAAAATCCAAAATATATGAATGATAAATTATTTTTGTTGGAGTTGTGTTGGTAATTGGTTGTTTTACATAAGTTATTTTTAAGAAAACAACAATTTAGAATTGAGCTTCCCACCTCCATCAATATGTATTCTTGCCCCTCACAAATATATTCTAAAGCTACAAAGGGAGAAACTACTTTGGTGACCCTAATTTCCATTTCATCCAAGGAGTCATTTGGATATATTGCTTGGATCCTCTTAGCCCATAAACTAGGTTTGAAATAATTTTGGGAAAATTGTGATGATGAGTATGAAGCATGCACTTGAGATATTTTTCAAGACTACCAAGGTGCCTAAATATAAATCTGATAATAGAAATATCATGGATCCACTTTATGAAGAGACTTTTTTTTAATAAGCTATTTGTAAAATTAAAGTATATGATTATTATAAAAAATCAGTAGTAATACAAAAAATATCAATGGCTAATAAGAATAAGCTTGGCTTGGCTAGATATAGAGTGAAAGGAGTGAAAGGAGTTAAAGGGAGAAACCTTCAACTAGAATAAGGAAAAAGAACATCAAGATTAAAATAAAGTTCAATCCAGTTATCTCACTCAATCAATTTAATCACCTTTAGAGATGGTAGTTAACAATGAGAACATGGATTCAAAATCTCTACATGATTCAAAAAAGTTGATAAGGTAGAAGATTCCCAAAATAAAAGTCATTTGTTTCTAAAAAATATATGGAGAATCAATTCAAAACCTAGGTACTTCTTCCCTTTCAAATCCTCTGACATATTCCTATCACTAATATTTAAATCAATGAATTATTTTACTTTATTTTTGCATATAAAATTTAAAGTATATGTGATGAATTTAGAAGTGTGCTTCATATCACTAAGAGTTTTCTATTTTTTAATTATTTTATGTCGTCAACTTGAGAATGCTAGTGAAATTAAATTAATAATTGGTATTTATCCTTCACAAAGTCAATGAGATTAATAATGATAACCTACATCCAAGAAAATGTGAGATTCATTGTTCGTGAGTCCCTTTGGTGACTACACCCTTTGTAGTTTTGGTTGAATATAGATTGGTCATACAATAAAGTCATTATTAAGAGAATTTGTTAACACAATAAATGGTGTTTGAAGGACAAAATTAACAGACTCATCCTTTCCTTTTTCTTTCTCACCTTTATTTTGTAATTTATAACAATCATTCATTTGGATTAGTTTATGAAAGGAACTAATGTACATGGAAAGACTTCCTAAACTAATATTAAAGGAGATTATTGTACAAATTTTAGATCCTTATAGTTATAGAAAGGATAAAAATATATAGAGTATAAAAAAATCATATCACAACACATGTGTACATGGATAAAACCCTTTCAAGAGAAGAACCCCACACTCCAAATCAGCCCAATTTATTATTCAATAATATAAACATAGTTACATGCACTTATAGAGAAATATTTTATAGGAGTATCGCCAACTAGAGATTTAGAGTAGTTTTGGAAAAATAATAGTACTTAAGAACTCATCATCAATACCTCCATCTCAAGTATGGACTATATATACAAGAAGTAGTACACAAAACCATGGGGTAAAACCACCCAATAAAATGACACCCAAATTTAGGTAGTTAAAAAATCAACAAATAAATCTCAAGATGAGTTCATAGGCTAAAAATAACATATCCATTCTGCTTGCCATAAGTACATCATAATCTAATCACCAAATCAGGTGTTCTATTTTAAATTTATTATCTCCATTCAAAAATGCCTTATCTTGGAGGTTGTTGGGGCCCTTTTATAAATTCTAGAGATTAAAAAATATCTATGTAATAGGTATCATTGGGAGAAATTCCAAATAACCTAAAAAATATATTTTTCCCAAAACTTGAGTTTTTAATATTTCATAGTCCAAAAATTGCATTCTTCATATGCTCAACATTAGGAGCAAGGTTGAGAAACCTTTCCTAAAAATCTCCCACTTGTTAAAATCATGAAAAATAAAAGAGAGTATCAATACATGAAATTAAACACTAGGGGTTGAGAGGCCATAAATTCATAGCACGACCTAAACTTGTATGTGCTCACTAGTTTTGTCAATACATCTACAAATTTCTAAAAAGTGTCAAATTTCTCAAACATCATCATTCCATCCTCTATCATGTCATAAAAAAGTAGTATTGGACATCAATATGCTTCATCCTTGCATGAAAGGTTTGGGTCTTTACCAAAAATATGACACTCTATTTGTCACATAAAACTATAATATCTCTAAAACTCAACCCCACATATGAACACAATCACATAAGCTAGATGTCTTCCCTAAAAGCATAAGTAGATGCCACATACTTTGCTCTATAATGGAACAAGTGACCACAACCTACTACTTACTCATCCAACTAATAGCACCACTGAATATAGTGAAAATATATCCACCAGTGAATCTCATTCTATCAACATCTTCAACCTAATTTAAATCCATAATAGTCACTAATTTTTGGTACCCTCTAGAATTACCATGATACTAAATCATGGATAACTTGGAGGTACCTTGCCAATACTTGAAGACCCTCTTCACTGTATCCCAATGTACTCATCTAGGATTAGTCATGAAAAAATAAGGATTCCTATTACTTGGGTAATATTTAGTCTTGTTCAAATCATAGCATACATTAATCTCCCAACAATACTAGCATAGAGTGCTATGGGACATCAAACACTACTAGAACCAATAACTTAGTCCCCACTTAAATAGGAACACAGAAAGGCCTATAAAATAACATATTTAATCTCTTCAAGACTAATTTTGCATACTTAATGTGGCCCAGCCAAATATTTTATTCAACTCTCTCTTATTTTATACTCCTAAGATGAACCTAGCCACCCCTAAGTCCATATCAAATTATGTTGAAATTTGAGACTTTAATTCACAAACCATATTCTTCTTGTTCCCAAAAATATGTCATCACCATATAATGCAATAATGAGGAACAGATCACCATCCATGTCATAATAAATAAAATGATTTAATTTGGACCTTAGAAGTCCCAATACCAACTCAAATGTATCAAATTTTTGGTATAAAATCCTAGGAGATTTCTTAAGACCATACCAATATTTCTTCAACTTAAAAACTATATTTTATTTAGATTTTTCAATTTAGTTCTTTGGCTATGATATACAAATTTCTTCCTCCAAATCACCACGAAAGAAAGTTGTCTTTGCATTCATCTGCTCAACCTCAAGATCAAACACTATTACAATAGATAATAGAAACCAAATAATGGTAGCTTAGAAATTGGATATTAAATATCACCATAATCAATTCCCTCAACTTGGGAATCACTTTTCACAACCCATCTCACCAAGTACTTCTCAATACTACCATATAAATTGATTTTATTTTTAAACATATATTTGCATCCAAAAGGTTTATGACCATAAGGTAAAGGTATGAGATCCTATGTGTCATTTTTATTCTATACAACCATCTCCCTATTCATGACCACTTTCCATGATTGTACATTGTTCATATCCATAGCCACCTTTATAATCCCAGGCGCATCAATTATAGTAATCAAAGAAAAAATATATCTCCAAATAGGAGGATTATACCTATCTATTTATTGTTGATGCCAAGTGGACCTTCTCAAGAGTTACAGTTGGGGATCCACCTCGTCTTCATAAATATTTGAGATGTCCTCCTCTTTAGACTCTCTATGGGATTCTAGTTTAACTTTCAATATTTGGAGATAGTTAAACCACATCTTTCTTTTCATATGTTTTATAGATGCCAAATAGTGGAAGAAGGCTTAACTTCTCTAAAGATAACACTTCTATTTAAAACTCTCTTAGCCACAATACCCAAATCTTGTACCCTTTCTCACCAAAACCATAACCAATGAAAATATATTTTATATCTTAGTTATCTAACTTTGACGACATTTTCCTCATGACTAAAAAGTCCAATATGACTCAATGAAGGATTTTTTCTTGACCACACCTCCACAGGTGTCTGATCAACAAGAGTTGATATAAAATACCTACTTACCAATTAAAAATTCATAGCAACTACTTATACCTAATTGTTTTCTAGGATATCCCCTTTAAGCATGTTCATGTCCCTCTCCATCAATTTCATGTTCATTTTTTATACAACTCCATTCTCTTGAGAGTTGTATAGAGTTGTCATATGTCTTTTTATTCTATGATCCTTGTACAACTTTTCAAAACCTATTAAACAAAACCCACCACCATTATCATTATGAAAGATCTTAATTTTTTACCAATTTAATTTTCTACAAGATATTTAAACCAACTAAAGGCTTAGGTTTACTCCTAAGGAAATATACCCATGTCCTACTATATCCATTAATGAATAAAATGTAAGAAACAAATTTTAAAATAAAAGGAATATTAGCAAGACCAAAAAACATCATAATATATCAAGTCCAATGCCCTAAAAGATTTACAAGAACTAGAATAAAACTAAAAGTAGTTTTATAGTCCATAAACATAATGTTTACAAAAATTAAACTCAAACTTACAATAATTTACCCCCTCAATAGGGCTTTTTTTTCAAGGTCCTTAGTTCCTTTGCACCTATGTGACCTAGATCATTAGTTCCATAACATATTTTTCTCTACAAGAATATTGTGTCCAAAGCATGAGAACCCTTAGGTACCAAGTAGAAAGTAAAACCATTAGAAGTGGATATAACATTCCTCTTTATTGTTGGTTATAATGGTAGTGATGAAGATTCTATAGAAAAATTCACTACAAGAACAAAATAACTATTGAACTAAACCATGCATGCATCTAGCTAAAATAGAGTGCATATTCAAACACCCTTAACAAGAACCATATCTCCTCTCACCATCTTGCACCCCCTACTCAAGAAAACAACATGCACACCCAAATTGTTTAATTTACTTATAGAAATCAAGTTTCATGCTAAACCAAGGATATGAAGTACACGATTGATTATCTTCACTCATCCATAAAGGAATCAAATTAGGACTCTTTCATGACAAAAATATTCATATGAGAATAATATTTCAAGTACACTTTCCCATCAATATCATATTTTCATAGTTTGTAAACCAACTCCGGCGTGATATCATGTGAAAAGATGCACCGAATTCAATCAACTATGCATCTTATAATATATGTGTAGACAAGACCATGACTTGAAGGAATCACCACCGTCCTCAAGGGACTTCTCAAACTCATCATCAAAATCTCTCTTTTTATTTTTCTTCTCCTTCTTACAATCTCTTTTATAGTTGTCAATCATGTCACAATTATAACATTTTTCCTTGAACCTACCAAGACATTTAGATCTCCCATTGGATTTATATCTAGAATTTTCTTTCTTCTTATCTTGCTTCTTTCCTTTTTATTTATGTCTACCACAAAAAACTAGGGCTCACTTAGAAAATTTAAAAAAATCTTCACAAATATTTGGAAAGCAATGATATTTCCACCTCATCCATTTTCAACTCCCAATATCCATAACAATGTGGTCCAATTAATTTAGTAAAATACACAAAAAAAATTATGTAATTCCTCCTCCATTTTTACTCTAATAGAGTGCAAATATGTAACAAATATGTTAAATGCATTCAAGTGTTTAGCAACATAGCCATCATTCTCTATCCCAAGGGTATACAACTTATTTCTCAAATATTTTTCTAAGAAAATATTTAGATTGATATATCTCCCAATTTCTTCTAAATAAGTGTTGTAATGGTCTCTTCATGTATATTCAACAATATTGAATTGGCCAAATAGATTCTAATGAGACCCTTAGATTTTTTGTCCATTTTATTATAGTCTTATTGTGACATAGCATTAAGTTTGGACTTAAATAATACCCATAGATATTTATCCATGAGGATAACCTCCATGTTGACCTTCCAAAGCTCAAAGTTTTGTGCCTAAGAATTTCTCCCTTTATATTATGGATGTCCTTGAAATCCCTTCCTACAGTTAAATCTAACCCTTCTATGCAACCTCCCACTTAAATGAAGATTAGTTAAAAAACCTCTACCCAACACCTAGAATCTAAGTTGATTAGGCTTTGCTATCAAATTAAATGAATCAAGGTATCTGATAACAATTTCTAAACTATCTTAGAGTAGAGTATTTTGCAAATTTTAGATCCTTACAATTATAAAAAAGGAGAAACATATATAAAACATTCATATCACAACACATGTGTACATGGGGAAATCCTTTCAAGAGAAAAACCCCACACTCCAAAACAACCCAATGTACTATTCAATAATCTAAAAACAATTATAATGCATATGTAGAGCAAGATTTTATAGGAGTACTACCAACCAAAGATCTAGATTAATTATAGTAACATAATATTGCCTACAAAATCACCATCAATACCTACATCTCAAGCATCTTATGTATAGGAGAAGTAGTACATTGATCCAATAAATATTAATTACAAAACCATGGGATAAAACATCAAATATCTAGTTAGAAAATTAACACCAAAATCCCAAGATGAGTTCACAAGATAAAAATAACGCATTCCTTCCACTTGTCATAAGCATGTCATAATACACTCACCAAATCAAGAATTCTATTTTGGCTTTATGATATCCATTCAACGATGCCTTATAATGTGTTGTAACATGCATCATAAATTGTTCAAGAAGTGTAACTCCCTCTTTCAACTTTTTTCTACGCTTGATATGTTTTAAGATTTCCAATATAGAAGGCCAAACTTTTGGAGACCATATTTTTTTGATCTATGAGACCTTTGGGACCCATTTTTTTAAAAATGTAGAGCTTTAAAAGGTCTACATAATATTCATCCTTGGAAGCAATTTTGAATGACCTAGAATTTTTATTTTTCCTAGAAATAAAGTCTATAGCCTAGAAATTAATTTTGTTATGTTTCATAGTCCAAAATTTATATTCTTCAAATACTCAAAATTAGAAGCAAGGTTGATATTGTAAGAAAATTACAGTGCAAAATAATAGAGAAAAATAATAAGCACAAATTTAACATAGTATTTATGTGGAAAACTTGGTAAATTCATACCAAGAAAAAACCACGAGTAAAGATCTTTCATATTGTATTTCTCAAGAAATTCACAATTACAACAATCTTTTGAAAAGTTACAGAAAATGTGACTTCAACAAAGTATAAGAAATTCAAGTTGTAGAGTCCTTGTCAAACAAAAATTTTCAAAAATAGAAAGTGTGATTCATACAACTACAAGTCAAACATTTGTCAAAACTACCAAAAATAGAGAGTCCCAAAAAAATTATTTTACCAAAAATGCCTTTGGTGTCTAGGGGGCTACGACAACCCCCTAGGATCCCCCTGTCACATCAAACTTCAATAGAATATTAAAACCTACAGTTGTATAGTAGGCCTTCAACCACATTGGGCGCTTACCTAAAGCACTAGCTAGATATCAATGTTGACTATTCGTCATTTCTGGAATAACAATAAAATTAACTTCATATTCCAACAATCTTCCACTTGAAATCAAATTCATCCCTTGCAAATAAATCCTCATATTGAAAGACCAATGCCTATCCTTCCAATCATCAAGTAGCATACAAGCCTAGAGAAGTTTTGCACCAGATGAACTTCTCTCTACCAATGGGCTTCATCAAAATATTTGTTGGGTTTACATCAGTGTGTATCTTGGCAAAAGATATATGTCATCCTTCTATCACCACATGTACAAAGTGATATTGAATATCGATATGCTTTGTTCTGGCATGATATGCTAAGTTTTGTGCTAAGAGTAAATCACTTTGGTTGTCACAATGTAACACCATGTTATCCTACTTTACTTGCAACTCACCCAAGAGTCTATAAAGCCAAATTTCCTCCTTGCTAGCTTGTGTTGCTGCCATATATTCAACTTCAGTAGTAGATAATGCTACAATTTTATGCAACTTTGATACCTAGCTAACTACACCTCCAACTAAAGAGAAAACATAACCTATAGTGGACTTTCTTTGATCTTTGTATCTACCAAAATTTGCATCCACATACCCATTAACCTTAAGACCACCCCCACTATAACAAATAGTAGCATCAAAAGTGCCTCTCAAATACTCGAGAATCCACTTCATAGCCATCCAATGC